>OW240916.1:207418971-207531702 GCA_933207985.1 Pelobates cultripes | reverse complement strand
TGGGGGGCAGTGTGTGTGTGCATAGGGGGCAGTATGGGGGGCAATGTGTGTGTATGGGGGCAGTATGGGAGGGTACAGTGTGTGTGTGTACTTATGGGGGAGGCTGTATGGGGCAGTGTGTGTGTGTATGGGGGGGCAGTATAGGGGGTCAATGTGTGTTTATGGGGGTGTGTGTGCATGGGGGGGGCAGTATGGGGGGCAATGTGTGTGTATATGGGGGGGCAGTATGGGGGACAGTGTGTGTGTATGGGAGGCTGTATGGGGACAGTGTGTGTATGGGAGGCTGTATGTGGGGCAGTGTGTGTATGGGAGGCTGTATGTGGGGCAGTGTGTGTATGGGAGGCTGTATGTGGGGCAGTGTGTGTGTATGGGAGGCTGTATGTGGGGCAGTGTGTGTGTGTGTATGGGGGCAATGTGTGTGTGTACACCCCGCCCCCCAGCCTACCTGTCACTGGGGGTCAGGCAGCCATCTTCTGAAGCAGCATGGGCTGCTGCATAACGGCGGGGGCGGGGCTTATCGGCGGGAGGCGGGGCTTCGTTTGGGGGCGGAGCCTGTGTCGGGGAGCCAATCAGTGCTCCCTCCAGCCACAGATAGCCTCCAGCACCTCAGCACTGCATTCCCTCGGGCTGTCACAGTCCGAGGGAAGCAGATGGCCAGCAAGTTGCTGGCATTTGGGGGGGCACAGCATCATGTAGGGGGGGCCATGGCCCCCTCTGGCCCCCCCCTAGCGACGCCACTGAGCACCACCCAAGACATTCCTCTTTCTTTGGCAATGAACAAATAAAATCAATAACTGCAAAACCGCAAACAATGTAAGCATGAACAGTCCAGGAAAACAAGTATCCTCTAGGAAAAAACCCAGAGGACAAAAAGAAAGTCCCTAAAAACCTGTATGTTCTAAAATTTACCTTTTATTGGGATGACTCAAAAAATAATATATAATCGGTAACAGCAAAATAATGAAATAAAAATAAAAAACTGAACCTTATACTTATAGAGGGATGTAGCCCTTGTAAGCAGTTAATGGCACGCTGGAAACGTGTCTCTGCTAAAATTTCAGGGCATAACATCCACTTGTAACTGCTAGTCCTATATTACTACTGGGATGTCTAGTCACAGATTGTACAGAGTTTATACCTTCATGGAGCCTATATGTACGAGAAACAAATTAGTTTGCTCTATCTGGTCTCATTGTAGATACACCTAACAAAGAAGGACTGAATCCTATGAACACTTGTATAAAGCAGCTTAAGTTGAAGCTATAGGTATAGCCCCAACTACACTACCAAGTCACGACAGGTTGTAAATGTTTGGTGAAGCACCAAGGCGCCGACGAGAGTCCAAAGGGAAGACATGTAAAATCCCATACGTCAAGTCCCTCCAATGGAAACAGAGCATGTCCTGAGATCCCTTCCTCTAGCGCCATTGTCAGGTATGCAACCTTCAGATCAAGTTTTGCTAACCAATCATTCTGAAGGAGCAGGTACCGCGAGACATGGTCTCCAAGTAGGCCAGGAACCACCAAAATGTGGGACCTGAATGTCTGGGTACTTATGGTTATACTGAGACCTAAATGTGGATTGGCTAGGGTCACTCTATATGCTTTTTTTTCTATTAGTGTTTATCCTTTGCTGCAATTGGTGGACAGTAAAGGAAGGTTAAAGCAATATGAGCCTCTGTGTCTTGCCATAATATTGACTCACTTCACATTTGGCACATAGCACTGTTAGTGTAATTTTTCTTTGGCATTTAGAACACACTGACATTAGTTATCAGCTGCACACTGCTGATCCTAGTTGACCTAATAAACCTCACTTCTACAGTTTGTTGATTTTGAAGCGTCTGGCCGATAAGTCAGTTGCTTGTTGATTGAGAAACCTGCACCTTGCAGGAAGTGTAAGGTTTGAATGTGTGCAACTGACTCTCCAAGAGCCTTTAATCAGGTTGAAAGACAGAATTAGCCGATCTGATGCTTTTAAATAGATTGATAGGCATTCAGCTAACTGATCTGGAGCTTGTAATCCAGGTTAATGGACTTGCAGTTAGCTCATCTGGAATTGGTTATCAGGTTAATATGGATACCGTTAGCTGATCTTGAACTGTTTATCAAGTTAATATGCATGTAGCTAAATGATCTGGACCTTGTTATCAGGGTGATAGATATGTAGCAGTCTATCTCTATTTCTGGAGCTGTTGAACCTGGTTCATTGGCACGCTTCCAGCAGATCTGGTGCTATGAATCCGTTTTGTAGTCAAACAGTTTATAAATGTTTATTATACCATGACTCCATGTTTCAATAGCCACAGGCTTATGCTATTGTAGTATGATTTCCTAGAGTAGAAAACACATATTATTGGTATATTTTTAAATGTTAACACGTCTTGTTTTCCTAACATGTGAATTATTCGGGAATGACAAACCCACTGGTATTTGTCCTATAAAGAAGCATCCTTTGACTTTTTGGGTTATTCATTCAACTGGGGATTTTGGAGAATGTAGTTAAAATGTTTAATAAATAAAAGTTAAATGGGAAACATTCTTCAGCTGAGCTAACATTTGCAATTCCCTTGTCAAGTCCACAGTGCCCATATTCGCGAATGACCCTGCCAATGTTTTTTCTTGGCTGCATTATCAAAACATCTAGAATAACTATAATATTGCAATAGAAACATTATTATAACAGTACTATAACCATAGTCCATTGTAGTTATGGTGCTAGGGGAGCCCTATCACTGTAACACAGTAAGTAGTCAAACTGTTTTTTTTTTATTTGTCTTCCCCAAGCACCTATTACTCCTTTATCCGGTCTTCTCCAGCAGTAAAGCCAGATGTCTTAATAGGTTCAAGCTTAATCAATACAGACTGCACTCATTGGCTCAAAGTGCTCATCTGGCTTTCCCATCCTATTAAAAGTTGCCCTACCTTTCCCTGCATAACTCTATAGGCTATTCCTGCAGTTTGACAGGAAGCAGGGGGCTGTGAAAGAATAGATCCAGATATTTGGAGATCTTCTTTTAGATGTAGGGGAGGAGGATATTTCTGTTCCAGTCCTAGAATGACTGATCCACTCTGTAACATGTCGGTTTATGGCCGCCCGACTCCACTCTTAGAAACTGGGAATATTAGCAAACCTTAAGCTTGATTTGGATTCATAATTTTGACCAAGTGATAGTCTCACGCTATTTCATAGCTGTAGAAAATAAGTAAAAACTGGTGTTTCTGTAGAGTTTCATAATGGCAAATTAAAGGTGGAAACATTTGCAGTACAATTGCCAATACCAGCAAAATGTATTGTGTATATACTAAAATATTTGCATCGTGCAAATGCATTAACTGCCTTGGTGTAATCTTTATGTGTGTTGTTATACTGTTCGATAGCAAGCTCTTTCCCATGTGGCACTATATCTGTTGCCATTATTGTAGTTTTATTATTGTTACAATATAAGCGATACAGGTTCTATATAATTCCTTTAACCCCTTAAGGACGCATGACGGTTCAGGACCGTCCTCGGCATTTTTGCGTTGCCGACCGAGGACGGTCCTGAACCGTCCTAACGGAAAACGGGCGGCGGGAGCGATCAGAGATCGCTTCCGCTGAAATCCCGTTGTTACTATCTGCCCGGCATCCCAGGCAGATAGTAACAGCCAATTGCGGCATGTGAGCGATCCGCGATCGCTCACAATTGGCTGGTGTCAAAGTGGGTGTTACAAACACTCACTTTGACACTGATCTCTGCCTCTCTCCTCTCTGTAGCGTTTTGTGAGAGGAGAGAGACAGAGATCCTGATAGTTTGTTGCAGCAGCTGTTCCTGTGAAAAATAAAAAGTATCTTCAGTTAATTAAAATCCTATTTTAACCCCTTCCCTGCCAGATCTGTTACAGACAGTGCATTTTTACTGTCTGTATTTTTTTTTTTGCCCTTAAGGGTTAACTTTATTTTAAAAAATCTGTGTCTTAGACTGTCTTAGACTGTCTTAGACTGTCTTAGACTGTCTTAGACTGTCTTAGACTGTCTTAGACTGTCTTAGTCTGTTTTAGTCTGTTTTAGTCTGTTTTAGTCTGTAGTCTGTCGTAGTCTGTCGTAGTCTGTCATAGTCTGTCATAGTCTGTCATAGTCTGTCATAGCCTGTCGTAGTCAGTCAGTTTCCTTCCCCCAAATCTCCATTAGATTCTTCTAACAGGAGTTAGTTTAGGGATTACTGTTTTAGTCTGTTTTAGTCTGTTTTAGTGTTTAAAAAAAAAATAAAAAAAATATTGTGTTTAGTATTTTGTTAGTTTAGTCTGTTGGTGTGAAACATGCAGCGCATGTACAGCTTGGAGGAGGCATATGCCTTCTTGGCGTCAGACTCTGACGCCACTGACACTGCGTCCGATTTTGACCCAGGTCAGTTTAGCGGCACGTCTAGTGACATGTCATCTGTGAGTGAGCCAGCTGCTAAAAGAAGCTGTGCTTCCCCTGCTACGCTGAATGTGGAGGAGGACTGGGTACCTCCACAGTTAGCTGAGCCCAACATCCCCCCTTTTAGTGCCAACGCAGGCATTAATGTGAATGTGGTTGACTTCTCCCCTATACAATATATGGAGTTATTTTTAGGGGATACCATCTGGGAGGAGATTGCTTCCCAGACTAATTTATACGCTAGCCAATTTATTGAGACCAATCCAGGTAGCTATACAGTCAGGGAGCATGCTTGGCATCCCACAGATGTCCCTGAACTTAAAACATTCTGGGCTCTTACCATGCTCATGGGGATAATAAAAAAGCCATCAATCCGGTCTTACTGGAGCACCAACCCAATTTGTTCGACTCCTATATTCTCCCAAACAATGCCTAGACCAAGATATGAGCTGCTGCTCAGATACTTACATTTTAACGACAATACGCTCTGTCACCCCAGAGATCACCCCCAATATGATAGGCTTTATAAAATACGCCCACTGGTAGACCATCTTCAGAACAGATTTTCTGAAGTTTATACTCCCCAACAAACTTTATCCATCGATGAATCCCTTATGAAATACAAAGGGAGATTAGGGTTCAAACAATATATCCCCTCAAAGCGGTCTAGGTATGGCATTAAAGTGTACAAACTTTGCGAGAGCGAAAGTGGCTACACATTTGCCTTCCGTGTATACGAGGGGAAAGATGCTCAACTGAACCCTCCTGGCTGTCCTGACTCTCTGGGGACAACTGGGAAACTTGTTTGGGACCTACTGAACCCTTTGTTCAATAAGGGTTACCACCTTTATGTGGACAATTTTTACAGCAGTGTCCACTTGTTTAAAATTCTTTATAGTTTACAGACACTGGCCTGCGGCACTGTAAGAAGAAATGCCAAGGATTTTCCCAGACCTCTCATAGAGGCCAAATTAAAAAAAGGGGAATGCAAAGCTCTGCGCAAGGCTGAACTGCTTGCGCTAAAATTTAAGGACAGGAAGGATGTTCACATGATAACAACCATCCATAACGAGGGCATGTCAGACGTCACTGTCCGAGGCAGGGTACAGACAAAACCGGTGTGCATCAGGGCTTATAACAGGCACATGGGGGGTGTTGATTTGGCTGATCAGCTGATGCAGCCTTATCTTATCTTAAGAAAGACAAAAGCCTGGTATAAAAAGGTGGCTATCTACCTGTTGCAAGTAGCAACACATAATTCATTTTTACTTTTTTAAAAAATTAATCCAGGAAGAACCACCTATCTCCAATTTCAGCTCAAGCTGATTTCCACAATAATTTATGGAGATGGTCAAGTTCCAACGACAGTGCAAGAGTCGTCTAGACATTTTATTTTTAAGATACCGCCAACACCAAAAAAAAGAAACCCCCAGAAACGTTGCCGGGTCTGTTATAAAAAAGGGAAAAGGACAGACACCCCTTTTCACTGTCCCGATTGCCATACAAAACCTGGACTGTGCATTGGAGAATGTTTTAAGGTCTACCACACAGAAAATACATTTTTATAATACTTGTTCCTGATTTTTTTTTTTTGTTTATTTTGAAAGCAGCAAATTTCTGTTAGTCAGTATCCTTCCCCCAAATCTCCAGTTAGATTCTTTTTGCAGGAGTTAGTTTACAGATTGCTGCTAACAGAAGTTTTAGTCTCATTTAGTCTGTTTTTTAACTCTGTGTTAGCCAGACTCTGACGCCACTGACACTGCGTCCGATTTTGACCCAGGTCAGTTTTCTGACATGTCATCTGTGTGTGAGCTGGCTGCAAAAGAAGCTGTGCTTTCTCTGCTACGCCGAATGTGGAGGAGGAACAGGTTTCTCCACAGTTAGCTGAGCCCCAAATCACCCCTTTTAGTGCCAACACAGGCATTAATGTCAATGTGGATGACTTCTCCTCTATGCAATATATGGAGCTATTTTTAGGGGATACCATGTGGGAGGAGATTGCTCCCCAGACTAATTTATATGCTACCCAATTTATTGATACCAATCCAGATAGCTATGCAGTCAGGGAGGAGTGTGCTTGGCATCCCACAGATGTCGCTGAACTTAAAAATTCTGGGCTCTTACAATTCTCATGGGGATTATAAAGAAGCCATCAATTTGCTCTTACTGGAGCACCAACCCAATCTGTTCTAGTCGAGTGTACTCTCAAACCATGTCTAGAACAAGATTTGAGCTGCTGCTGAGATACTTACATTTCAATGACAATACCCTCTGTCACCGCAGAGATCACACCCAATATGATAGGCTTCATAAAATACACCCACTGGTAGACCATCTTCAGCACAAATTTACTGAAGTTTATACTCCTCAAAAAAATGTATCTATTGATGAATCGTTAATGAAATATAAAGGGAGCTTAGGATTCAAACAATACATCCTCTCAAAGCGCTTTAGGTATGGCGTAAAATTCTACAAACTGTGCGAGAGCGAAAGTGGCTATACATTTGCCTTTCGTATATATGGGGGGAAAGATGGTCAACTGGACCCTCCTGGCTGTACTGACTCTCTGGGGACAAGCGGGAAACTTGTTTTTGACTTACTGATCCCCTTGTTCAATAAGGGTTACCACCTTTATCTGGACAATTTTTATAGCATTGTCTGTTTGTTTCAAACTCTTTAGGGTTTCTAGATACTGGCCTGTGGCAGTGTGAGAAGATATGCCAAGGATTTCCCCAGACCTTTAATAGAGGCCAAAAAAAAAAAGTGAATGTAAAGGTCTGCACAAAGCTAAAGTGCTTGCAATAAAATTTAAGGACAGGAAGGATGTTCACATGCTAACAACCATCCATAACGAGGGCATGTCAGACGCCACTGTCCGAGGCAGGGTACAGACAAAACCGGTGTGCATCAGGGCTTATAACAGGCACATGGGGGGTGTTGATTTGGCTGATCAGCTGATGCAGCCATATCTTATCTTAAGAAAGACAAAAGCCTGGTATAAAAAGGTGGCTATCTACCTGATGCAAGTAGCAACACATAATTAATTTTTACTCTTTTAAAAAAAAATGAATTCAGAAAGAACCACCTTTCTCCAATTTTAGTTCAAGCTGATTTCCACAATAATTTATGGAGATGGTCAAGTTCCAACAACGGTGCCAAAGGAGTCCAGACATTTTATTTTTAAGATACCGCCAACTGCAAAAAAAAAACAAATCCCCTGAAATGTTGCTGGGTCTGTTATAAAAAAGGAAAAGGACACTGTTTTTTTATCTTTTGAAAACAGAAAATTTTAGTTAGTCAGTTTCCTTCCCCCCAAATCTCCAATTAGATTCTTTTTGCAGGAGTTAGTTTAGAGAATGCTGCTAAAGGTGCATTTGATACCTGCACATTTGGTTAAAAAAGTTTTATGGTAGTAACATATAACTGGCTGGCCAAAACCAGATGACGTGTGCATAAAAAGCAGAATTAAAAAATTACCACCATGCACGTTCTCTGAAATTTGTTTAGCACAATGGTTGGGGAAGGATGTGAAAACACCTCATATACAATACTCTGGAATGTCTACTTTATAAAAATATAAACTTTCATGATGTTAACATTAACGGGGGGATGCAAAAATATGCCAAACTGAAGATAGGCCAAGCATACCTATATATCAAGTTGAAAAACTGATATGTACAAGTCTTGAATGTGGCCTTTTAGCCCCCAAACAACCCAGCAAACCTATGCATGGGTGATGTCACTGTACTCAGGAGATGTTGCTGAACACATATTGGGGTGTTGTTTGGCAGTGATACATAACAGGATCTGTTAATTCATGCCTAAAGTACAATGTATGTGTAAAAAAACATGAAGAAAATTACTACCCAAAAGTTTGCCAAAGGCTGGTGGTAGAATTATTGCATGAAAAGTATTAAACTACCACCATTTAAAATACCCTGAGTTGTCTACTTTTCAAAAATATATGGTTTGATGGGGGTAAAATACATTGGCCCAAATAGGACAGGGGCGCTGGTTGACTACATGTCAAAATTCCAAGTTGAAAAATGGATATGCGCACCTGCCAAATGTGGCCTTTTAGCCCCCAAACAATCCGACAAGCCTATGCATGGGTGGTATCACTGTACTCAGGAGATGTTGCTGAACACATATTGGCGTGTTGTTTGGCAGTGACACATAACATGATTTGTTAATTCATGCCTAAAGTACAATGTGTGTGAAAAAACACACACAAAAAATAACTACCTAAATGTTTGACAAAGTCTGATGGTAGAATTAGTGCATGGAAAGTGTTAGAAAAACCACCATTTAAAATACCCTAGGGTGTCTACTTTCCAAAAATATATGGTTTGGTGGGGGTAAAATACATTGGCCGGCCTTACAAATGTCCCAAATAGGACATGTGCGCAGGTTGACTACATGTCAAAATTCCAAGTTGAAAAGTGGATATGCGCACCTGCCAAATGTGGCCTTTTAGCCCCCAAACAATCCGACAAGCCTATGCATGGGTGGTATCACTGTACTCAGGAGATGTTGCTGAATACATATTGGCGTGTTGTTTGGCAGTGACACATAACACAATTTGTTAATTCATGCCTAAAGTACAATGTGTGTGAAAAAAAACACACAAAAAATGTCTACCTAAATGTTTGACAATGTCTGGTGGTAGAATTAGTGCATGGAAAGTGTTAAAAAAACACCATTTGAAATACCCTAGGGTGTCTACTTTCCAAAAATATATGGTTTGGTGGGGGTAAAATACATTGGCCGGCCTTACAAATGTCCCAAATAGGACATATGCGCAGGTTGACTACATGTCAAAATTCCAAGTTGAAAAATGGATATGCGCACCTGCCAAATGTGGCCTTTTAGCCCCCAAACAATCCGACAAGCCTATGCATGGGTGGTATCACTGTACTCAGGAGATGTTGCTGAACACATATTGGCGTGTTGTTTGGCAGTGACACATAACACGATTTGTTAATTCATGCCTAAAGTACAATGTGTGTGAAAAAAAACACACAAAAATGACTACCTAAATGTTTGACAATGTCTGGTGGTAGAATTAGTGCATGGAAAGTGTTAAAAAACCACCATTTGAAATACCCTAGGGTGTCTACTTTCCAAAAATATATGGTTTGGTGGGGGTAAAATACATTAGCCGGCCTTACAAATGTCCCAAATAGGACATGTGTGCAGGTTGACTACATGTTAAAATTCCAAGTTGAAAAATGGATATGCGCACCTGCCAAATGTGACCTTTTAGCCCCCAAACAATCTGACAAGCCTATGCATGGGTGGTATCACTGTACTCAGGAGATGTTGCTGAATACATATTGGCGTGTTGTTTGGCAGTGACACATAACACGATTTGTTAATTCATGCCTAAAGTACAATGTGTGTGAAAAAAAACACACAAAAATACTACCTAAATGTTTGACAATGTCTGGTGGTAGAATTAGTGCATGGAAAGTGTTAAAAAACCACCATTTGAAATACCCTAGGGTGTCTACTTTCCAAAAATATATGGTTTGGTGGGGGTAAAATACATTGGCCGGCCTTACAAATGTCCCAAATAGGACATGTGCGCAGGTTGACTACATGTCAAAATTCCAAGTTGAAAAATGGATATGCGCACCTGCCAAATGTGGCCTTTTAGCCCCAAACAATCCGACAAGCCTATGCATGGGTGGTATCACTGTACTCAGGAGATGTTGCTGAACACATATTGGCGTGTTGTTTGGCAGTGACACATAACACGATTTGTTAATTCATGCCTAAAGTACAATGTGTGTGAAAAAAAACACACAAAAAATGACTACCTAAATGTTTGACAATGTCTGGTGGTAGAATTAGTGCATGGAAAGTGTTAAAAAACCACCATTTGAAATACCCTAGGGTGTCTACTTTCCAAAAATATATGGTTTGGTGGGGGTAAAATACATTGGCCGGCCTTACAAATGTCCCAAATAGGACATGTGCGCAGGTTGACTACATGTCAAAATTCCAAGTTGAAAAATGGATATGCGCACCTGCCAAATGTGGCCTTTTAGCCCCCAAACAATCCGACAAGCCTATGCATGGGTGGTATCACTGTACTCAGGAGATGTTGCTGAACACATATTGGCGTGTTGTTTGGCAGTGACACATAACACGATTTGTTAATTCATGCCTAAAGTACAATGTGTGTAAAAAAAAACACACAAAAATGACTACCTAAATGTTTGACAATGTCTGGTGGTAGAATTAGTGCATGGAAAGTGTTAAAAAACCACCATTTGAAATACCCTAGGGTGTCTACTTTCCAAAAATATATGGTTTGGTGGGGGTAAAATACATTGGCCGGCCTTACAAATGTCCCAAATAGGACATGTGCGCAGGTTGACTACATGTCAAAATTCCAAGTTGAAAAATGGATATGCGCACCTGCCAAATGTGGCCTTTTAGCCCCCAAACAATCCGACAAGCCTATGCATGGGTGGTATCACTGTACTCAGGAGATGTTGCTGAACACATATTGGCGTGTTATTTGGCAGCAAGACATAACAGGATCTGTAAGTTTATACCTGAATTGCAATGTATGTGAAAAAAAAAAAAAAAACAACTATCTATGCAAAGTTTGGCAAAGACTTGTGGTAAAATGGCTGCATAGAAAGTGTCAAAATATCCTTAGATGAATACCCTGGGTTGTCTACTTTAAAAAAAATATATACATGTGGAGTGTTTTCCAGAGATTTATGACAGATAATAGTGTTACAATGTCACTATTGATACATTTAAAAAATTTTGTTTTGAAACCGCCATATCCTACTTGTACCTATAGCCCTATAACTTGCAAAAAAAAGCAAAAAAGCATGTAAACACTGGGTATTTTTAAACTCAGGACAAAATTTTGAATCTATTTAGCTGTTTTTTTCATTCGCTTTTGTAGATGAGTAAAAGATTTTTCAAGTAAAAGTCAAAAAACATGTATTTTTTCAATTTTTCATCATATTTTTTTTAAATTAAAATACATGAGATTATATAAATAATGGTATGTAAAGAAAGCCCCTTTTGTCCTGAAAAAAACAATATATAATTTGTATGGGAACAGTAAATGAGAGAGCGGAAAATAACAGCTAAACACAAACACCAGAAAAGTGTAAAAATATTCCTGGTTGCAAATGTACAACATCGCAAAAACAGTCCAGTCCTTAAGGGGTTAAAAAAATCAAGCCTCCCGGAAAGCTGTGTTATGTAACCGCTAGGCTGTCAGAATATCAGGTGTTTTTAATCTCGTTCAGAATAGCTTCTCAGACACTTGTGAGGACGTTGGGCCTGTCTGTTTCTATTACTCAGATTGGAACATTGTCTATGAAAAGATAACTACCCAGGCTTAGCCTGGTATACCCCTCACCTCCCCCACTCTTTTGTCCCTTGTTAAATAGAAGAAAAGCTGGCCTACGTGTTCTTTACACAAACAGATGGCCTGCAATGCCCCCGTATCTTCATAGGACAGCTGAGTGCAGATCAGCTGTGAAGATGGGAAGGCGGTCTCATGTCTGCACCATGCTGTTGCCAGGCAGAACAGCAATCGGGGAGAGCAATGGCTGCTTCTAATTAGTGTGCATGCTAAATTATTATTATTATTATTATCGCCATTTATATAGCTCCAACAGATTCCGTAGCGCTTTACAATAATATGAGAGGGGTGATTTAACTATAAATAAGACAATTACAAGAAAACTTACAGGAACGATAGGTTGAAGAGGACCCTGCTCAAATGAGCTTACAGTCTTGCATTTAATTACTTTTCTGGAAAGTTAATTCAAGACGATTTTGATAACTTTTTAGTTTTTGGAAATCAAATGTAATCAAACTTCGTTCAGACAGTGATTGCTATTTTGTGGTAAGCCCCTGAATTACTAGAAATCTTTGCAATTCTTGTAAAACAGCAGCTTCATAAACATTATTTTGTTGAATTCCCCTTTCAAAGTGTCTGAAGAAACCCTCCAAGCGCTAAAAATACCTATATTTGTTATATTGATATGGGGTGCAACAGGCTCCTCTTACGTTGACTCCCTTTTATTTTTTTATAACTGCATTGACTTGCAAAATAAACTGGAGATGCGTGCCAAGCTGACTGCATGACATTGCAGGGGAAATCCGTGATTCCTTGCTTGTAAAAGGTTGTGTGTGCCTTAAACACTAATCAACCCACAGTGTAAAAAATAAATCAAGAATGCACAGAGGTTTTTAAAATGAAAACATGCAACTTTGAAGACATGTCTGTACATTTTTAGAACTTTGTACCATAGTAATTGTTGGCAGATAAGGTAGTATTAGACCACGTTTGTTATCTTTTTTTTTTATTTTTTATTATTCTAGTTTCTTGCCATTTTCAAGGCTAGATTAAATTCTAAAACTGACTTTTTTGTTAAGACATCTTCTGTTTGTGATTTCAATAGGTCATTTTAAGTATAGTGTGAACATTTGTAGTGATAATTTGTAGAATATATATTTACCAGTTTTATACTAAAGATCCTACTTTCATGCCTGTCATCTGTAGGAGTTAAACGTTTTTTAACTCAATACACCGTAAACCTAATCAAACATGCTTAAAACTTAACAATTTTGGTTAACATGACTGAGCCAGCGGAATTTCTGTTCTTTCAACTACTGTCTTCTTTTGGCAACCTTTCTCCATGTTTGAATGAATTACCTGTCTATTCACAAATGATAAAGACCTTCATTGGATGACCAACATCACCTATACCTAGTTGTGGTGGTGGTAGGGGACTCCATTATTAAAGCTATAGCATTAGAATTACATTTGTTCCCAATGTAGAGTGTTCCTTTAACTATTTAGCTGAGCACTCCCCCTTCCACTGTGTTTAATAAAAAAAAAGCTTTTTGCTCACTTTTAGCCCTTGCTGCACCAATCGCCACCTATAAGATCAACAGTTTTTCAACAGTTTTGATTATTTCAGCCTATCCAATGCTTTCCCATATGAAAGCATTTGGAGGGTAGTGTGCATGCGCAGCAAATCAGCAATCATCATCCCCTCGTGGGGCGCATTCAGTACCTCCATACATAGACTCAGAAAGTTTACGACAGTCAATTGATGTGGTCATAGGCAATAGTATAATCATTGTAATTTCTCAGAAAATGCTGCGTTTTCATGCTGACCCTGCAAGGACAGGCTATATGCCCCAGAACCACTACATTAAGCTGTAGTGGTTCTAGTGACTATAGTATTGCTTTAAAATCCAGGTAATAAATTACCTTGTACCGGGTGCTGCTAATAGGCTTAGAGTGTCTGCCTCAGTAGTTTTCCATTGAGAAAACAGTAATAAGATGTGTACCTTTGGATAGGGATTTGATTAAATTAGTTGACTTGGTTTGTGAATTGCAAATGCAATTCAGTATAAATAAAAGCTAAGTCGTGTATTTTGGGATAAAGAACCCGCAAGCAATTTATACCTTAAATGGGGTCAAGTTAGGGAATATGTTAAATGAGAAACAATTATAGACCGCAGACTATGCAACAGTGTGCAATGTCAGTCTACCTGTGCAAAGGCTGGAAAGGTACGGACATGCTTGGTTATTAATGTGATAAAAATATAACTTTCCAGAATGAGAACGGAGCATTTCAGTTATGAAGAAAGACCAGGAAAACTGCATTTATTTTGCTTAGAAAATAGGTGTTTCAGAGGGGATATGGTAACACTATACAAGTGAATTCAGGGCACTACAAATGGCTGTCTGGTAACCTGTCATTAGGAGGAATGTACAAAGAAAAGAGAATATCCTTTGAGACTTGAGGAAAGGTGATTTTGCCTACAGCAGTGGAAATTAATCTTTATAAGACAAACAATAAAGGCATTTTCTGCCTGAAGAGGTTGTTTTTTTTTTAATCATATTCTAATTATATTTAAAAAAACAAAAACTGGATGTTTTTAAAAAAAAACTGAATATTAAAGTTTATGATGAATATGTGTGGAAACTGTATTTTAATCCAAGGAGAAATCTGAGTGCCATTGCGGAATCAAGAAGGATTTTTTTCCACTTTTGGTAGCACAATTATTGCTTCAAATTAATTTTGTTTTGTTTTTTAACCTTGTTTTGGATCAACAATAAAGAAAGGTTGAACTTAATTGCCTTAAGTCTCTTTTGAAATTAGAATTAGAAATTCAGGGCATCTATGAGTAAGTGCTGTCACTTTTTTTTTTTTTACTTGACTCCCTGTAGCCCCATTACACTATTGTTGCTGTGCTTTCATGGAATACAGTCTAATTTTGAAGACCTCAAATAATTGCACACAAAAAAGAGGAAGATTAATTAGTAAAAGCTAAGTAAAATTCATGCTCATAATTTTGAGCTGTTACAATAGTGATACAAACAACTGAGCAATCATACATTACACATGGGGTTCAACAAAGGCTATGATTGTTACAAGATTTCATATACGGTATTTGACATGGTTACTGTATTAAAATACAGGAGTATATAATATTTAGTAAATTGGTCTATCTTATATGTGTTCAAATAAAAAAAAAAAAGAAATACATTATAGCTCTCCTTTTCAAAGGGAAAATGTAAATTTTATTGTTGATCAGATTTCAAGGAATACACAAGATCTAGAATGCGTGATGTCATGCACCTGAGCAAAGTCTGCTTTAAAGGGATAATATAGTCCCAAAAATAATATTTATGTTTTTTGGGACTATAAGTTACCTACTGTTACAGTAACTTCTGTCCACCCTCTTTTCTGTAATAAAATGCAAGTTAAATATTTTTACTTGCCTTCTTTCCTCCACAGAGACACTA
This sequence comes from Pelobates cultripes, assembly GCA_933207985.1. Lineage (NCBI taxonomy): Eukaryota > Metazoa > Chordata > Amphibia > Anura > Pelobatidae > Pelobates > Pelobates cultripes. The sequence goes on along the minus strand of OW240916.1, from coordinate 207,516,491 downwards.
TGTTTGCACCCAGCTGTTTTTCCTCTTTCTTTGTCTGCAAGCATGCTGAAGTTTTTCGTCTTCTCGTGCATTCCCATGCTTCTCATTGAGAAGCATTTAGGATGTTAGGATGTGAAGTGCATGTGTGGCAAGCGCAGTGCTCCTTAAATCAAATGCTTTGAATGAGAAGCATCAAAGGAGGTGATCTGTGAGAACTTGGTTTCTTTTACAAAGAAAATGCCAGGAAGACCGCTGGTAGTCATGTTTGGCCCTATGGTAAAAACATTGCCTTATATACATTCATTGAGATGAAATTGTCTGAGTGCCTACAGTAGTCCTTTAATCAATTTAAAGTAACTGCAGCTAGCTAGTGAATGATACCGAAGTTGATTACAGTGAAATTTGTTGTAATCTGCAGTTGGCTATATACAATGTCTCGCTGTGATTTGTATGAATTCAAATCAATTGCAAAATTCAGGCTAAATAACCAACTGTACCCATTGCTGAGTAGAAGGCTTTTTTTTTTTTTAAGTGTAATTCTCACATTTCTATTTTAATTTTCCACAATTCACTGTTCATCAAATATAACTCAGTGGTGTGTTTCCATCCTATAGAATGCTTCTTGCTTTAAAGTAAGTCTAGGTCTTTTATTTATTTATTTATATTTGAAAATCTTTTCTAGATAATTGTAAGTTCTATTTCAAGTTACAGCTTGCAATTGACTTCTGCAGAATGGCCTGTTCCACTTTGCAAAAAAGAAAATACACATGACTTATACAGTTTCATACATTTTAAAGATACATTTAAAGTCTGAATGGGGCAAAAACATTAAGTTGCATATGGGGCTATTCAGACTGCAAAATCCAGACATTGTTCATAGTATTTAAAAATGTTCATGTTTTGCAACTCTGGCTCGAGCCAAAATAATGTCTGGATTTCAGATGTACTGAAAGCTGGGCCTGGATGCTTTAGAAATGTGGTGGTGTTGTTTTTTAAATGTCCAATCTACTTGCGCGCTGGCAGCACTATTAGCCAGCAGGCAAATAGTTAAAAAAATATTGGTGGTGCTAGAGTTAACGGCAGTGGGCCAGCCCTTGCTAACAAGCTAATTAAGTGGGTGAGAATGATAATTAATTTCTGGAGGCAAAATGCAAATCGCAATATAAACTCTGTAAATTTGATTTGTTTGGTTTTTGGATGAGCTATATGTATTTTTTCTAAATGCAAGCTTCCTTTAAATTTGAATGTTGTAACTTAGACCAAAAAATTATACTTGCTCAAGGTGGAAGCACCAAGTGCAGAAAAATAATTTTGTGTTTTTTTTTATGTTTTCAGGAAGTGAACAATTTTGCATATCTGGTTATGGAGGTGAGTACCACAATGGTTGAGTAATATGGAGATTGTGCAAGATATTAGGTTTTGTGGTTTTTTTTTTTTCTTCTCTTTCTTTCTTTATTTTATTGTACTTATAATGAGTTAGTGGACTATTGTAATATTGTAACAATAGCATGGCACAATGATTAAGGGTGTATTTAAAGTACCATATTTGTGTATGTTCTTTACATAGCTTATGGTCTACAGCCCACGTCTTCTTGCACATAGTTGCTTATTCAGTAATTTTACATAATATGCCAGAATCCTACTTTTTTATTTTTATTTTGCTTGCACTTGCTGCAAATCATGCGTTTCTCCATTTTTTGTGTCTGGATCTATATTCATGACACAACTATTTTCAGCTTATTCAGCAGGTTCACTCTTCAGATCTTATCAGATCAAATAAGTTACCTTCCAGATATGTATTAGTGGCATTTTTCAATCTTTTACTGGGTTATTGAAGTGTATTCCAGGGAACAGTTTGTATTGGTGTTTCTCAATGTATAAATGTCTTTATTTTAATTTTTTCATATAGGTTTTTTTTTTTGTCTGTTTGTTTTTCAGTATTGTAATGGTGGAGACTTGGCTGACTACCTCCATAGTAAGTGGTGAATTATTTTAAAATCTATTCAGTCTCTATAATAATGTTTACACTGCATGTGGTTTTCCATATACTTTTACGTTCTACACATTTTGTCTGCATATTAAATTTATTTAAGTGAGTTACACATTCTGTTTCACATTGAAAGCAGATCTGTCATTTTATGGGACCCCCTTAGGTGACATCTCCACTTCAGTTTTAGTGTTCAGGTGCTACTTAAAGCTGTCCCTTGTGGCTGTCTCTATTTATTTTCCAAAGATCTTCTGTCACTGATTTCAACAGCACCTGCTTACAATTGCTGCTGGGATTTGACAGATGTTGACAACAAAGCTCCACCTTTTGTCAACCTCAGATTTGCCCAGAAGACAAAGTAGTCCATACTTTGTCTTTTGTTCTCTTTAAATTGCACAGGAATTTCACTTAAATTCCAGTGTACTATATGACTATTTCATATATTTATTATTTCTTAAGATAATATCTTTATGAAATACTCCGAAGCAACAAAGTTATTTTAAGGGCTAAATTAAAGTCTTATAATGGTAGCTATAATTGTTTTACTTTCTAAGTGCTTAAACTTCTAGTGCAGCTGCTGGACTTATTAATCATTTAATTCTTACTCCACACCACTTCCATTTCACCTTTTAATAGAGGCCAATTACTAAGACAGTATGATCCATTATCACGTATGGCAAATGATATACCTTGCTGCATAACAAAGTAGATTTCAAAGACTTTTTGCACCATAATAGCAAATAGCTGCAGTAGTTATGGTAACTAGTGTTCCTTTAGTTTGGCAACGCTATGTCTCTTTATAAAAACAGCAAAACACCACAGCGCTTACTGAGTGTTTTGTTATCATCTGAACAAAAGCTCTGCTCAATTGTCCACTTGCGTGTCTAGTTTTGATATGTCTGACTAGAAAACAACTTGTGGATTGAATCCAGATAACGGTCTTAGAGGAGAGGAAATGGAAGCAGGGTGGTACAGGATAAAATAGACAAAAGAATGAATGTGTGGGAAGGATTAACAATATTATATTGCAGGCCTGTTGTAGCATGCTTCATAGACAGGAAAGATAAGAATACATTTATCACTAAGCAGTCTGAAATATTTTTGGTTCTTGTGGGTGGTCTTTAATATTGTTTTATATAAATACCAAAAAGCTCCTGCACATTATAATGTCTGTATTTTATAAGCTTGTTTAACTTGCCTAGCAAGCTTGACTTGTTTTCATTTCATGCTTTGTTTATATTTAATATGTTGGATTAAGGAAGAGCATGCCATGTCCATTAATTATGTAAATCTGAGTTCTAATATGACAGCTGGGTTTGTTCCACATTACAGAAAGCTCTAGAGAGTTCCAGACAATTGACATGTGTTTGAGTTCCCAGATATTTACAGAGCATTACTATACAATCGTGGAAAATCTGTGAATCTTCTATGGCCTTATTATGGACCTTTAAACAGAAACGCTCTGTAGGCTTGTGCTAAAGGAACCCCATTATGTATACTATGGCAGAGAGCTGTTTTTTATTTTTTTAATCTTTATTTTTAATGTGCATAGATGTACAAACATGCTTGAAATGCCACGACAGCGATTACAAGCTCTTCAACAACAAAACATAGTACAACAATGGCATTCAGTATACATGCGCAATTTTATGGAAATGGTAATTCAGGTTAGGCAGATAAGATAAACAAGACAAGTCATGCATGTCTAGCTATTAGAGAGTTTAAGCAGAATAGAGACTGGCTGAGAATCGCTATGTGAGTAAAAGAGTGGTATGTTAAAGGACCACTATAGGCAGCTAGACCACTTCAGCTCAATGAAGTGGTCTGGGTGCCAGGTCCCTCTAGTTTTAACCCTGCAGCTGAAAACATAGCAGTTTCTGAGAAACTGCTATGCTTCACTGAGGGTTAATCCAGCCTCTAGTGGCTGTCTCACTGTAAGTAAGAAACACTGAGTAGTATTGGTGCCTCTGGTACTTATCAAAACTGGAAACACTTTGTAGTAGGAGACCCTGCAAGGTATACCAAGAAAGTTAATAGACGGTCCCTGCCATGTAGGATCTACCCAATGCCACGAGTAGGCCTCGGTAGACACTCAGTCTCCAGATTCATGTCCAAACACTGCTGCCTGCGTTCATGCGAACAAGATGGCCGCCACCTCGTGGTTGTCCATAGGAATTGCAGCCACCCAATTAGAGCATTGCGGTGAAAACCATTTCAAGGTGTTAATAGGTGTTAACAAGCTCCTGGGTGGTCCCTGGTTCGTGCAGTTGTTCGGTAGTCGAACAGGACAATGTTAGAATAGGGGGGGAATGCAGTCTACCGAATAGAATAGCAAAAAGGCACGAACAAGGTCTTTTATGAGCCTTCTGGAATGGGCCATAGTCCTGAGGCAGGAAGCTGGCAAACAGGCCCCTCCAAGAACCAGTGGCAAGGTTACTTTCGCCACACATTCCTCTCATGTGTGGAAATTTGTCTTTGGAGGGACTATGCTATATCGTCCATAAATGGTTATATGGTTAAGAAACGTGAGGTATTGAGGCTTATTTCTGGTAGGTCTGTCTGCTTTAGTGTTAGGATCTTTAAAGTTCAGCATATTGTGTCTTCTTTAAGCTTAATGTACAGGGCAATGCAGATAGCTTAATTAATGTAGTTTATGAATTGATCAGCCTGTGGGCTGTAGCACTTAACACGCATGGGTGATTGAAATGTACTTTTAAATTGGATCTCTGTAGTGGTATGTACGACCGACTAACATGGCCTAACTGGTTTTCCAGTGGTCAGGTGGACTTGAGAGAATGTGGACTGTGACATTCCATAAACATAACCTTTAATATGCAGATATCTCAAACTTAAGTTTTAGATATAACTTAAAACCTTTTTTGACAGAAAAAAGGGCAATTGGGGGCACACGGGGAGCATGCATGTCTAAGTAGTGGTGCTGCTGTAAAGACCAAAATATCCATACAGCTTAGGGAACAGTGCACACATAACAAAAGTACAGTAAAAGCTTTTCAATATATATCTACGATCCTCATTTATTTAATTATTGTAGGGTAATACAACTAAGTGCATAGAGGCTAACCAAGCATTAGTAAAGTTTGTCTATTAGTTACGTATGTGCTAGTTGCCTCAATCAATAGTTTTAGAGTTGCTCCCATTCAGGAAGGTAATTTTAGTGTGATAATTAATTAGTACACTGCACCAAACATTGGTAATTAGTCTTGGGGAACAACCGCAACATTTTAATTTTTGATTTAGAGATCTGTTTTTCATTTTATTTATGGGAATAAGTTTACAATGATTTTGAAGTCTGCTAATGATCTTCATTAAATCATCCAATAGGATTATTACCCTGCATAGTTATGTTTACACCTGTCTGGCACCAAAAGTATTAAATATATTTCACTTAAAGTCTCTAGAGCGAAAGTGAACATAATTATCTAGAACTCGTACCTCTCAGGGATGTGTACCATTAAGATTTTCTTATGGGTTATTTTTAGCTGCAGGTGTTTTTATACTCCTTTCCTTTAATGAGTCCACATTTCTCTAGTACTATGTTTAATCCCTTTACCTCCAGAGGTAGCCCGCAGCTCACTATTCTGGCCATTGTCATACTAGAGAACAAACATATTGTTTTGTATTTAGGAGCTTTTACTAATATTTTGAAAATGCTGAGAAAAGAAACGTACAAAAGAAATCTGTCTTAAATAAAGTAACAGTATTTTGTACAATTTGAAAGGTATTACCTGCTGAGGTTGCTGCTGAAGTCTTTGTTAGGTCTGTATAGATAAATGTCAATATTGAGAAAGCTGTGTGTGTGGTTTTTTTTTAGTCTCTGTATTTAAAGAATCCTATATTTCGGAGCCTTTAGCACTACATCTGCACAGTTTTGAACTGGCTTGTTTGTCAATTTCTGATGGCAAGGAGATTGTTCCAACAAAGCATTAGAAATGAACAGGTTTCTTTTATTTGTAATTAGTAATATTGATATTGGGGCAATGACAAATGTTATGTGCTGGAAAGTTCTGTTTTATCCATAATAAAGGAATACGCCAGGCACCATAACAACTTGATATAAATGTAGTTGTTATGGTGCCAGAAGACACCTGGAAGCACTCTTACTTCAAACTTGACAAAAAAGACCTGAGGGGCAGGACAACCTGGCCCTAAAGTCAAAAGTAGGACTGAGTGGATAAAAGTGGGTATAACCCAATTAAGTCTAAAAAGGAAAAGGATACCTCAGGGGGCTATGTAGAGAGCGAAAAAAACAAGTGCCGACAGCACGCGGATATCGATTCCCTAGAAACCAACTAAGGGTTTACCCACATTAGGAGTAACAACACAAAGGGTTAAAAATACAAATGTTAATATCTTTATTCAATACTATATGTTGAATTATTACAAATACAAACGATGTAAAGCCAAATAATAAGTGAAAATACAAATGTGCTAGTGAATTAAAAAGGAAGAATCTATGTAGCCTATATAGTGTATCTTGAAATAGCTACTGTAGTAATATCCAGATACAGAATAGATCGTATAACTATTCAGATACACATGATAAAGTATCTTTAGAGAATTAAATTGAAGAATTGCTACTAATATACATATGTAGCAATAAAGAACAGGTAATTGTATCCACACGCTCTTTAAATCTCGGTTAAAGCAGCTAAAGCAGGTATAGAGGTGGGATCAGTCAAGGATTTATTTGTACAAACATTGCAACATTAGAAGCAATAGCTAAAACAAGTGTAAGCACTTTCCTGCAACATTCAGATAATAAATCAACATTGAAATAGAAATAATGCTGGATAAAAACATTTTAGGTCCCTGACGATGGTGCAATGTGCACCGAAACACTAGTCAGTCTAGTTTGGGGTTATGTAGTATATTGAAATGGAAGGCACAGCCTTATAGGATTCACATTTGTACTTTTGTCAGTAAAACTTGGCATGGCCTCTCTTATTATTGTATTATTTATATAGCGCCATCAGATTGGGTGGACTAACAGACATGTAATTGTAACCAGACAACTGGACGTACAGGAACAGAGGGGGTGGAGGGCCCTGCTCAATGAGCTTCTATTTAATATAGGTTGCATTAGCAACCAAGATATTTTACCTTGGGTTATATTGAAAGAGTTGCTCTAAGCACCATAACCACATCACTAATTTGACATTTTCATGGTGCTTAGAGCCTATATTTGCAGCATTTCACTTTGCTTCCAAGGATGCAGCCCCACCTCTGGCAATGTCATTAGGGCGTCACTAGCCAAAGTTCCAGGCTGGCTGACATTAATTCTATACATATTGGGCACCTATAGTCTGCATGCTGGCGATAGTCAACCAATGGTGGCCTTGCCCTCCCTCAGTGCCATCACAGAGCTCCTTTCAGCCTGACATCCCTTCCCTTCCAGCGGGGAAGGTGCATCACAGGAGATGGATTGGGCTACTGGGAGAACTTGGCCTCAGCAATGGGGGTGGTAAATCAATAAGGGTTACTTTAAGTTTGTTGAGTCTGCAATCAGCTTTTTTCAGACTGATATAATTATAATAGCCTTGAACGGTTACTCCAACCACCATGACCTATTGCCCCTCTATTCAGTCCTTAGGGTGGCCTTGCTGACTGTAACGGATCACCTGGCACCCCGACTGGGTACCTCCGTTGAAGGATGCTCCTAGCGCTTCCTGAGGACTCCAAGCACTGCAGCAGACACCACAACCACCGAGCCAGAGAAGCATACGAATGCTCTCAAGCATATGAATGCTGTAAGCAGCTGAATAGGAAAAGCGTACAATCAGCTTACACTCCTGGCAATCGGCATACAATCCAATTCCCCCAATAACGAGAAGACACTTCGTTTTGAGGTCAAGCAGAACTGACTGTACTGGCACATACAGCCTCTTTTATGCACAATCCACAAACATAGTACTGCCCACAGGGTTTTGAAATACAACCAATCAATCCGTACAATACATACAGACACTCCCACACAAAATCCTCCCCTCTGTATTACAGTATTATAAAACATATCACAGGGACCCCAAAACATGCAATCGGGGGATCTGGGTGAACCACATATCCAAAATTCACCCACATCCGTTCAGTAGTTTGGAAGATTACGTTTAATGCAGATTCCGCAGAACATATACAGGCTATATGAAAAATAATTACTCTATAACGTGTCCCCTGTTGTATAGTTTAAAACTACTGAACGATGTCTTCGTGCACCAAATACTGGCGAGATGGCAACGTGTAGAAAAGTCCAAACAGTGTCTGTGAGTTAAAATGGCCACCATCCATTGTTCTCACCATGTGCTACATCAATTGTTCTCACCATGTGCTTCATCCATTGTTCTCACCATGTGCCTCTGATACATGAAATGGTGGCCACCCAGTAACTCCACAGTATGTCCCCAGATAGTTCTTAAAGGGCCAGCAGCAGCATAATAAAATATAATATGCCCAAATACTGTATTTAAAGGGCCAAATCTCCCAGGGCCATAGTCAGCAGGCAGGAGGCGGGCAAACAGGCTTCTCCAATGCCCAGTGGCGAGGTTGGTTTCGCCACACTGACTCTGCTTATTAAGTAGATACTATGTTTTCTGATTAAACTTTTATGTGAGTGTACATTTGACAGACAGCCAAGCTAAATTTATGTGAGTAGAAACAATATTTTAGTTTTTTTGTGAGTCAGGAGATACATGTGTTTTTTTTGTTTGTTTTTTGTTTGTTTTTTTAGCTATAGCTACCTGACAACTATTAAATGAATACTATAGGCACTAAAACAACTTTAGCTTAATGAAGCCGTTTTTGGTGTGTAGATCATGCCCCTGCAATCTCATTGCTCAATTCTCTGCCATTTAAGATTAAAATCACTTTGTTTATGCACCTAGTCACACCTATCTGCATGTAAAATACACAGCCTTCTTAAACACTTCCTGTAAACAGAGATCTAATATTTACACTTGCTTTGCTGCACATCTGGTTTAATTTAGAATTTATTTTATCCTGCTCTGTTAATGCTATTTTTGAACCTGCAGGAGCCTCCTGTATGAGATAAAGGTTCAATTTACAGAGCAGGAGATAAAAACTCTTAAAGCAAGTTAACATCTGATTGGTCATCTATTCTCCTATACTGTTGAATAGCTCATACACTTTGTTTAAGCTGTTCTTTCTAATAAAGCATTACAAGGTTTATCCCTCTGTTTTGTTACGGCCATGGAATATGAAACCGTCATTTTATTTTGTTTCTCTTTCTAATCATTGCAACATAGTTATGCTAGGAAGTGTAGAAATCTTATCTGCCTTCATATATTGAGAAGGTAAATATATAAAGTATAGTTGCCATCCGCAGTCAAGCACGAACTGTTGTTGATGAATTGTGGTTGCTTCAGATATGTAACAGAATCACCTGATATGAAATATTGATACAGTCACTAGTCAAGAAGAAAACAACCAATGCAATCCATTGAGACACATGGCAGATTGATATACTGTACTCATTTTTGGACGGAAAATATGGACTTTTCACAATATGAGGTGTAAGAGTGACCTAGCTGGTCGGCTTCTGGCAACCCCACAAGGCAAGACCTTCTGTGAAGGATAAAGCTCAGCAGTCACCAGTGGCACCTGGTCAGAGTTTCAGCCCTCCGAAACAAACCAGGATATCATCATTATTTTCAAGTGCTATTTGTAGCACAGTAACCTGGGACTAAACACGGCACCAATTACTAATGTGTACCAGGAAGTGTTATGCAGTTTTCTTGGATTAGATGTTCCTCAGTGTAGATCTTCCATTAACTACATATATTAGTATGTTGACAGCCTGATTTCCTGTGGGTTGCTATGTATTCCTTCCAGATATAAAGATTTACAGCTTAGAACAGACAGCACTGTCCATATAGTTAATCATTACTGTAATGTTCAGCTGCAGCCTAGGGCACATTACAAAAAGCTCCAGGCACTGTGCAGTCAACCTGTATGGTCACATGTCTGAAGCCTGTAGACATTTTGTTAGACAAAACTATCTATCTATTGTCTGATGCATAAATAAACTATCTATTGTCACCTTGACTTTCCATAGAAAAATACTGGCCTAAAATAATAGGGAGTGTGCAATTTAAGCTACCCATCCTGCCATATTTATCTACCTAATGGGGTTTTTGTAGTTAGCCTCGTGAGTTAGCTGAGTGGACAGCTCCAGTGATTCATACAGCCTGGTACCACTACTTTAATCCATATCTGTGAGGAAGAATTCAAAACTAGCATTGTACAACGTTGGTCCTACAGTTTTTGTACAACTACATTTCACAAAATTCTTATCTCACTGAAATTTCTCAACAACTGCTAAAGGGCTAAGGTTGGAAAGGCCTGATCTTAATTGTTTTATATCTGTCTGCAAGTTAAAGGGATTCTATAGTGTAAGGAATACAAAGTTCCGACCAAAGTCACCCAGCCACCAGGAAGTGCCTCTAGCAATTGTCTAAATTGACAACCACTAGAGGCAGTCTTAGTACTGCAATGTAATCATTGCAGTTTCTCTAAAACTACAATGATTTGCATTGCAGGACTAAGTGGGACTGGGACACTGCACCCAGACCACTTCAATGAGCTGAATTATCAATGAATTATCCTATATATACTCAAATATAAATCAATTCGCTTTTAACTACATTCTTATTTTTTTATTTTTTTTTGTAAGCGGAACCCTTTCCCACGCTTGCTGCAAGGGAAACTTCTACTTCCTGTGTTGGTCTGTTTTAAGGCTTTCTTGCAACACAGCCTGTATTTTCATAAGAGTTTATCAACCCTGACTTTTTTTTTTTTGATCTGTGTGTTGGCAAGAAGTACAGAGCTTTTTGAAATTGCTGCCAGCCATGTAGACAGTTTGTGGTAGAGAAAAGCTGAATTAATAAATACTGCACTTTGATTTCTTTTATTTTTGTTATGAATTTGTTTGTTTAAAAAAGTGAAGGGGTGGGTGTATGAGAGATATGAACCTTGGTTTTAATTCTAGTAATTTGCCTGCTATGTGTTGCACCGTGGGATTTTTATTTTATCATGATCATAGAACTACTTTTTCGTATACCAAATAAAAAAAACGCTTTAAAATGTATTAGTGCAAATGCTTTATGCAAGAACGTGATGGGAACCGGACTGGCTTTTCTTCTTCTAATCACAACTTGGCGCAGCCAGGTTTTCCTCAATGTGTCATCACAAAGTGATCTTTTGGATAGTCCTGAAAAGAAATGTCAAGACTAGCTTGAACTTTACTTTAAACAAAGGAGAGTTGAAAACAGAGGGATAACTAATCCAGTGGAACTTTACAAATGCCAATGAGGAAAATAAACCATAAAGTTTATTCAATAAAGATTGAACTTTATTGAGTTGAAAACCTAATTGCATTTTGGCAAAATAGTCTTTTAATGCATTGTATGTTACTGTTTAGTGAATAAATCCTGTTGTTTTCTTATAAACAAGTTACATAGTTACATAGCTTAAAAGAGACTTGTGTCCATCAAGTTCAGCCTTCCTCACATATGTTGTTGCTGTTGATCCAAAAGAAGGCAAAAAACCCAGTCTGAAGCGCTTCCAATTTTGCCACAAACTAGGACAAAAATTCCTTCTTGACCCCAAAATAGCAGTCAGATGTCTTCTATTACCCCACTAATTAGAAATTATATCCCTGTATGTTATGTTTTTGTAAGTATTTATCCAATTGCAGTTTAAACCTCTGTAGTGACTCTGACAAAACCATCTCTTCAGGCAGAGAATTCCATATCCTTATTGCTCTTACTGTAAAAAAAACCTTTTCTTTGCCTTAGATGAAATCTTTCTTCCAGCCTAAATGTGTGACCTTGTGTCCTATGTATAGCCCTGTTTATGAATAGATTTCCAGATAAAGGTTTGTACTGGCCCCGAATATATTTGTATAAAGTTATCATATCCCCTCTCAGGCGCCGTTTTTCCAAATTAAACTGATTTTTTTTTTTTTTAAACATTTCTTCATAACTAAAATGCTCCATTCCCTTTATCAATTTTGTAGCTCGTCTCTGGACTTTTTCTAGTGCCATGATATCTTTCTTTAGAACAGGCGCCCAAAATTGCACAGCCTATTCAGCCTATTGGTCTTACCAGCGATTTATAAAGAGGCAAAATTATATTTTCATCCCAAGAATTTATGCCCCTAGTTATACATGACAAAACCTTACTGGCCTTAGCAACGGCAGATTGACATTGCATATTGCTGCCTAATTTGTTATCTATAACAATTCCCAAATCCTTCTTGTGTGTGGTTATCCCTAATTCACTACCATTTAGTGTGTAAGTTGCTTGTGCATTCTTAACCCCGAAGTGCATAACTTTGCATTTCTCTACGTTAAATTTCATCTGCCATTGTAGTGCCCAGTCCCCCCAATCTATCCAAATCCCTCTGCAGCAAAGGAATATCCTGCTCACATTTTATTACTTTACAAAGTTTTGTGTCATCTGCAAACACTGATACATGGCTTTCAATGCCTATTTCAAGATCATTTATAAATATGTTAAATAGAAGTGGTCCCAAAACAGAACCCTGAGGGACACCACTTACCATTTTTGTCCAGCCTGAAAATTTACCATTAATTACAACTCGTTGTACTCTATCCTTAAGCCAATGTTCTACCCAAGAACAAGAATATTCATCTAGACCCATTTCTTTTAGTTTGAAGACTAACCTATTGTGAGGAATCGTATCAAATGCCTTGGCAAAATCCAAGTAGATCACATCCACTGCAACACCCTGATCTATACTTCAACTTACTTCTTTGTAGAATGCAATTAGGTTAGTTTGACATGACCTATGTTTCATAAAACCATGCTGATTATTGCTAATAACAAAGTTCTTCCCAATGAATTCCTGAATATTATACCTTAATAGCCCTTCAAATACTTTCCCAGTTACAGAAGTTAAGCTCACAGGTCTATAATTTACAGGCAAGGATTTTGAACCCTTTTTAAATATAGGAACAACATCTGCCTTCCTCCAATCCTCCGGTACAACACCTGAAACAAAAGAATCTTGAAAAAGTGACTTTCACATGACTAGTGAATCCTAAACTTCCATCTGTCTCATGATACAAATGTCAGCCCTAAGTCAAAGTAATTAAATAGGGTTTAATTTGTATATGTTTATTAGCTTACTGTCATAGTTGGTTTTCATGAGCACATTGATCACTCATTCAGCATGTAAAGCTTAAAATGTGTGGGTTACATATATTCTTATAAAATCTGGTTATGATAAAGTGATGTAATGTAATGTTCACCTATATATATTTTTTTTGTCCTACAGCCATGCGCACGCTAAGTGAGGACACAATCCGCATTTTCCTCATTCAAATAGCAGGAGCCATGAAGTTGTTGCATAGTAAAGGCATTATCCACAGGGACCTGAAGCCCCAAAACATTCTTTTAACCTGTGCAGAGGGGCGTAGATACAACCCTAACAATATCCGACTGAAGATTGGTAAGAGCTTAAGTTTATGCAGCCTCTTTAACGTTGAGATTTTTGCTTTGCCTGAGTTCAGTAATTCTAAAACATAGTTATGTATTTTTTATATACTTTATTTATTTGATCTCATTAATGAGAAAATGGGATAAAATCTACGAATAATGCATGTTCACTGTTGCTGGGAAAAACTTGTACTGTGAATATTTACATGGTGTGTTCAATAAAAACATGGCAACATTTCATTCTTTGTTTGTTATTAGTTTAACCCCTTAAGGACACATGACATGTGTGACATGTCATGATTCCATTTTATTCCAGAAGTTTGGTCCTTAAGGGGTTAAGCAGACTGTGATTGTCTATTGTTGTGACTTAGATGATGATCAGATCACATTTTATGATCAATTTGTGGAGAAATCCATTTCATTCCAAAGGGTTCACATACTTTTTCTTGCAACTGTATGTGTGTGTATGTATGTATGTATGTGTATATATATATATTTATATACACATGTATACACACACACACACACACACACATACACTGCTGTGTGTGTGTGTGCTGTGTGAGGGTGCTGTTAGTGTGATGTGAGGGTGCTGGTAGTGTGCTATGTGGGTGAGGGTGTTTGTGTGTGTGTGCGCGCTTGTGAGGGGGCTGTTAATGTACTGTGTGTGAGAGTGCTGTTTGTGTGTGTGTGTGCGCTTGTGAGGGTGCTATTAATGTACTGTGTGTGTGTGCTGTTTGTGTGTGAGGGTACTGGTAGTGTGCTGTGTGTGTGTTTGTTAGGGTCTTGTTAGTGTGCTGTGTGAGGGTGCTGTTTGTGTTTGTGAGGGTACTGTTAGTGTGCTGTGTGTTTGTGAGGGTGCTGTGGGTGCTGTGTTTGTGTGTGTGCTGTATGTTTGGGTGATTTGTGGGGGTGGAGGTGGGGGCAGATTAGTTAATAAATATCCCCCCTCCCTTCTTACCTTGTGTAGGGAGGGGGGACCGTGCTGCTGCCTTCCCTGTTGGTCCAGTGGAGGTGGGGGCAGATTACTTTATATCCCCCCTCCCTTATTACCTTATATAGGGAGGGGGGATCCTTTCTGCCTTTCCTGGTGGTTCAGTGGAGAGTGAACTCTAACCTGCGGGGCTAGAGTTCACTCTCGCGAGATCTGAGAATTGCCGCGGCAACGCTCAGATCACGCGAGAGGAACGCAGCAGAGCTGCTGGCAAGAGCTCCTCGGGTCCTCTCCTGCCTCCTTCACTGCCTGTGGGTCGGTGAGGGGAGGCTTAGAGCAGAGCTCGGCGCCCTGAGATCTCCCCTGCTGGTCTCACTCCATAGGCGTGCCGCGGGGATTGGGGTGTGCCCAGGCACACCCCGTGCGCACGCCTCTGGTTAAGGCAGAGTAGGCACCTGCTCTGCCCACATTGCAGGTGCCTACTCTGCTAAAATTTACCCAGCCGGGGGGAGAGGAAACAGGAAGCTGGCAGCAGCGAGCGCAGTCTGTTCTTCCTGCTCCTTACTGCTCGCACACGCGTCCTGTGATGATGCCGGGTGCTGGAATATGACGTAATTCAGGCCTGGCATCACTAAACTGCACGCATGAGGGAGTAGTCATTCGCAGGAAGGGAGACCTGCAGAGAGAAGATCCTCACTGGACCCCAGGGAGAGGCCCACACCAGCTCCCAAAGGTAGGGAGCGATCAGCAATAAATAAAATTGTCAGTGTGTGCAAGAATGCGTAAATGTGTCTGTCTGTCTGTCAGTGAGTGTGTGTGTTTGTAGGTCAGTGAATGTGTGTCGGTCAATTTTAAGATGGTCGCGGCTGGATAGTAGAGGACCTGGAGGTGCACGGAGGTACGCAATGCCACGTCACATTCTGACGTGATGGTGACGTGCTCCAGCTTCATAGGGTTTCAAGGGTTTAGTAGAGGGGGGCTGTGGTTTAGTAGAGGAGAGTTTGACATGCTTGTTTTAAAACATTGTAGAATTGTCTTAAAGTAGAAGCAGAAGTAAAACAGGGATGTGGGAAAGTTTAGCTTATTAAAATGTTTTCTAATTACCATACTACTTTTAATTCTTTATTTTAGAGAGTACATAGACTGGGTTAGATACAGAAAAAAGAAACATGCAATAGGTGTGCAATCAAAAATTATACATCAAAGCACATCATCATACATCGGACAATTGCTCATATATAACCCGCCGTACCCATCCACAATTCCTATAATTTTATCATAACAATAACTGGAAACCCCCCTCAAGGGATCAATGAAAAAAATGCCCCTTTAGAGAATGTAAAAAGGAAGAAGGGATAAGAAATATCTTAGTCTAGTTTAAACTTTCAGTCGGTATTTTGAATAAATATGACCTACCCCACTTCACAGGTTCCCTGTGCGATAATCTGTACTAAAACTCTCCTAACTTAAAGGATCACTATAGGGTCAGGAACACAAACATGTATTCCTGACCCTATAGTGTTAACACCACCATCTAGCACCCCCCCCCCCCATCTAGCAAAATCTTACTTTTATTCAAGCCTGAAGCTGTAGATCTACATGCTGTTTGACTCAGAATAGTCAATAGTCAAAACCTGTTTGCTGCCATCATCAGAAGTGGTGGCCTGATCCAATCACAATGCTTCCCCCATAGGATTGGCTGAGACTGACAAGGCAGCAGATCAGGGGCAGAGCCAGCATGATTCAAACACAGCCCTGGCCAATCAGCATCTCCTCATAGAGATGAATTGAATCAATAAATCTGTATGAGGAAAGTTCAGTGTCTGCATGCAGAGGGAGGAGATACTGAATGTTTGGATGCATTTTAGGCAGCCATGACCCAGGAAGGATTTCTAACTGCTATCTGAGAAGCGGCCAGTGAAGTAATCACTAGGCTGTAATGTAAACACTGCATTTTCTCTGAAAAGACAGTGTTTACAGCAAAAAGCCTGAAGGTAATGATTCTACTCACCAGAACAAATACAATAAGCTGTAGTTGTTGTGGTGACTATAGTGTCCCTTTAACTGCATCCTACTGTAAATTTCTGTGGCTCTCATCAACATTTTGTGTCTCCATTCTACAATATAGTTCACAAAAATGTCTTGTTTTGCTTGCTACATCTACATCTTCAAAAAATGCTCCTGCATAGCAAGTGGTTGGAAAACCCATTTGTAAAGCAGCTCTTCATCTCTACACTAATCTCGCTCTTCTTACCCTCTTCTAGTGCGCTCTTCTGTCCTCCCACACCCCTTTTTAGTCATCATTCCTAATCCTGCCACTCAGTACATGGACAAGATGCATGCACGAACACTTTTGGCCCTCTCTTTTCACTCAAACCATAATGTTCTTCTAATGTTACAATCTAGTGTTCATACCATATGAGTATCAAACCGTGGACCTCTAACTTCTCTCTCCACACCCTGTATCTGGGTAATATTATTATCAATATTCGTTTCAACTATCTCTTATATTCTAATGATACTCTAACATAGGTTGCTTTCTGTCAAATCAAATTTTAGTTACCCTTTGCTCATTATATTTTTTCCATGAAAAATAGTTTGCCCTGTATTAATAGATAATAATTGAAAGCCATTCTATGTGTGAAAGTTGTTTTCATAAATGATCATCCATCCAGAAACATCCTTTATACATGTATGTGGATTACTCTAAAATCATCTAGCCCCGATTGATTAAGATTAAAACAATACTCAATTCATAGGCATGAAACCCCACGTTACAATACATTTAATTACTGCCTAAGGATGATGGGAGTTGCCTCTCAGCTAGACTAATTAATGTTGTTAAGCCTCAAGAACTCAAGACCATACACCAGAAAAACACAAGGAGTGTTATAAACCAAGACAGCTTGAGCATAGTCATTTCAAGTGCAATGAATGTGGGATGGTCCTGGGGGTTGTGAGTTATGTTATTGAACACTACATGAAGATGGCATACTTCCCAACATTTCAAATAGACAGAACACTTTAATTTTAGGGGTGTGAACGGTGCCGGGCTGTTCTGAGACATTCTTGGGAACTGATTAATCACAATTATGGAACTAAGACGTAATTTAGAATAAGAACAATGGATCTTATTTAAGCAGACTGATTGCTTAACACCTTTATTGTAGTTCAAAGACACATTACTGGGAGTATTATTGCTATGGAGCTCTGCTATACAGCTCTGTTATACACAATGTGAAGCTCCTAGAAAAGAGGGACTTTGGGATAGGAGAGAGGGGCAGAGGGGATGGATTTGTGCCCAAAATAAGGACATTTGGGAGGGTGTGGCATGGGACAGTTATTATTAGTCTATAGCTGTAGTATTTCTCTATTTGTGGTTGAAATGTGTGCTCGGATGAAAAACAATAATGGAATGTTCAAGCCTGTTTTTTTTTTTTTTTTTATTTAAAACTGATATTAAGCAGGTATTTATTTGCAGCATTTTTAATTCTTATTTTTAATAAACATTATGAAAGTAATGCAAGGAGTATTTAAAAAAAAAAAAATCTTAACTAATAAGTAAAATACATCCCTCTATTTCCTAGAAATGCTTTTTGATATTTCTTTTGAATTACGTTTATATCTATTCTCTGAATTAAAGCACCTGAATAAGGTCTGAATGCTGGCCTTTAACAATGTTTCCAGTTTTCCTTTCTTGGACAGAAATTATTTTTGAGTAACATCAATTGATACTTTAAAAGATAACTCTTATTGTGCCATCCTTTCCCTATGATTTATAAATCGTGTCAACAACTAATGCTCCTATCTGACAATACTGATAAAAATAGGTCATCAGGAACATATTTGGCATTTAATTTGTGAGCAAATGTATGGAATGCACGTATGTATTTAATATATTTCCTGGCTGCTGGGCATGTGACCGATTTGCCAACAGCACGTTAACCTGTGAAACATATTTACTGCCTCACGCTATTGTGTAATGGTGTGAGGATAAAACTCTGTATAGCATTTATTTTTTTCAAAGTGATTTTGCTGCAGCCGGTTTCTGGTTTTAGCAGATGTCAATGACAAAGTTCAGAACCTGTGGGTTTGCTGTAAATAAGAAACAATTTCTAAGACATGAATTTCAAATTTGTAATAAGTTTTTTGCAATTATATTACATTATTTTTCACAATACTTAAGGACCACTATAGTGCCAGGAAAACATACTCGTTTTCCTGGCACTATAGTGCCCTGAGTGCCCCACCCTCAGGGACCCCCTCCCGCCCGGCTCTGGAAGGGGGAAAGGGGTTAAAACTTACCTTTTTCCAGCTGGGGGCTCTCCTCCTTCTCTCCTCCTCCGTTCCTCCTCCTGGGCTGAATGCGCATGCGCGGCAAGAGCTGCGCGCGCATTCAGCCCGTCGCATAGGAAAGCATTTACAATGCTTTCCTATGGACGCTTTGCTCTCACTGTGAAAATCACAGTGAGAAGCACGCAAGCGCCTCTAGTGGCTGTCAATGAGACAGCCACTAGAGGATTTGGGGGAAGGCTTAACCCATTCATAAACATAGCAGTTTCTCTGAAACTGCTATGTTTATAAAAAAAATGGGTTAACCCTAGCTGGACCTGGCACCCAGACCACTTCATTAAGCTGAAGTGGTCTGTGTGCCTAGAGTGGTCCTTTAATCATTTGAAAAGTTTATCCAAAAATAATAAACACTTTGGAAAGCTTATCCAAACATATTAAATCGAGATCTAAATCAGCAGTTCTTACTCTTATTTATTTTTTGTCAGGAAACCAAATTCTTTACATTAACTAATGCTTCAATTAGAAAATTAGGTCTGTGACTCATAAATCAATATAATTAATATTGAAATCAGATTTGCAACTGTTTAATTATGCTCTTCCAGGTTAAGTGTGCCAGGGAGTTCACAAACTGTATAGAAAACTATATTGTATGCAGTTGTTGGGGACTGATTAATATGGTGTGGCTTTAGCGTACAATGTTCTCACTTAAATGACACAGGGACTCATTTTTGGTGTGGTTTAACAACCGTTGAACTTCTATATTATTCATTTCCTCTCTTTTTGCTTTGAACATTACCTATGATGCATAATAATAGATGATGAAGTCAAAAAGTGTCCATTTAAATACACGTAGAAATCTGAACTTTTATACTATAACCCATCTGGTTTTTAAATAGTTACTAAAGACAAGCAATCTGTAGCTTTTGCAAGCTGTTTTTAGATATGCCCTCGATGAAAAATGTATAATTGAATGCATGCATGTTTTCATTAGGGATATATCTAATATAGTGAGGGGGGAGGGGTGTAGTATCGTTTTAAACTCTGTGTGTGTTATCAAACTCTTTATAGAATACGCAGTACATAGTGTGAACTTCCAGCTCCTTTATCGTAACCTATTCCAAACCACAACAGATTATTGAGAACATCGGACGTATTTCACTGGAGATTGTTAACATGTATTGTTATTATAGTGCTGCAAATATCTATTGATTGATAATGTTGGGTTTACAGCAGGTAACAGGCAACAGGCATATTTCCTCTATTTCCCCAATGTGCATGTTCCATTTATCACATAAATTATTCATGCCACACGGGTGCCTGGCAGCACTTTATCTTTGTGTTTATTTGAGTATTTCTAGTTACACGTGGCATTAGTAATATCTGGATATCTATAGTTACAGCAACCTAGAAAAGGAAATTTTTATTTTCATTTTTTCATTTTCAATAACTCCAACATTTAGGATAACTTGAATGTGATTTGAAATGTGTTTCCTTTCTAAAGTAATTGTTTTTAAATCTATTCTTGTATTTATTACTTTATTGATTTTATTCTAAAATAGCACGGATACTAAAGGAAAACCATACACAATGTGTCTTTCTATCTGTATGCCTTAGCCTATCGGTGAACATTCTACACATGTACTTGCAGAATATTATTCTCTTTAAATAATCAGTACAAACTGTTCTATGGTTCTCTTTTGTGTCTCTTTTCACTGTGCTGCTTTCCCTTGCTTTTTTTGCACACAAACTAGTGCCACATTAGAAATAGAAAACATAGAGCTAATGGAAAAATAAGAGCTACTTGGCTCCCAAACAATGTCTTTCACTTGCAGTGTTTGCACCTTACCCCAGCCATGCATCCCTGGAAATTCCTTTGCATGATGCTTGGTTGTTGGTGCCTTCATTAGTTCCTGCTGTATGTAGTAACAGTCATTAATGTAGTAGCACAAAAAAACTAAACTGCTTTCTGTGTCTTCTCGTTGACAGCTGATTTTGGATTTGCCAGACACCTACAATATAATATGATGGCAGCTACTATTTGTGGATCACCTATGTACATGGTAATTAACTCATTACACATTCATTTGAGATTTTAATTAAAGGAACACTACAGTATACTATTTGCAAACTTGTATTCCTAAAGTTATAGTGCCCTATCTGCAGATTTGTTTTAGCCATCCCCATGTAAAAAAAATCTGATGAAAAAGAGTTTTACTTACCTTTACTCCAGCGCTGAGACTCGCTTGGCACTGCAGGTCGCTCTGCCTCTTGCAAAGTCATCGGGCTCTCGAGCCAACGGCCAATACAATGCTCCTAAAAGAGTGCCACGTGCACATCCAAATGCTTCTCATGGTAAAGCATTGAATTCAGTGCTTTTCTATGAGTTGCACCCTTACGTGAATGAGTTTTACTCGGTCGTTGCCGAGGAAGTGCTTCTAGTGTCTGTCTTTCAGACAGGGTGTGTTTAATCCTGCAAAGTAAACATTGCAATTTCTGCAAAACTGTGTTTTACATTGCAGGGTTAAAAGGCCAGGACCACTGCGCCCAGACCGTTTCATTGAGATGAAGTGATCTAGGTGACTATAGTGCACCTTTAATACTTTGAAGTGAAGGGAATCCACACAAATGGAACCCATTTTTAATAATTATTGTATAGTGGGCATCAAGGATGAAAAATTATATAAAATACACATATATGGATCGATTCTTTTTTTTCATACAATGAAAAATATTTATATAGTGTCAGCATATTTGCAGCGCTGTAAAATAGGTAAACAAGACAAACATTTAATTCTAAGAAAAGATGCTTGAAATATGGAAACAGTAGCTGAAGAGGACTCTGCCCAAACAAACCAATCAATCTCATATGCTTTTATCTATCTAAAATATGTACTAGTCATGTAGATGACTGGTACCATGAAGGTGCAGAAATGATTATTTATTATCTCAGTACCCCAACAGTTGTCGTAAAAAAGACTACTGAGCTTGTAATATTGCCTTTCTTATGATGCACTGCCATATATTCTGTAAAATACACTTGTTAGATTGGAGGAGTGCTAGACCATAATTTCTTTATTGGACTTCTAATACTGGTGTGGCAGAAGTCTGTAGAGCCCAGCATTTAAGTGCTCATCTTTTTTGTGACTTTTGCTGATTTTCAAAGTCACTTTTTTGTGCCTTGCTGAGCTTTAGTTTAATAGATTTTATTAAATATACGTTTAACATTTAATGTTTTCCAACAGGAGAGAAAGAGAGACAGAAAACTAAACTTGATCTGTTTTTCCCTCGTATTGCTTTGATCCTTGCATATTGTTATAGATCATGATAATACACTGTCCCTTTGGTGTAAGACAACACAGCTGCATTTTATTTATTTGACAGACAAAATAATAAAGCAAGTGATGCAAGGCTCTGAAACACCAAATTACATTTATCATGTCTTAACACAGCCCCTGCCTTTAAACAAATTATTCTATAATTTATCTCGGTTCATATGCTGGGAAAACGCCAGAGGCAGACTTCTAATTCAGTAATCCAAACATACAATTGGTTTTCAGTAGCCCTGGTTTCCATAGTTATTGTTTCATTATTAGAGCTCTGCTCCACAGCTTTTAGAAATATAGTATATTTTTCATTATTATATAGTTATCGCATCCATATGTAAATTTTTTTGTTGTGCAAGAATAGTTTATTAAAAAAAAAATACTGCAATACTGGTTAAAGGCATGCAGTTTTGAGAATATGAAATAAGTTGTAACCTTAAAGGACCACTATAGTGCCAGGAAAACATACTCGTTTCTCTAAAACTACTATGTTTATTTAAAAAAAGGGTTAATCCTAGAGGGACCTGGCACCCAGACCACTTCATTAAGCTGAAGTGGTCTGGATGCCTAGAGTGGTCCTTTAACATTTTATTATTTTTTTTTTGTTTGTTTGTTTCAAATTAATTTCTTTAGATTTATTCATCTTTGTCGAAATGTGCCTGGGCAAGCCATGACAATTGTGTGGAAATAACACATTTGTTGGCATGTATATTTTGAAAAGCTAGAGAGATGAATTAAATAGACAGTGCATTATTACCTGGGATAGGTCTATTTCTGTCTTACAATGACTCACGTTTCTCATTTTCATTATGTTTGGGTTATTATTATAATTAGACATGTATAACTTTCCAAATTGTATTTTTCACTGGATGCAGAATAAAAGAATTACATGTTTATTCTTACTAATTATCACTTATAAATAACTCTAACATTTACCAGAGTGCCTTACAGTTCTATAGTGGAGTTATACTATTGTAGTAAATTTTTCATGAGAACGTTTTCCATTTCCCCGGAACTCTCTGGCATTGGGATACAACATACTATAAGTATACGGACATTGTCTAGAATTCAGATATGTGTCTAAAATCTATATTTGCCCCTATTCTTGTAGAAGGAATTGCAGCATTCACTGTAAAAATCAGTTATTCACCAGTGCTGTGATTCAAACAATGCCTTGATCAGGAGGACACACACATAAAAAGATATTCTTTGAGAGCTAGAAACCATAAAAAATTGTGATAATGTAACTGCTGAATTATTAGTACATGCTCTAGTGAAATCATAGGCAACCTTTGGCACTCCAGATGTTTTGGACTACACCTCCCATAATCCATTATGGGTGTGAAAGCATTATAGGGGATGTAGTCCACAACATCTGGAGTGCTGAAGGTTGCCTGTCTAGTGTATAGTGCTCTATTTTCCATTGTCCTTTACAGTGTTGTTTCCTTGTCTTCTCGCTCACCCCCGGTCTAAGAAAAAAACACTTGCTGTCTGGTATCCTGTGCCCTTCTTGGCTGGGCTGTTACAGCCACATCAGTCAGTGTTGACGTGCTGAATGACTGTCTGCATGATAGTCGAGAACTTCAGTGGAAAGTAAACAACTAAAATGCTCCCAAAATATATCAGACTTAACATACCCTGGAAGCGTTCATTGTCAGTCAGGCCTTGTTCTGTTATTTAGCTGGTCTTACTGGGCAGATGTTGTGATTTTATTTTCCCAACGTGATTCCCAGCACATGCCTTGAAAATCTAGAGACTGCTGTGCTCCCTGAATCGTAAGCAGCTTTCTACTGAGACTTGGCTTTATATCCAGTACAGCTGCAAAGTAGCTAACTTTTTTTTTCCTCTGGGAATTTGCCCTATCAACTAGTGGCTTGATTCACCCATGAGTGTTTTCTAGGAACATGGGACAATACAAGTTTATTTTTCTCTTTCCACAATACAGCATATTGCCAAGACTGATAACATCTCTGTTATTTTCCCACCACTGCAAGTTTTATACATGGGGTGTTGAACATTGACCCTGGCCTAGGCAAACAACTTTTAAAATGTTACGGTAAATACACAGGGCTTTTTACTAAACTTTTGGAGAAGTTACTAGGGAAATGCAAATTGAAAACCTAAATATCCAAGTAGAAAACACATCCCAGCTATTTTTCCTGTCCAGCTTTTTTTGGCATAACATTTATAATGCCCTGATGAATTCTCTGCACACTAATCAATAACCCTGTTTTCTAAAAAACTACTACGTATTGACAGTCCTGTGTTAACACTATTATATAATGTCCCGTAAATATGTACTATTGGTGTAGATCGGGACAAATCTAGTTTGGAAGAGATTAGGAAGATCTTTTTTTTTTTTTTTTGTAGAATGGTCATCATGGTGAGACCCATCTGCTGGAAAATAAACAGACACACGTTAAGAGACAATTAAAGAAGCCCACATGTTATTTTCATTAACGTATAGAAATTAAATAAACGCTTCAAATTCATTTCAGAATTTTTTTTATACAGGAACACTTAATTCGTTTTAAACATGAAACCATAAAAGTCACATTTAAGAAGATAAATATAAAAAATATATGCAGTTTAAGCTTCATTGGTGGTATGCTCACTCAAACAGCAAGACTATATGTTTAGTTTTGGTTCTTTGAATTCCTGACAATTTACACTTTAGATAAAAACTATGTATCTTTTAAAGTATGCTTATTATCAGATATTGGTTTCTATTTTTATTTTTAATTTTTTATTATTCTATTGCATTTGTAAGTAAACAACATAGAATAAGAGTTATTTTGCAAAGCAGCTAAACATTATCTGTCTTTTTTAACATGTGTTATTTTAGGCACCTGAGGTTATCTTGTCCCAGCACTATGATGCCAAGGCTGACCTGTGGAGTATTGGTACTATCATATACCAGTGCCTGACTGGCAGGGCCCCATTCCAGGTAGGTTTTCAACTAACCCTGTTTTAGATGGGCAGACTCTATTTGGGAACATGTGAAAGCCTTCGTGCCTTCCAGTTGTTATTATTGTTTATGATAATTGTGGCAAACTGGGCTTTGCTTTCTGAGTCTCTCGGATCTGGTAATAGTTAAATCCAGCCACTGTGGGATTCTTTAAAATTACACATTGTTAGAATGTTACATTTCAAGGCTGATTTGAAATGTTAAAATAGTTTGTTTTGGACAGCAATAGGTTGTTTATCACTCAGTGCTAGCTACAAAAACAAATTGGTTGTTTTGGCATTCTGAAAATTAATGTGAGACATAGCACATAGACTATGCCCCATCCTGAGCGGCTTTGATAGTGTAGAATTTACACTTCCGCTTTATCAGTGCCCATTCATCCTATCTGGACAACAGTGGTTGGCTGAGAGCACTGAACTAGCACAACCCCAGTTCTTTCAGTCTATCACTACTGTTCATGTTGAACAATATTGGCATTGATAATGCAGAAAATACCATAAAATACAAGGTAGTGTCTACCTGTTATATTTTTCATGTGCTAGGAATTCCTGAATAATGGATAGCCATAGATTAAAGAGATTCTTCCTCCACGCCTGGTACTTCTTCCCATAGCTTCTGGTTGGGTTTTCTTTTGCACACAATTATCACTGAACTCCACAGTACACAATGCAGGCCATGAAACCAGGTCATCCCTCAAATACACGTTCACACTCAGTTTATTAGTTAGTGTGTCTGTTCTCTGTATCATAGACCCAAATACGTGTGGCCCAGCCATACTTGTCCACAGGGCCATCCCATCCATAGGACGGACTGGAGCCTTGGCTCCAGACGGCTCTTTTACAGGGGCGGCATTTTGCTGCATAGATATGCAGCGATCCATCTCTCTAATTGCCTTAAAGCAGATTGACCTGGAGGGGGCCCGGTGGCTTGCCCTGTATGCCGCCAGGTGTGGGGCCCCTCCGTTCAGTCTGCCCGAAGAAAGCCTCCTGTCTGCAGCTCCGCCGGGTGTGAGCTGCAGACTATGGAATGGAGTTCTCGCGAGTTACCACAGTAACGCTGTGACCGGAACTCACGAGAACTCGAACACTTTGTCTGCAGCTCACACCTGGCGAAGCTGCAGAAAGGATCGCGATCCAGCCCCCGCACATTGCCCCCATAAACCCCCCACAAACCACTCACCACAACATGACCGCACAAACCACCCCACACAGCCTGCACCCCAACACACTTACGCAACACAGCCTGCCCTCAAACAGCCTGCTATCCCAAACTTGCCCCCATCCCCTATCCCCCACACCATGCTATCCCAAGCCTGCCCTCCCACAGCCTGCTATCCCAAGGTTGGCCCCAACACAACCTGCTATCCCAAGCATGCCCCCCCACACACATCCTGTCCCACACAGCCTGCACTCCCACACTGTCACCCTTACAACCTGCCCCCACAGCCTTCCTACACACTGCCCCCCATACTGTCACCTTCCTATACACTGCTCCTTAAACTGTCACCTTCCTACACGCTGCCCCCCTATACTGTCACCTTCCTACACACTGTCCCTCTATACTTTCACCTTCCTACACACTGTGCCCACCTTCCAGCCCACAGTTAAGTGGCAGGGAGAGGGGGATAAGCCTGATTTAATTTAAACTGCTCACCCCCCACAGCACTTATCCAACACTACACAGACACTACTACATATGTAGACACTACATCCACTACACATTCACTGCATCCACCACACAAACACTTTATGTACTACACACACTACACAAAACACAGACACTGCATACAAACACACTACATCCATGACACAAAAACAGACCACATTCATGACACACATACACTGCATCCACTACAGGCAGCACAATGTCCTCAACCTCATTTAAGTCCCTACCTACACTTATGTGCCAGTTTGAAATAGCTCCTTGTCTTGTCAATGAGAATTATCATTTCTAATCACTCATTTTTAAAGTATGAATAAAGTGTTCAGTAGATAAACAAATTAGCTGAGTTTTTTGCTTGCTTGGTAAATAGAAATGACACTTATGATGCTTTACATTTCAATACAGATCTCCCTTTTATATAAAAAAAATTTTTTTAAAACCCTGATGTACAAACTGCTGACGTGCTGTGCCAGGTAGCTTCTCCAAATGTATGTGACATTGTATTGCTAGTTGTAGCCTCTACATGCTTTGGAAGGGCCAGGGAGCCTTTATAAGCACCTGAAACGTTAAGGGAAAGCTGTTTGAAAAGTTCTATCCTATTTCTTTTTAACAAAATCTACTCTAACTTTCACCACTTACTAAGTTGTTTTGTAGAAGCAATGAGAACTTTTAAAAGCTCTTTCTGTTTATAACAAAGGAATGTTCCATGTGTCTTAAACCATTGCTCAGAGAGAGCCCAACTGTCTAGGATTTTATTATTACTTGGTTCTTCCAGCACGGTTGCTGAACCAATCAGGACCTTTAATCACTGTAGTGGTCTGGCTGGAGAAGGAATATGGACCTTTTCTAAATCTGAAAGCATTCATTCAATCAAGAAAATAGGACGATTGTTTCCTGAATTGCATACAATATCAATAACTGAAATCATATTCAGTTCTTGTCAGCAGCACACAGCAGTTCCCTTTTGAATTTGAGATGATGTATTGCCAAACCTATATACACGTTCATTTATTCTTTCATCCTATACTAGAATTACTAACTGAAACGCTTTCATACAGAATTCAGTAGTTACAATAAAGACTAAAGGCCTTTCCCAGATACTCAGAAAAAAACATTTTAGTGCTTGTCACTATAGAATGTACTTCTAATGAGCCAACAAATGCTGCAGTCCCATACTGTGCGATGAACAATGTTTATGAATTACAGACATGGACAGCTCAATATAAAACGTGTTGTGTTCACTCTCCTGTTCATATCGGTTTTGTGTCTATGCACTTTTGCATTTTTAAAACTCTTCTGCACCCTTTGTGTAGTGGTACTCCCGCCCCCCCCCCTCCTATTTTGTAGTGCAAAATCTATATTTCCATCACTTTGAATTTCTATTTTGAAATTTTGCTCCTTTTTTCTCTTGTTAATTTTACTGCCAGCTACATTCACAAAA
This sequence comes from Pelobates cultripes, assembly GCA_933207985.1. Classification (NCBI taxonomy): domain Eukaryota; kingdom Metazoa; phylum Chordata; class Amphibia; order Anura; family Pelobatidae; genus Pelobates; species Pelobates cultripes. The sequence continues at coordinate 207,488,411 of OW240916.1, read as the reverse complement.
TAAATAGAGGAATCCGTAATGTTCAGAAAAGTATAAACTCAAACGTATATTCAACTTAAATGTTTAGTTCTCTTGTAATACCAAGTGTAGAATTTAAATTTGATATAATAAAGAGAGGATCAACGATCGACTAGTGAGAGAGAAAGGGTGACCCAGACTTTACACTACCAACTATATCAGTAGCTATTTTATCTTTTTTATTTTTTTTTACTCCGTCTTGTTATATCAGGGACCTGACTTATTTACAAGATATTACCTGAGCAACTCAAACTCCGGTTAAACAATTAGTTCATGTGTAATCTGATTTGATCTAGTTTTATATTACATTTTGCATGACAACTTAATTAGACTATTTCCATTGTCTTGTGAGTTTATATTGTACTAGGGAAGGCTAAGGTGCTACAGTCACGAATTAGTTGTGGACAGTTGCCTAGGGACCAGAATATGATATGACTGGTCCTATCAGAGGGGAACTGAATTTTTTTTTTCAGGTAAAAATTTTATTTGATTTATTTTTTCCAGGAAATGTTTTTCCAGCTTCCAGACCAAATACGTACACGGTTCATAAGTGAGAATTCTAAGGAATTCAAATAGAATTTAAAATTTTGGTCTAAAATAGCCAAACTGAAAACAGAAACAAGTGGCGAATTTTTCTAATTTGGCTTCTTTGGCCTAAATTTTGAAATTCACTTTGAATTAAATGTATTTCATCTGTACATCTTACAAGTCAAAATGCAGGGGAAATGGTTCAATAAAAAGTGGTCATCATAAATGAGTGGTGGGGTATATGACAGAATGAGAAGAAATTCTATTTAATATGTCCACAGCAATAAAACGTACAGTAATGTGCTTTGCGTATGAGTGTATCACGGGGCTCCATAGCTATAAGACCCATGATAAAATGTGTTGTGTATGAGTGTATCACCGAGCTTCATATAAATACAACCTACAAGTATTGTGTATGAAACACATACACAAACAACACATTTTCTTAATCCACTCAATCCTGATTTGCCCACACATCTACATTTAGTCTCCTCCAGCTCCTACTGTCCCTCGGCGCTGGGTCACGGCTCTGCCTCCTCAAATGTCCCGCGACAAGTGGCCCCTATGCATTTGGATCAATGCTTTCCTATAGGAAAAATCTGACACTGGATGTCCCATGCAGAATGTGAGGACTTCCAGTGTCAAGTACTGGACCAGTAGACAGCCACTGGAGGCAGTCTTAGTGCTGTAATGTAAACAGTGCAGTTTCTCTGGAACTGCAATGTTTAACATTGCAGCACTAAATGCAATAGGGACACTGCACCCAGATAACTTCAATTGGCTCATGTGGTCTGGGTGCCTATAGTGTCTCTTTAACTGAGCATTAACTGTATCTGATGTTTGTTACTGTAAACCTAAGGCACATAGTACATCCTGCTGTATTCTGTAAAATGTAGCATGTTAACCTGCCTGTAATATTGACCATTTGGCCAGTCCACACATACTTGATACATTTGGTGTTTAGTTATTGGACCAGGCTTGCTTTCATGCAAATTAAATTTCTGTTATATCCAGAGTGACATAGAAAGACAAAGATGTCATCAGTAGATACTGGTGAACAATAGGATTTTTTTAGATAAATAAACCTGTTCAGTAAGTCAGACCCTGTGTTAGTGACCCCCCTAACTTCCACCTGGAAGCTGTGGTTGTTGCCAGAATTATTGCACCATGCACTTTTAACCTTTTTATTTTTTTGGAAGGGTCCCAGGGACATTGATTTGTGTGTGGGATCTGAAAGTACACTATTTTATTTATATTTGCGCTTGAAACAAGAGTGATACAACTTTTTCTTGAGCTTACTCATATACCTTGTAAAGATACATTCTACATAAATAAAATATAATATAGAAAGGAGTACAGTGCAATAATTTTTATAGGTTAAAGTAAATTTCTTTAAATACTGAAAGGGGCCCAGTGTCATAGTTTCCAGGATTTTCTTTGGAATTTATAGCATTTACACTTTGTTTTGGCAAAGTAAAAGTTTCACCCGTTAATAAATCACATTTTGCTATGTCAGCAATCATTTTTGTCAGCTTAATTTAGTAAATCAACCCCAGCATGCCAAAATGCTTGTGTGCACGCATATATTTTTTACTATAGAAAAAAATCCTTTGTTTAAAGTAATTTACGAGGCATTCAAAGACGTTTCTCAACTGGGCGCTTGTAAGAATACTGCAAAGAATTTGTAACCTTTAAATGGGCCCCTATATTTCCTGGAGACTTGCTAATTCTAACCCTCCACCATGGTGCTGTCTCTGTTAACTCAAAATAGCAGTATATTATATTTGTAGCAGTTCCACATATCTTGTTTTTCCCACCTGCTTACCAGCTTTTTTTCTAGACAATCAATAATTTATAATATCCGTACTTAACTACAATAAACTTTAACAGACAAACTAATGACTGCATGCAAACCGTTTCCATATTGTTGGAATATTTTTGTTGCTTGTATGCTTTGGCTAAATCAAGGTTGGTTAAAGTGCTTCAGGACTCCATATCGAGAACAATAAATCCGCAAAGCAGATGACTTCGATTTAACCATAGCAATGGCCAGGAATATACAGCCTTTTTTGCAACCTTCTGGACAACCATCTGGAACGGAAATTACAATTCTTTTTTTCTGACAGTCTGTACGAGGGCTAAATAAACTCGGGAAAGTAACAGGGTTTTAAACAAAAGTGAATTGTTGAGATTTTAAAGTGAATTTTACATTTTAGGCCCAAATTTCGAAGTCAGTGATGTTTTCAGTTTTCCTATCTGGGCCGAAAATGTGATATTCCCTTTGGACATCAAATAATTCTAATTGTATTGGGTAACTCTGTCAGGGTTTTATTCCATGAGCATCCAGTGGACCAGTGCAATGATTTTAAATTACATCTCCTGACATTTTCAGCCACTCTAGCAATAAAGCATTTGAGATTCACCAGATTCTCGTATATCTCAATCGTTGTAACTCACAAGGTTATTCACTAAATTGACAACAAGTCATGGGAATTCACAGTGAGTTTAAAGTGATACTATAGTGCCAGGAATACAAAGCTGTATTCCTGGCACTATCCCCTTTATTAACTTACCTTTTTCCAGCTCCGTTGTCTTTCGACGCTGGGCCGTCGCCCCACTCCCTTCCACGTCCTGTGATGAGCGGGCTCTAATGCGCATGCTTTCATATCAATTCTATAAGGAAAAAATCTGATGCTGGATGACCTCAAGCAGAGTGTCCATTTCAATTCAGGAAGCCCTCTAGTGGCTGTCTAGTAGACAGCCACTAAGGTAAGATATAGAGCTGCAATGTAAACATTGCAGTTTCTCTAAAACTGCAATGTTTAACATTGCAACACTAAGGGCCAGATGAACAGTGCACCCAGACCACGTCAATGAGCTGAAGTTGCCTATAGGGTGCCTATAGTGTCCCTATAAAGTAAAATTCAAATGTAAGGCCAAAGAAGCTAAACTGAAAAATAATTATGTAGGAGACTTTTTCTAATTTAACCACTTTTGTCTCAATTCACTTTAGTAAAAACCATGTCAGTATATTAGTTAATGTAATTGCAATGCATTTTCAATAATGCATTAATTATTAAATGTGCTGTCTTATCCAAGTATTGCTCTCTATAGAAAGTATACCATGTTTCCTTTGTGGTTTTATACCTCACACACTACTAATTATCCAAAGTCTAAACTGCGTTTTAGTTCAATTATTAACCACTGTAATCTACATCTTCATTATATAGTTGTTGGTAAGCGGTAACAGATGGCTTTTATGAGATGCAAGAGAATCAGATAGTTTGTAATTACATGCAGTGTGTTTCAGCCTCCTTCGGCTAACAAATTAAAACCAGTTAATAAAATATTGATGTGCAATATTTGGTTAGGTTTTTAAGCAAAATGCAACGCTAACAGAAAATACATAAACGAATGTGTGTGGAAGTATATGGCGTGGTTTTTTTATTACTCACTGTAACTACGTATATTCAGACTACTGCTGTTTTTCCTCTAGGTTTGAAAGAGCCATTTTTGGCCTACTGCTGCTATGCACAATTTTAGAACATGAACTATAACATGGCATTCTGCTGTACATTACAAAAATATATGTTTTAAAGGTCTGTGTTGTCCCTATTTTTATTTTTTACAACTGACCTATACTGTAACTGGAGTTTTCCCATAAGATGGAATTTTAATTTGTCTGTCAGTATGTTTATTTATTTATTTATTTATTATTGCCATTTATATAGTGCCAACAGATTCCGTAGCGCTTTACAATATTATGAAAGGGGATTTAACTATAAATAGGACAATTACAAATAAACTTACAGGAACAATAGGTTGAAGAGGACCCTGCTCAATCTGTTGTTAAACAACATAATTGGCTGCTTACAAATAGCTGTGATTGATGTAACCAACATTATATCATTATTGTTGGTGTGCGATCGGATGATGTTAGCTACACCAGTCATAACTCTGCCTCCTGATGAGCAGCCAATTGAAATGCCCATTTTAATGACCAACAGTAATCCTCGCCAATAACAAGTTAGAATAGGGTAGCCAATAATGGACTATCTGGTACTAGAAATAACATGTGAGGAACCTCCTGCTTTCCTTAACTTCACTAGGAAAAGTGAAAAGGTTTGTTTTAAAACTAGAGGGTGGTTTTTACATTACTGTTTATTGTCATTGTATTTTGTCATGTAACTAGTTGATCTAACAAAAAAAAAAGTCACTGTTTTACTTTAGCATTTACAGCTCTATTTGCTTTAATTCTTTGGATGCCAGATATGCGATTTTTTTTTTCTTTCTCCCTCTATGGCATTAGAATGGTTAAATATATAACTACCAAACTGGCCTGTGTTGATGCCTTCTGAATTTCTAATTCTGAAGTCTGACAGACCCACGTTTACATAACAGCCTGTGATTTAAACTTCCTTCTCTTTCCAGGCCAGAAACCCTGATGAGCTCCGTATCTACTATTTGAAAAACAAGATCCTGATACCCAAGTAATTCTTCTTCCAGCATTGCTGTGTTTCTTTCATTGACTGACTGTGTACACCTGTTGATTCTACAATAAGCGCACAAATTGACTCTGCAAGGGCCACTAAGTATTTGGCGCCTTCCTAAGCATTCCTTAATTAAGAGTCCCTAGCTGAAAGTGCCAGGCTAGGACAGAAAGGCCTCTAATCCTGCCAGCAAATGGGGCAGGTTATTTGAGGAAAACATTTCTGTCCAGGAGAGCAGCAATGTGTCTGAACAGTGTGTTTCGTTTTTTCATTAGGAAAGAAGGAGGTGTTGGAGAAAAGCCGGCAAAAGGATAAATGAGGATAAATGACACATGCACTCCCAACATAGCATACAATAAATCATTGAATTTATTGTGCCCCAAAAATGGTTTTTGTCTATTGTAAACAGAAATCCAGTATTAACTATTTAGTGCACTTCTGTTTTATCTCAGTGTGTTCTGTGTTCATGTATTGCAGTACACAATCAGAAATCGAGGTTAGTTGTATTATTTAGTCTAAAATATTTCCATTATGCTCACCTTGCATTTACAGAAATGTAGTCCTCAAACATCTGCAGAACCAAAGCTAGCTGTTGTTTGCTACCATATTCTGAAGGGAGGACAATGAAAGCATGATACGTGCTGACTATCCCGTAGCAAAGTTGTAGTACATTGTAAGCAAAGACATTAGTGAATTAATGTGCTCTGTAGAGATTAGTTTGCCTTTTATTAAAGGATCACACTTAACAACCATAAGAGCTTTATCTTTCCCAAGTGTTTATGGTGGAAATACCCTGTCCCTGCAGACTTTCTATCTATAATGTTTAATTATGGAATACTCTGGCAATATTAATTCAGTGTAGCTTTTGTGTCTGGTGTCCGCACACGCAGCTTGTTAACCTCACATGCCTTGGGCAGTCTGCCGATGGCTGGATGAGTTATACACACAGTGTTAAAGCTCCTGCTGCTGTCCGTATCTCAAGCAATTGAAGCGGCCATCTCCCTCATCAAGAAAAAAAATCGTAATATCTTATGGGTTGTTTCTGACCTCTGCACCTTCCAAGGTTCAAAGGTCAGAAGGAAAAACAAAACAAAAAACATGCCACTCTGTTGGGGAGTTATCTCATAAAATTAAGTAAATTAAGTGGCCTACTCTTCTTGCATTACTACTCTTAACAAACTTGGTGATATTGATATAAGATTGTTGGGAGTTAAAATATCTATATCATCTAACTATAAGGACAACAATTTTCTAACAAACTTGTGGACTATAACTCCTGCCAATCTTATTAAGCGGTTGGCTGAGCCTTATAAGAATTTTAATCCACAATAGCTTTATATAGTAAGTCACCATTTTAATAGACACATTAAAAACATCACTTGCACTTATACAGCCTTAAATTATTATTATTGTTTTTTATAATGAATCCCTAACACACTACACAATGGAACCACCCATCTTTATGAGAAGCTTTGAACTGGAGACATGTCTTCAATGCTACATTTGATTGGACAATGCCCAGTTTATAAATTGATGATGGATGTAAAAAAACCAGTAAATCTAGACATCCTACTAAACTGATTTCACAGAGGTAATAAATTATTATTATTATTTAATATTTTATTTATATAGCGCCATCAGATTCCGTAGCGCTGTACAATGGGTGGACTAACAGACATGTAATTGTAACCAGAAAACTGGACGTACAGGAACAGAGGGGGTGGAAGGCCCTGCTCAGTGAGCTTAGAAATGATGGAAACCTTCGTTACATACATCCATGTTCATTTATTTGTGTGTCCTCTCCCAAGTACAGTGTGGGAGAGGTGTTCATACACAGAATACCCACTGTTAAGTGTTTTTGTTGTGTTGGTTCTTTTGGGGGGGAGGGAGGGAAGATTGTCTCATTCTTCACAGCTCCTCGAAATGATTCCTTGTTAATGCTACATATGCATTGCTGTTCGTAAGTGCTGAAGAATGCCCATGAAGCTTGCATCTGTTAAATTTAAACTTGGCAAACCAAGTCCACTCTCGCTTTTCACTCACACAGACTTCTCAAATCTTCTGCTCAGCATTTTTCGGTACTGTGACTTCTTGCTCAGCCAGTTCAGACGCTGTAGCTTTGGCTTTATATTTCTGTCTTTATGGACATTATATAACTTGTTAATGTTTTTGTTGATATTTTAGCATCCCAAGAGAGACATCAAGTGATTTAAGACATCTGCTTCTTGGTCTTCTCCAGCGAAACCAGAATGACCGAATGGATTTTGGTAATTTAGTTTTTTGTTTTGTTGCTTCTTTGCTTTTTACACTTAGGTGGCATGTTTTTTTTACTTTTTGGGTTTTAAAAGGTATGATTGTTGTAATGTATCATGCATTCATTATAGTGCTTCCAGTTACAATTTCAGTCTTGGAGAATAGAAAGAGCCACTAGAGTGTAGCCTAAGCCTACTATGAAGGTATCTTTGGCATGCAGATATATGCCACTATATATAGGCGTTATTGGGGTTGCCTTAAGGGGCTAGAGCCAATGATGGTGATCCTCCCCCTGGATCTTTTTAGGTGGTACGATTTATCATTACACTAGGTGGCAGCTAATCAAAGCAGTATAAGGGGGTGAAGTGAGATAGGGGAACAAAACGATATAATTGGTGATGATGGATTTAGGACTGCAGGGCTTAAAGGATGGCATTGGGGATTGGCCTTGGATTCTCCCTTTAGGGTATAATTTTCTAGGCCAGTGTATGGCTGTCCACATACCAACAGCAAAATCTACTTTATTTTTTATTTACATATAGCTGAACATATTTGTAAGAGGTGTCAAAGTGATTAAGCACCATCAAAACTGCATTTTCTATAACTACATAATTTTTAATGTGAATATTACTATGAAGTCAGCTAACCAGCTTTAAAATATAGTAGTACATACAAAGTTATTTTTATAAGTAAAAAGAAGTGGTCTGTCCTCAAGCTGTTTCAGAAAAACAAGCTGATATTAGCCTTTCTTACAAAGTTCCACTACCCTCAATGTATCCCTAATATCAACCTTGCATGCAAAAAGCACTGATAATTTCCTATCGGATATTTTTAACGACTGCTGTAACCCTGGCCATTTCAATGGTACTGCATGCACTAAACATAGTGCAGATGGAACAGCTAGATTAAATGACAAATGCTTTTTATTTTCAGCCTTACCATGTAGAGTAATATATCAAGAGCCTTTTTAATTTTGCTGTAGAATAAGTCATTTTATTATGTCTTAGTTATCCAACTTCAGTACTAAATCAAAACCTAGAATTTCTGTTATATGTATGTTCCACTTTAATTTATGGGTTTCACTTTAAGTGTCCCCATACATATCATATAATGTTCTCTAAAGGACAGAACATGGCTTTCTTTCAATACCCGATATGTCTACCTAACACAACATTAAGTATGAATAAAATTGGGGAATTAACGGCAAATTTTTGCTCATAATAATTTTTACACATTGTGTGCAAACACACAAGCAAAAACTAGATCCGTCCTGATTGTTAAATGCTGAATATTTCTAGGATCTAAATTCATTTTTGGTTCTTCACACTAACCTTATACTACTTCTACTCATAGCCCTTTGCTTTACTCTAACCATACACCAACTCTAACCTTACGCCTAAGGTTAATCTTCTTTTATCACTAACACAGCATTAACACTAACCCACCATTAAAGGCACCCAGGCCACTTTATCTTAATAAAGTGGTCTGGATGCAGTGGCCTTCTAGTTTTTACCTTGCAAAGAAAAACATTGCAGTTTTGTATGAACTGCAGTGTTTCCATTTCAGGGTTAAATAGACCTCTACTTGAAAGCCTTTAGAGGCGTTTCCATGTAAAAACAGAGTCATACTCCTAGAGAGCATTTGATTGGTGCGGAGTGATGATTCGCCACACCTGTGCTTCTACCTCCCAGTGCTTCCCTATGGAGCAGTATTGGATTGGCAGAGATCAGCAATCTTGATCATCTTAGCCAGAGAGGCCCAGCAGCCACAGTGAAACCAGTGCGGCGAGAGAGAGAGGGTAAGGAGTACTCGCTATGTAAACCCTCACAGGGAAGTGGTGGATATTACCATAGGTAGAGTAAAACTATAGCATTAATAATATATGTCTGTATTTCTACCAATAAAGTGCACCTTTAACACTTACCCTACACTAATCTTGACTTACCCCTAACTCAGCAGAGGGATTTCAACTGCTAAAATAGTAGAGAGAGATCTGTGATCGCCATCTACTGGCTGTTTGCAGAATAAGAGGAAGATTTCCTTCTCATGCTAAAGCTCCAGCATGCTCTCCCTGCTGCTCACACTGTGATTAGTACTGGGCATCTGCCAAAGACCAGCAATGATCACAATCAGCAGGAGGGCTATGCGTGGCCTAAACTCTGTATAAGGCATAAAAATGGCTGCTTGCATTGCTCATATCAGTAATTCAGAGGCCACAAAATATGGCCCCTGCTGACAGAGGGGAGCCCCTGGTATTGATTAATATCTGGGTCTCCCTGGTGTGAGCAGGGATTTTACCCTGCTCAAGCCAAGTTCCAAGCACAGAGATTTAAAGTATTTAATCCTGCTCACACTAAATGTTAGGGCATTCCATGTCGTCGTAATGTTGTTAAAGCTCACTATTGTTAGGATGGCATGGAACCTTCTAACATCATTAAGGCATTAAGCTTTTAAAGAAAAATGTTGGTTTTGTTTATATTAGTCTGATCTTGAATCCACAGTAGACACCTAAAAGAACAAGCAGATCATGTCTGTGATAGCTGTTAACCCACATAGAAGCTGTTTTGTTATGTTTTTATATATGCATGAATTAAAATGATATTTGTTCCGTCTTTGTCTTATACAGAACAGTTTTTCCACCATCCTTACTTGAATGCCACTTCCTCTGTGAAAAAATGTAAGTATTCTTATTGCATACCCAGCTTATATTCTTTGAAATGAAAGCACAATTAAAAGATATACAGTATCAAGGTGAAGTTTCTGCCACTTACTCCCATTAGCCATCAGTTGGTATAACTGATGGGAACAGACCGTGTCTTGCAGTAAAAGAAAAAAGATATGCTGTAACACAGTGTAAAATGTCAGCATAAGGTACTAAAAATGGGAAACCAATACATTTAAAATAATGTGCAAATTTGCGAGTGCACTCAGTCCTAAAATTGGAGTATCATAATGTTCTCACAGGGATGTGTAGGAACATAATACAAAAAGACAAAAAGGAAAATATACAGTGTAATACTGTAGAGCGTATAATAATAAAGCAAACAAATTAAATAAACATAAATTATTTTGCACTGACATTTTACACTGTGTTGCACTTTTAATGTATACACTGTATAGTATTTTAAAGGTACAAAACCCTTTTTTTTTCTTTTATTGTTATGTTTTTATGGTGTATTTGGGCTATTTCACTGTAAAGCTACAGCTTCACCTTTTTTCTTACTTACATGTTATCTTATTATCAGCGCCTTTTTGCGTGCATTTTTTTTTGTATAGTGTCTTGCAGTGTCTGTCACCTTATTGCACATGCTCTCGAGATTATCTCTGGAAGAAACTGTAGTCTCATGAGCTCCCATGTGATATTAACCAACAGCAAGTGGGTGGGCTTACGGTGCAGTGATGCCTGCAGTTATAGGCAGCTGAGTAGATAGACAGAGGGGCTCCTTGTTGGTAGCATATGTTTTCATGGTGTGCGAAGTGTACCTTTTAATATATTCACTATACACACTCTGATAGATTGTATTTCCATAACATTCTACAGATTGCCTCATATGAGCATACTATGTGTAATGTGTATGATTGCATGCTATGAGATCTGATCAAGATGTGCAGTTACCTTTTCTTTCGCAGTAAGTTTAGCGGATGAGGACCTTTTTCTGTAGGAAACGTTGATGCATCATGGTCTATACAGTTTTATTGTTTTAGTTACTACTATAAAATGATCAAAATCTCCCAGAATACATGGACTCAGAAACATGCTTGTATTCACATTGTCTTTCTAGCTGCTCCTGTGCCAGTGCCCTCATACCCCAGCTCGGGTTCCGGAAGCTCTTGCAGCAGTTCCTCCACCTCACACTTGGCATCTCCCCTGGTAAGTGAACACACTGCTACGTTGCACCTATCTAACCTGCTTTGATGTTAAGGATTATTGCATAGAGTTCAACCATGCTTTCCTCTACCCGTAGTTACATTAGTCCGGTTATTGCAATTATTCGTTACCATGCGTATTTGTGACAAAAAAATAATGTTAAACAATAACTTTAAAAATGGATGAAACAACAGGTATGACGTTACAAAGTTTTAAAACACACACACACATATGTGTATTTTTATGTGTGCACACACTCACACACTTCTTTTAATTAAAAAAAAAAACAACATGTAGAGTTTTAAGGATGTTCTTTCATCTAAGTTGATTTAAAGTAGATTAATTCCTAGCCCTGAAAAGAATTGTATTGAAAATGGTCCATGCTAATAAGGGAATCTAGTTGTTTCCATGATGAATGAAACAATTATCAATTGTTATACCTTATCTAACTTGAAAATAGTTTAATGAAATCAGAAGCACCACACAGAAACCTCTACGGGAAGCTACAGTGGTTATGTTGCTTTACTGCCCCTAATACAATTTATTTTACCTTGCAGGTTTTGGGTTTTTTTTTTTTTTTTTTAGTTCAAGGGGTTGAGTCACCTTAACACTAAAATTATTTTTCCCACGATTTTAATTCCTGTTCCATAAAATTGGGTATATAACGTTTCATTAAAACACCAGTGGCTAGTTTTGTCTCTTTCTATTAAATACTATATCATATAGTTACTCCGTGGAACGGACAGGTTTAGAACTCACAGAATATGATTTTAAACATAAGGAATAGCCAGATTCTCCTTACTAGGCCTGACCACTCATTGAAATGGTGATAGCAGGAACAATGTGTAAACGAGCAGATTTGTCTGGCTTTCTTCCGTAAATTGTTACCTTATGCATTAAAAGTGAAACCAAGCATTTGCTTCTCTGATCCAGTGGACTTCAAATATGTTTTACTGACTCTTGAATGATTTGCATAATGCCATAGTTATAGATTGTACACAAAGCGCATGTGCAGCTGCTTGAATGTTTTGTGGTGTATTGCCTACATATGAAATGATTAGCGGTTTATATAACCCAATTCCTTCATTTCTTTTTTCCCTGCTTCCTAGCAGTCACTGGCAGAAATACAGCCACTACAGAGCAAAACACTGGTCTCTCCAATGCCCGATTCACCAGGATTTTTTCAAGAATCGAAGGAGTCGGCAGGAAGCAGCGGCAAGAATTCCTCATCTGACCCAGATGACTTTGTCATGGTTCCTGCGCAGTTTCCAAGTTCCCAAGGTTTGTTCCATCATGTAGTCTTACATGGAGCAGATTTTTTGATTTTTACTGACACCTTATTAAACTTTCAATTTCAGGTATATTATACTTTTTTACGAGTAGTTCCAGAAATATATCAACCGCACATTTTTTGTAGTTTAACTCTTTCGGTGAGACTGGTTGTTATAAAGAATATTTTCTTTGCCGTTTCTGTGCTGGAATGCTCGCAGGACACAGCTTAGAAGGGGCAATGGGTACAAAAAAATTAAGGGAAAACCTCTTTTAAATTCTTAAATGAAAGCAAGGTGACGCGATTGAATCAAGTGAATATGTTAAATATATGTTGAATATGTGAAATTAATTGTCACAATCGAGGAGAGGTAGACCAGTAAGTGCAGCAATATTCAGTTATTATAATAGAGAGTACAATACAATACATTTAAGTCCATTCCCATAGTGCGGTGTTGCCAGCCCATGACGGGTGCATAATTCACATGTGTATTAATTAAAATATTTGCATGAATAATGTGTTTTTGTAAGTTTCCCTAATTCAGATGGTTATCAACCTTTTGTAGTCTGCATACCGCTTTAAGATTAATTTCATCCTAATGAGATATTGTTTGGCTTCAAAATATTTTTATTTTTTTTTTATTTTTTTTTATCCCTTTAAGGACCAAACTTCTGGAATAAAAGGGAATCATGACATGTCACACATGTCATGTGTCCTTAAGGGGTTAAAAAAGCTTTACAATTCCATAACATAGAGGACACTTTACAACAAAATACCCTTCATTCATACAGTGTGTTTAAAAGCCACCTGGATTCTATTTCCCATTTTTTTTTTTTTTTTAAAGCCGTGCCCTACTGTTTTGGCTGAAAGGGTTTTACAAAACACTCGTCCTTCCAGATGCAGCACAATAAAATCTATTGGCTAATGGCAAAATTGTGATACTTTTGTTATTCACCCTGTGTTTCAGTGAAGTGTTTCCTTGTGCGCTACCAGCTAATTACTCCGCTCACTTTAAACACAATAATTAAAGTCTGGTCTGCTTCCCAGGCAATTAATACAAAAAAGATTCAGACTTAATTTTTTTTTTTTTTTTTTTTTACTACCACTGAAAATCCCTTGTGTTAGTTGCCAGGTTAAATTTTCTAGGCATTTAACATCTGCTATTTAGCAAAATGTAAAGATTTGGAAGGATCCCAAATGTTTTGCTGGGGCTTAATATTCAATAAGAATAACTCATTTTATAAGGGTGCCAACATTAAGTGCATATCCTTTAGACATTACATCAGTTAAAATGCATAAGTAGGTATTGATCACACTAAGAACATAACCACATAATTGTGTATATGTCTGAAAATCATATATTGAATAGCTAAATGGGAAACGTTAGAGAGGGTGTAAATAGGGGATACATTGACTAAACTTGGAAAAAGAGGATCTTATTACCACAAATGTGACTAACGTGCCTGGAAAGGATAACTCAACTCACACTTAGAATTTTTTTATGTATATTCCAGGTGAAATTGCAGAGGCTGCTGCAGGCAGACCCGTTCCGGACACATTAATGTACAGCGGGTAAGATAAAATACGGTGAATCTCTGTGTTTTTCTGGAATTAATTCATAATGTGTTGTCATAGTGTAAATATGATGTTTGAATGATCTACCCGTTGAAATAACAGGCATGTTATTTTTGTCACTGTTTTAGTCCAGTAATGTAGATGCAAAACATTGCAACGTCTTTTAATACCTTTTTATTGGACTAACAGAACTTTGTGGTGACAAGCATTCAAGAGTTCCTCTCTCTATCAAGCCTAAACCTAGTCGCTACAAATTTCTGTTCTTTCAATAAAAAAAAAAAAATGATTAAAAGGTACTGCAATACTTCATTATTTTGCAGTGAAGTAACAGGCAGATACCATTTGACTTGGTAGTTAAGAGTTCAGCAATTTACAAATATATTGAATACCTGTCAACATTTCAGTCATCACTGAGACTTTTTCAGGACAGGTCCCTACGAGGACTGCATCTTTGACATGAATATGATACACTTGTGTTTTGCTGAATAAATTGTTGATTGCTGGATTCTTAAACTACACACCAAACCACACCAGTGCTCTCTTAAAAGTACTAAGAGCCAATGCACATATGTATACGTTTGTTGAATTCCATTCATGTCCTTGTCTTGATTCTTGTTCATTTTCCCATCTTCAAATAGGTCCTTGCTGACATCAGCAGGACTGGACATTCGTGCTCAAAGTCCATCCCCAACTCCTCCATACAACAACTCCCCTAGTCCTTCTCGGTAAGCAGTTTATTTTGATCTGGACTTTCCAAGATGGGCAGAGCAGTTTAATGCATAGATTCTCAAAACAATGATTTTGTTTATCTGCTCTGTCAGATTAAATTCATAATGTAAAAGCATATATTACATTTTCTTTTCTATCAAGCATGTGAACCAGTATTTTCACTTTCCATCACTTCCAATTTTTTTTCCAACTCTGCAGACTACCTCATGCTTCAAGCAGTAGGTCTAGCCATTCAGTTCCAATTCCCGTCCCCACACAGATCCAAAATTATCGGCGTATTGAGCAGCACTTGCAGTCTTCCAACCAGTACACACCACCCAGGTGAGTGTCAGCAGGCAGACAATTGTGGATGTTCCCCATGTGCCCTCATATTTACAGATCGTTGTCGCAGATTTGAAAAGTTTGTTCTGTAAAATATAGTAGATGCCTACTTTGCATTATAGTACTTGATGCACATCTTGGGCACTGCTCACATCCATGAAGCATCCTAGCACTAGTCTTTGGACTTTAACTCCCAGCATGCCCATCAACTCTATCTCTGCTGTTATCCAGCTCACTATGCAAAAATGATGTGTATAATAGGATGTCAGTTTAGTTAAATCAAGAAAATTGAGCAAATGTTAGTTGTACATATGAGATTCATGTAATAATCAAAATAAATACGATATAGAGTTGTTTAGGTAGCATTTGCTAAAATTATGTAAATATCTGTTCAGAGCATTCCGTTTGACAAAGTGCTGCTGTGGCTTGGTTCTGTCTAGGTCTGGTGCAGTCCGGAAGTCCAATAGTGCCAGCCCCCTCAGTTTCTTGAAAACGGGGGCATCTCCTCCCTTCCCTGTAGAGAGCAACTCTGCACCCACCACAAGGAGGCTTTCTTTTGGTGGAGCAAAGCCATATGTTCCCTCTCGACAAGGTAAGCCCATTTGGTAGTACCTGTAGAGTAAAGCAGTCCAGCAACTACATAAACCAATTAGTGAGTATTTAGCATTTTATTCTCTACATTTTATACGGCTTTATAATTGTGATACTTTAATGTGCAAAATGAGCCAAAATTCATTTGACAGTGATCAAAGCTGAATATCTACTGAAAATGTTTGGATAACATATCTATGTATTAACTGATATTCTTTTATTTTATTTTTGTAAAATGTTTTTTGTATTTCAGATTTTTATTTTTATTTATCTTAATTTAGTAAATAAATCTAAGTGTTATGTGACCTTTGCCTCACCTTGCATAACTCGGCTCCATATATGTTAATCCTGTTGAGAAATACATGTAGTTATCCCAATTTGCATACATAAAGGGGAGAACCATAACACTGGACCATATGTCATATGCAATGTATACATCAAATACATTGCTGCTAGTTCACATTCCTTGGAAAGATATCCTTTACAGAATATTTTTAGCTTCTAGGCTATAATCTCACCCTTTGTAGACACTGATCGTGTTTTCCATTAAATGTAATTAGTAATCAGTTGCTGTCTTTTCTTGCTTAAAGTTGGAACCATCCCTGAGAAGCCTGGACAAAACATCAGCACAAGTCCAGCAGGGGCGGAACATCGAAATAGGAGCCCTGTTTATGGTATGCCTAATACATGGAATCTTGTATATTGCATTTTATTTACTGTCATTTTGTGGGAATTTCAAATACTATTTATTGCAATTGGGGTCGGTGCACATTTGACCCATTAGGGTAATGGTTATGTATAAAGAACTATTGTGAGGAAGAGTTCAAAAAACAGTCGCCATGGAAACCAGTGTAATGTTCCTAACGATTACTCCATTGTTAGAAATTTACCCTAGAATTATTTATTATGCATGTAACCCCACTGCATCTATTATTTAACTTCCATTTTCTATTAGAATATTAAATGCAGTGCTCATTATACCTAATAGAATGGATGTGGTAAATGAGAATATTCCTTACAGTTCTTATTACCAACTGACATTTCTAATGCAGTAAGCTTGTAATTGTGCATATTATTTATACATACAGATGATGTACATAAACAAATATATTTAGTTCTGCAACATGTGATCAGCTCATGTAATTTCCCAAAGATGCCTAGTAACTCTGCTAACACTGACCCAATCATCCTTCAAATAGAATAAAAAGCATAATTTGCTTTGTAGAATTTTCTTCAGTCTTTACAAAGTACCATTTGCCACCTTGCTAAGAATGTTTTCAGTGTATGTTTCAGTGTAATGCCAAGGATTTGGAAAGGTTTTATAAGGTGAATGGTGACACCACTTCCACTCCTGATGCCAAATGACTGGGTTTTAATAAAACATTTAGTCTCTTCTTTGTAATGCCACAGCTATTCAATTGGAATAGCGATGGCTAACCTTGCCACCATGATTTCTGTGAATTACATTTCCTATGATGCTCAACCAACACAGGCTGGCTAAGCATCATGGCAAATGTAGTTCCAAAACAAGTGTAGTACTAAGGATAACCATTTCTGTGTTGTCGGTGTACATTTAGACGTAACTATGGGCATGTACCTCACAACAGCTTATATTTGTACATGAAAAAACCTAAATGAATACAAAAGTCCCTTTGTTGCTTCTAATATCAGTATATGCACTTTTATCTGACTTTTTATTGGCTTTACCCAGGAGAAAACAAAGTGTAAAAAAAAATCATAGTAGTTTCAAATAAAGATTTCACTGTTTTTACATACACTCAGGTACTCCAGCGCCTGTACAATGTTCCCGCGGGATGGGATCACGGCTGCACAGTGCCCCCAACCTTTCTGATGCTCAGCCGTCTCGACAGAAAATCAAGAAGCAGAACTCCGACCCGATAATGCCCCAGGATCTTCACCCTTTACCCAGCCTGCCTCATCAGGCCCACATGCAGTCTCCCCGGTCTCTCAGATCCTCCCCCAAGCTATCTGAATTTATGCAGAGGAGCCCACTTCCCACCATACTGGGCTCACCAACAAAGGTACTAAAAGCTCACTGTTAAGTTTCATAACAGGTCTAGTATTAGCAATAGCGCTATTGGAGCATAAAACAGTCCCGAACAAAGAGGGTTTTGAAAATTAGTAATAGAATGTAAGGATTTACTTATGCTTCAAAAATTCACTTGGCTGTTTTTATTGTCTATTTTCTCACAATCAGTCCAGCATGGCCACCTTTTGAATTTTTGTGAAGGGTTGTACTGTACACTGTTTCTGTACACTGTATACAGTTTCTGTGTGAGATTCCATATTTAAAAGAAGTTCCACCTAAAATCACCCAGACCACTTCATCTCAATGCATTAGTCTGGGTGCAGTGGTGCTGTAGTTTTAAGCCTTTAATGTAAAAACGTCAGTATTGTATAAACTGCAATGTCTACATTAACTGGTTAACCACGCCTCTGGTGGCTGTCTTCCTGATAGCCATTAGAGGAGCTTCTGCCTCCATAAACCATACAAATTGGTTTCCTTATTCAAATGCTACTGATGGTAGCATTTAATTGGAGAAGTGCTGCATTTTGTCGAGCATGCATTCTTGTCCCCAGTGTTTCTCCATGAGAAGCACTGCATTGGAGGAGATTGCAGATGACATCAGTTTGAATGTGACATCAACTGTAGGGGAGCTTAAGGGATGCAGTGGACTAGAGTCTGCACTGCAAAGGAGGTAAGTAAAATAGTTTAGAATTGATATTCAATTTTACAGAGCAAATGGCGGTGGACAGTGATCACATCTAACGGAACATATAGTTCTAAAATAATAATTCTAAGCTTTTTTGGAATGATAGTTTCCATTTAAGGGTTACTGTAATCTGTTTAACAGACAGAGAACATTGGCACAAATAGTTCCCCCTATGACTTTTGACCTTATATGACAATTAGGCAAATAAGGATTCTTTGAAACTTCACGTTGTTTGTCTGTAGGTCTTGAACTCCTTGTGCGCTGATACTTATTGTTTGTTTCACTCCTTTCTCAGAGCATAACGCCGTTTGAGTTTCCAAGGGGTTCCAGTTCCCAGAACCTGTTGACACTGCTCACTCACCAGGGAGTAATGGTTCCTCCAACCCGTAATAAGACTCTCCCCGACTTGAAGAACATTGGTCATTTCACCTGTCAGCAACCTAGCCTGGGGCTGTGTCCTGTGGAGGAAATGAAGGAGCCCTTCGGCAGGTAAAACATTAAACTGACGCATGTTCAGCTGTACACTACAGTCAAAAGAAATCTTCTGATTACTCCTGCTTGCACACTGGGATTACTGAATATGTGTGAAAGAAGCATATATGTTAGCACTCACTGCTGCCCTGAGAATGTGCTCTCACAGAGAGCACATCCAAAGACATTGACATTTTCACTATTGTATTTATTTTTGCTCATTTGGCTATAATTACACAAGCTTTCATTGTCCGTACTACAACAAGAGACTGTGGGTTGACATTTGCCCATTTCCCCCTTGCACTAAATAATTTGACAGGAAACTAGACAAGGCAAAAGGTTGCGTTGTCAGAGCTTTGAGGGGGTAATTGCTTGATTTGTGAGATATGTTGGAGGTAACCTATGGTCAGAGTCTTCACAAATCTATTTTTTGCAGATCACTCAGTACAGGCAGACTCACAGATCTCTTACTTAAAGCCGCGTTTGGGACACAAACACAGGTGGTTGAGGTTGGCAGCAATGATAGTCTCAATGCAGAGAAATCAATGGAGATTGCAGGTAAGATGTTATGAACACTAAAACTGCAGAATTATATTTACAAATGAATAAATCAGGACAGCACTGATACTGTAAATACAAACATCACAGTTAGATCTTTATTGGTTTAAGTGTCACTGTATTAGGGACACTATATTAGCTTATTGTAGTGGTTTTGGTGATGTGAGTTAAGGGAGCCATTCCCTGGATTTGTCAAACCATATTGGAGTGGTTTGACAAAAACTGGAACTCTACCTGATAATGGCCCCCTGCTCTCAGCCTTTCATTTCCAATTTAAATAAGTTAGAAGTTGCAGTTCAGTAATAGCTGAATTGGTTACTTCACCAAATAGAGTACACATTCAAACATTAGGGTTGCAGGTTCTATTTCTCTTTAGGGCAACAAAGTCTTTTATCATTCTATAAAATAACTTCCAAAAAATGTAGTTAAATTCATGTGTTGTTAAAACTATACTGTCTATGGGACTTGTTGATGGTGGTTCAATACAACAAGTAATACTGATCTCTTCGTATGTAGATGACATGCTGCTCTAAAAAACCAAAACCTGTTCTTTATTCTCTGTGTGTCATTTCTAGCTCCCTTAATTAGTTATGGAGGCAATGTTGGTGGTTCACTCAGTCCAGCTCCAGTTACCTTCACAGTCGGTTCTCCTCCAGATGGTACTACTCCACCTCAAACTACAAGGACACGGATGTTTTCAGGTTTTTATTATTTCTTTATTTCCACATTTTGATTACATAGACATATATGTATGTAATGCAAGTGATGTAGCACAAAATAGTTTTTACAAACTTGGGTTCAAAAGTGGTTATTCAAACACTGCTGCACGAGACACGGAGCTCTGTGCTCCTCCACTAATGTCTTCAGTGCCCAATCTACAGACGAGGTATGGCACATATCTATTAGTATTTGCAGTAGTTTCTAGTGAAAGTGTTGGTTACTCCACATTAATGTGTATTTGAGGATGCGCTTTGACCATTTGTACAGGTTGTAGGGCAGCGGTGTTGTTTGTGTGAAAAATAGAGGGATATGTAGAGTGTGTAATATAAAGTGCGGGAAAAGACATTGGGGGCGTGTACTGCCACCACCGTGTTAGCGATAGTGCCCAAGATCCTGATATTTACAGGTTGCCCACATTCTCATATTCTTCCCACATACCCAAGCCAAACCTCTTTTTCACATTTCTCATGTGTTCTCTTTGTAATTGTATTCTCTCATTTCCTTTGCAGTTTCCTTACTTTTCTCTCCTATTAGCTTTGTTTTCTTATCTCTTTTATATCTTTCTCCTCATCTAAGCATTATGTTGTGTAAACTTCCTCTTCTCTTATAATATTGTCGCAAACATCCCCTGTCTCTTCTTTCTCAAGTAGGATCTTCCAGTTCTCAAAGCTCTGCAGGGTCCTTCACTGCCAGACATCTTTTGGTTGGCACTGGTGTCGAAGCTTTTGAAACTCCATCCAGCCTACGGTGTACCTTTCCAGACTTAGGAGGAACCAATGTTGATGGAGCCATTATGTTTGAAGTTCCCGAGCTGCCTGAAGAGACTCTAATGGAGGTGAGCAGAATGTAAAGGCATCATAACAGAGTGCAATGTTTAGTGAACCAAAGCTAGATTAGTATAAAGGTTCAGTTAACCCATAATTATGTATTAATTCTTTATTTTTTAAATATTAACCCTGAAATAAAACATTCAAATGGGGGGAGGAGGGAGTGGATACATTGTCAGGTATTAACCGCAAGTCTTTTACCAAACTCCAGTTATCAAGGGCTTTGTGAACATCAGAATGTTGCTTAACACATAGATCCATACTCCACACTGCTAATTGTTTTAGTATTAATATAATAAAATTTTAATTCTGTTTAGACGACAGCCTTTAAAGGGTTACTGCAATCACCGTGACCATTTCAGCTTTCAGAAGTGCAAGAGACTAGTTACACTTTATCTGTGAGGAGTATGCTATTTTAATGAAGTAATGATCAGCACTTTTATAATTAAATTATGAAATAAGACCGCCAATGAGGTTTGCTTCCTGCTTCTGTTGGTTCCCCTGAGCCAGCAGAAGTGGTAGGTACACTCTCCTTGAGAATGCCTTCCTTCTCCCATATTGCGCTTCCGCAGACCAGGGTCTTCAGCGTCTCCACACATCTCAGACCAGATGTGTGTGAACTGAAGGCACAGATAAATAAACACGTGCATATATTCTTTGGCGTTATATCTACTAAATAGTGATTTATTTGTTTATATATTCAGTGTGGTGTGCTCCTTTAAACCCCAGTTAGTAGTGTAGAAGGACTTACAACTTAAAGCCCTCATAGTACATAATTATATTTATATGTTCATGAAAAAGTAGGCAAGGCTTCATTACACAAATTAAGTACAGAGACGCCGTTGTTTTACAAACACTCTGAATTTTGACACCCATAGTTGATCTTTGTATCTCTCCAGGACTCTCGCCAAGACATCATCTTACCCTCAATGTCTTTTCTCTGTCACTCTCTTTTTTTATCTATTTGTTGGCCATTAAATATGTCTGTCTGTTTATATATTTTTAGCCATTGATTGAGCTGTGTTGCTCAGTTTCTATTTTAAAAATGCAAGGACATCCACGAGGTTGTTGTTTATTCTGATGCAAAAGCCTGTAACTATTTAGTTATTTGTTGATTAGTATAAACATTTGAGGTTGCGCAATAGAAGAGAAAAGAGGGGGGTTAGTGTAAATGATTAAAATAGAAGAATCACCACAGGATCAACACACCGCCAACACACCGCCAACACACAACCACCCTATGAACACAACCAATGAGGGCACAGGACGTAGCAGCATACGATACTGGCAATAACCTACCAACCCCAAAAAAAAAAAAAACGACATCATACAGACCTCTCATTAAACCCAAGCCGACAACCCCGACTCATGCACCACTACCAAAGTTAGAGCTGAACAACAGGAGATCCCCGAGTGAACCTCACACACTAACACTCCAGAAACCGAAAATCCTGATCCCAGAATCACGATGACACAAGGAACAAGGATAGCCCACTCTCCCGTGGGATCCACATCACACACACACACAACCAACGGACTACCCAGCACATGACTAGGACACGACACGCGGGGAAGGCGGAAGGGACAACAGCATGAATGGAACAGACTTGGGAATCAACCACACAACGAACATAGATACCACTCATACCAGCCAAAAAAAAAAGTCCACAAAACGCCCGTGCTACTAGAGCTACCCCTCCATCTTACTTACTACGCACTCACAAATACTTCACACAGATAAAAGTATATGATAGAATACAAATTTCAAACCCAACGCCTTGTAATGCATGGAAACCGCAGACACACACACCCACATAGACACAACACATACAAAAAATTCTCCACATAATAAAAAAAAAAAAAAACACCCCGATCAGGACCTACGAGTCCACTATACCTCTACCATACCCTCTCATGAATGATCCACACGTCACCGAATCTGATTAAGATACACCATGTTAAGACACATGCTGCCTCAATTAACTGACTGAACACACAAAACTCAACGTAAACCTGACCGAACGACGCTTCCTAAAATGATAGTAAACGCTTCATACAGATGGGACCTGAGCATCCAAACTGAAAATAGCTTAGAGACACATGCCAAATATATGCCATAGGACCTGCGAGTCCAACTAATTTATGCTTCTTACGATTAAATGAGACCTGCGTGTCTCCAATGTATATATACATGAGTAACATCTGTTCCAATGCAATTGCTTGCATGCAAACATAATGGGACCTGCGTGTCCATACCGAAGCTTTTTCATGACATGTTCGATACTGAAAAACTTAAAACATCCAATAAAAATATATTTACAAAAAAATAGAAGAATCACAATTCTATAATTTATTTATTTTTTCTCGCTTATTGCGCAACCTCAAATGTTTATTTCTCTGTTTTTTGAAGGTTAACCTACTGAGGGCTCCTGCCTTTTAATATTTATATTAGCCTTTTTTTTTCCTCTTCAATCGGCACTCATACCTAACTTTATTTGTATTGTGTATTTATTGATTAGTGCATTATTTGGGTTAAGAATATTATGCCATGCACTTTGAAGCATTGCAGCTTGTGTGTAAAACTACTTGTTATACACTGAAAAATGCACACTTTTATACAGTGTTCTTGTATGCAACTATTACAATAGTTTTCTAACGAATCCTTGTATTCCTTGAATAAAAACATTTGAAACAAAATGTAGTAAACATGGCAAGACTAAGCTTTGATTTCTGAAGGTACTTATCAGTCCCCTGCATGTTGTCAGTATACAGGACGCTTCCATCTCAAATGTAACAACAACAGAAAAGAATTCTTCAAAACCCGCAAAATAAAGCTTAGGTTATACTGGATCCGTGTTCTTTTTAAGCATAGGGAGCACTATTAGAAGAACCACCCTAGCAGTATCCACAAAATAAAAAGGAATTATTTTATACTAGAAAAAATACATTTGGTTTAGCATAGTTCTACCATTGTACCCAAACTGAAAGTTGCTGTTTTGGCAGTATGTCCAGGAGGTAGTGCACGCTCTCCTCATACACGTTAGCAAGTAGGGAACTGTTTTCCAGCCCCTTTGGCGTGATTGCCCAAAATGAATGCCTCAACCCAAAAATCACAATTCATTTATTTGTACATACCAAGTGACTAGGAGTGCAGGCCACTTGTCTGATGCATTTTGCCTGCTGTAACAAAATGCCCTACCTCAAAATTTTGTGTGCTTCTGCCAAAGAGTCCTATTTGATTGTACTTGACTCCATTGTCATGGGTGTAAAATGTCCATGAGCTGTTGCTTATTTGATATTCTTGTTTCATTAAAACCCTAATGTTGTGTTAATAATTGTTTTATTAAAGAGTTTTAAAGAAAGTGCCTCTACATATATTAACTCATGGGTAAACAAAGGGTTTAGATTGACCTCTTGGGATGCTTTACAATACAGGTGTGTGTAAATGTCTTAACCTACTAGCCAGTCCTAAAAGTTACTAAGCATCACAAATCTGTGGATACGAATACACTACTAGTGTGTGTTTGTGTAACTACAGAGGTATATTTACATTGAGGGTTTCATAGGTGTATATGTAGTTGTAGGGGACATAAATGTGTTAATGCATTGGAGTATGTTTAAGGGAATGTATTTTATGAAAGGAAGGTCAGAGTGTATGCATGGAAGTGGGGATGAGTAAAGGTTCAGTAGGTGTTAACACAAATGTGTACTTTATCTCTTCCTTGCCTTGAGGCATCAGTTGATCGGAAATGTTGTAGTTAGAATTTCAGGCACTGGTATCAGTGTTATGGTAGGCTCTTGTAATTTCTGCCTTTTTTTTTTTTTATAACATGGGTACTAATAAAGGCTGATATTGTTGTGTCTCTTTATATGTATAAATGATTTGATCTCTTCTTCCCATGCCACTGGTCACCTTCCTTCGCCTAGCTACTAACATCTGAAGGAATAGGACGAGTGACATGTTCATTTTAGCTTTGTACAAGTGTCACTGCCCCTCCAAAAATTCTCTTTTTATTTTTCTACTTTAATGAGGTTGCCTCTCGATCTTATTTTTGCAAGGGCATTCATCTCTCAAGGTTAGTGGAAGCTGCACAGAGCTATCTTAGCATATTGTACAGCTAATCTAGAATGTCCTTGCTGGGACCCAATTTCCACTAGACAAAGGCTAGATCTAATGGAAAGTTTGAGCCCTTTGTAGTTCTGCAATTTTTTGGGAATGCAAGAGAAAATGTGAATTAAATAACCATTTCAGTCATGTTCCTTTTTCTATTTTATGGCACCATGTAAACTGGAATATTTTACATATAACTTTCTATTCTTTCCTTGCAGCAAGAGCACACAGACATGCTGCGGAACCTGAGGTTCACTGTGGCTTTTGCCCATTCTATTATGGAGATTGCAGTTCTCAAAGGAAGCGCGATGGATGCTAGCGCTTCAGTGGCATCCGACTATCAGATGCAAGAGAGTGTGGTAGCAGATCAAATTAGTCTACTGAGCCGGGAGTGGAGGTAAATTTTCTCTATTAAATGGATGGATACATTTTTACTTGTAATACAGAATAGAACCGTGACAATTGATGTTTTCCTTTTTTTCCCCCCTGTACAAACATGAAGCAAATTATCTTTTCCAGTTTATGAATATTTCCAAGTTCTATAAAGCAGATGTATGAGACATGATCTTAGCGTGTTTACCTCCCAAAGCCTGCTATATCTCCGGTTTAGTGAATGATCCATGTCATAAAAAGCCCTGTGGATTAGTGGACTTTCAAAACCTTCTTAGGGCAGTTTTGCTAGTCATATGCAATACGAATGAGGTGAAAATGAACCCAGCTGGGGTGGTGGGCCTGACAGTCGCACAAGACTGGAGCTCCTCAGAAAAAGCATATAACTAAGCCTATCCAATGACAAACACACTATATTTTCTGTTATGTTATTGATCCAGAGAAACACTCTGGTGAATACTTGGTGTGAATCTTACTGGACCAGGAGGGCAACATCCATATTTGTATTCATTGCGGCCTGTGGATGTAGCTAAAGCAGGGGAGGCAACCCTCTGCCCTGGTTGTGTACTAGTTTGTCTCTGGGCCATGTCTCTCCACCACCACCACCACCTTTGCCCTCCCAGGTGGATCTGCCTTTTTTAGCAAAAAATCTCACACTTGAGCAGTCTCCTAAGGCTGGCTGGATTAACGTCTCTTAGTGACAGCAACTTTCCCTCCGCAGGCATCGGCTGTGTAGGCCGCAGATCCAATACACAGCAATGCTTGTTATAGAATGTTTGATTTCTCTCTTTGCGATAGCTCCAGTTGTGATTACTTTTCCAATCTGCTCATATAGTAAACTTGCTGAAGTGAACTCTTACTAGTCAGTGGTTATCCTTGTTTGTAAGTCTTGCAATCCGTCTCTCTGCAGCTACTTTGCTTACATTTGCTCTTGGCTACTCTAGCTGAAAGCCTAAATATTACTCTATGCCTTTATACTTTCTCTCACAATTTAGTATTTATAATTCCTTTTAATCCAGCATTTACTTTGGAGAACCTTACTAGACTGTTTACCTACTAAAATATGTGGCAATATTCATCTACATGCACTGTATTTTGCTAAATGCTAACTGTGACATATTGTTCTGATGTATTCCTGCTCTTACTGAGATGTATTCTTCTTTACGCCTCCACAAATTAAATAAATAAGTTAAAATTAACCAAGCTCTGTACTTGCTGACACTTTCCATTAAACAATGAAGATTTAGAACATATTAATGAGATTTAAGAAAACTGTGCGAGAAAACCTTTAGCATCTTTCTGAATGGTAGTCCTGATAAATAGATAATGCTATCAGTTCACTGTGATACTGCATTGCATAGAAATGCATTTTGCTACATGGGCTCCTCATTTTCAAGTCATAGATTGTACGAGCAATGAAGGTTTGGGAAAAACTGCATCATTGGGAATAACATTTTAACTTTTGCAAGTAATTTCTTTGGATTTAAATGAGTGGGCATGAATTAAGCATTTCAAAAATAAGATTGTATCCATGTTGTGGTAAAGGTATAATATATAATAACTGTATTCTGCTTGCGAGACAGATACATTTCATTTGGCATTCACCATTATAACCACCTTTAGCACCTTCATGCCATTTAAACTACTTTGAGCAAATATATCCGCAATGGCCAAGCATTGCACCTCAGATGTCACTGAGTGTCACATCCCACAATGCTCAAAATTGCTTAAAACTGGCTTAGCACCAATGGACATTCATTTCAGAAACATATGGTTTGCTATGTGTGATTGAAATGCTGCAATAATGGGCACCAATCATCCAGTTTAGAATATTTTTTCCCAAGCTTTCATGAGGTGACAGCGTGTTCCTTTATGAGCACACTTTTACATTTGGCAGTGAATTGACTGCTGGGCAGCTTTTGCTAGATTACAGCTGCTCTGTGTGCATCTTAATGCAAAATATTTCTTTTTTCCTTCCAGTTATGCAGAACAGCTGGTTTTATATCTCAGAACAACCGAGCTCCTTTCCAATGGAATACAGTCTGCTATGGAACATATCAGGACTGGCAAACTGTGCCTCAGCTCCACTGTTAAACAAGGTAGGAGAATGACGTAGCCAAGCTGTCAATGGCAATTCTTTTATTTGCTTACACAAAGCAATAGGGGACAGAATAGAGTTTCAAATACCGTGTGTACGGTTTGCAATGTAGAATTTGTAATAATTAATTTCATCCGGTAAGATTAATCATCTACAATAAGAATATAAACTAAATATTTGGTCCATTGGTAGATGTGAAACGGCAAATACGTTAATGGATTAGTACTTTTAGAGCATTTGCTTAATCAGCCTACATAAACCATTTCAACAGTAAAATGGTTAGTAAGTTGTTTTCATGACAGCAGACAAGCAAATGGAACTAAAAATGAAATATCATTTTTGATCCTAATTATATATAAGACTTTAATTAAGCTCTTTGGGCACCTTTCAGTTATAATATACCCATATATTGAGCACCATGGATAAGGTCCCCTCTCAATTTGTAGTAAAACTTACCTGCCGCTGTTCTTCCATGTCTCCTCCTGGGGCCTTGCATGGTCCAGTCAAAGGCTTCTCATAGAGAAAGTTATGATTGGATCATTTCGCTGGATCGGAGCGCAGGCATTTGCTCTGGGCCAGTGAGGAGAGGGTTTTGGAGGGGGAGAGAGAGGGGGGTTGCGCACTATCCCGAATCCCTACGCATATTTAAACAACTGGAGGTTTTTTAGTATCACTCCTATGGCCATTCAACTTATTTGCCACGTCAAGGCCGTTAAATGAGTCCTACACTAATACAGTAATTCATCTGGCTGATTTCAGCTTAAAGGGAAAATCTCTAATGAGACAGAGAGGGTTATTTATCTAAACATCTACACACTTATTAACCCTTAACAGGGAATATGTGGGGTGGGTGGAAGCATTTTAACTGTATGGCTGTGAAATACAAAAGCAAATACAAGCATACAAAATTAAGCCTTGCGCTCAGACTCCCACTACTCCTGGGCGGCAATAATGACTATAGTACACATCAGCCCACATACATACAATAGAAACCAAAGAAAAAAAGTTACTTGCACACTATCCAAACTCCATAGCTCATCTCACCACTAAAGTAGGAAGGAGTGTGGGCTGGCCAGAGGGTGACCAAGGGAAGGGAACAGAACAGTGTATTGACATATAAGCTATTACGGGGGAGGGCTAGGATAGATGTCTTTAGGATGGGTGGAAGAAGTGATCAGTTGGGTGTTGAATCTGATTACGTCCATCGCCAGCAGTCATTGCTGATGATGGACGTAATTAGTCAGTCCGGAACAGAGCTCTTGGCTAACTATGCATGCAGGGATTGTAATTACACCCTAGCATAAATACACAGATTTATCTTGCTTGCTTCTTGATCATTTCTAAATCCAGACGTGGTCACGGAGGTTGTAGTAATGTTGGCCTGTGTTTCACAAAAGCAGTGTTTGACCAGGCCAACTTTAAGTGTGTATTTACTCATATCACATATTTTTTGCTGGCAAAAGTATTACGTGTGAACCTAAATCAGGTACTTAGTGTAGGTCTGTGCCCATTTCTGATTTTCAAATGTATTTAATTAACACATGCATCAGTTGTAATATATAATGTATAAAAAAATAGATCCTGTGAAACATTTTGATTAATGTCATATGGTTTCCTCTGTGCCATTTATTGTGAGTAGTTGTGTGTAGCCTATGGTGTGCCTTATCCAACTGAAATGGCATTCTTGATCCAAAAATGAGAACCGCTGCTTTCAGTTATATAATTGGATTAAGACATGCTTGCTTAGAGTTTGCTCCATAATTGACCATGGCTCCCATTAATGTAAACATGTAGCTGTGCTGTAGAAATTGCAGAATGCAACTTATACTTTTAGTTAAAAGTAATAAACATTTACAAATACATTGTAATGTAGCCATTTGCAGTGAATTGAACCAGCAAAATGTATGGGTGAAATGTTGTTCTTTTAATTTTTTTTCTTTGTACTCTTGTGTTTGTTTGATTGCAGAGAACACACATGTGTATATCAGAAAACAATAACTCTCAATGTGTTATTTCCTGTTACTTCTATCACTCCACACTAGAGATATATAATGTTGGTGCTGAAATTGTACTATTCTTGTTTGCAGTGGTGAAGAAGCTAAATGAACTGTACAAATCCAGCATTTCTTCGTGTCATTGCCTGAATGTACGGCTGCAGAGATTCTTCACAGACAAGCAAAAGTTGATGGATAGGATCAACAGCATCACAGCTGAGAAACTCATCTTTAGTTACGCCATCCAGATGGTGAGAAGCAGAGAATATACTGAGAGCAAAGCAATAACTTGGATTATTGTTACCATCCCTATGCTTAAGGATCTCCTTAGAAAATGACTTCTATAATATCAGGACATCCTTATTTTAGCTATCTATCCATAGAAAAAACAGGAGTGGGCTACATGTTATCTCAGGAGATTACATCTACAGGAGTATTGACTAAAGCGGGGGTAGGCAGCCTCCGGCATTCCAAATGTTGTGGACTACATCTCCCATAATACCTTTTTAGCGATAACTATGCTTAGGAATGGGGGGAGTTGTAGTCCACAACATCTGGTTGCCTACCACTGCACTTAAGTGAGAATTGAAATTGAATTTCAAATATAAGGTCAAAATAGCTGAACTGGAAACCATTTGTATGCTGTCAGTTTGACTACTCTGGCCTTATATTTGAAATTCACTTTGAATTCTCACTTTAGTAAATAACCATACTAGTGTTCCACCGTTCACATTAGAGTTCCACTCTCTCACTCAGAATTAGTTCCTCTGGATACTTCCATTATTGCCAGAGTTTCATAAACTAAAGAGAGAGGATCTAATTATAATTGCTTTTTAACTACCAATGACGTGGTTAGTTTACAGCAATATCAATTAAAAACCCAGGCACACAGCCAATCGCATCATGCCGAATTTATGGAATTGTGAAACGGACAACATTTGGGCTTCACGAGGAAGCCTTGCCAGGTCTTGACAAAGCCCTGAAAAAGGCTTCAATGTGAAGCCAGAACCTTGTCTGTCTCAGGATCCAATAATGGCTGCATGATGCTATCGACTGTGTTCCCGGACTTTGTATGATATGGAATTTTCTGATGTATTTGCCATCCCTGTTGGTGAGTGCACTGATCTGAGCTAATAAGAGTGATCAAGTGCTGTCCACTTCTTGATTGTGGTTAGTTTACAAGTTTTCAAAATGTAGGCCAATATTGCATCAGAATTGTTATTTCTGCAGTTTTTAATCCTGTTTAGTGAACAAGCCTCCAAATCTGAAAACGTACACTTTACTTGCTTTTTTTTCTCAACCCTCAACATAGGGCTCTTACACACAAAACATTTCAGCTTACTCTTTCAAGTACTCTTTGCAACTTCTGTCTGGGAGACCTCCACTTTAACCTGACCAAATTGTTTCACCTTCTTTTGTTTTCCTGTCCTTTTTATCTGTAATCGATCAATATAATTATTATATACATTTCTTAAAGTTTATCTGTTACTGTTTTGGGTTTTCTTCCAAATGTGAAGAAAATTGTTCATTAATGTAATCCCAGCACACCCACTGTATTCTTCTGCGTTATATTAAAACAATTAAACATCCTTATGTTAATGCTTTTATATTTGGAGACAAAGATTAAATAAACTGCCCATGTTCCTTTAGGTACAATCCGCAGCCCTGGATGAAATGTTTCACCATCGAGAGGACTGTGTACATAGGTACCATCGAGCCTTGCTGCTAATGGACGGGCTGCTGAACTTTATGACAGAAGAGGCCGATATAGACAACATAACTAAATGTAAGATCTGTGTCTATCCATCACTTGGCATTCTCTGACCATTCTGTGTGTGTATGTGTATTAAGAGAAACTTTTTCTCAAAATATGTTTTGTTGAAAAAAAATGTTTTCTTCCTTCTAAAAGTGATGCAGGTCTATGTTTTAGCATATAAAAGAGGTGAAAGGCATAGTCCAAGCACCATAACCACTACAGTTTACTGTCACCATTAACCCCTTAAGGACACATGACATGTGTGACATGTCATGATTCCATTTTATTCCAGAAGTTTGGTCCTTAAGGGGTTAAAGTTAGTGGTGATTTCTCCTAGCCAGCAGTGCTGTTCACGGTCTCTCATTGTTTGATGTCACTGCATGATTCATGGTTGAGTCACATGTTTTTGCTAAAGCGCTTGAAAACTAGACTTTGTCCAAAAACCTACTTGCACCATAACCACTAATGGGCTTTTAGTGTCTTTTTGTTATATTGCCTGCATCATTCTGCTCAATCTTTAACAGTCTGGCACACATTTTGCTTTCCAGTAAGTCAATACACCTTAAGATTAGGAAAGCATTTCCTGGCCTCCAGTGTGTTGTGTTTTTAAAGGATTCATGTGGACATAATCTCTAAATAGTTACTGATGAAAACCAGCAGGAATCCATTCTTTAGATACCAGGATGATGTGATTTTTGCCTAAATAGGTTACAGTTTTTAATTGACAAGTTGCGATCATGCATTATCATTCATCTAGTGGCACAATGTGGATTCCTGTTTTGAAGTTTGAATTCTCATAGAGGGTTTGATATGGGAGAGTCATAAAAAAGGCATCACGTTAACCCACATTTACTTGCTCATTTTCAGAAACATAATGTTTCTCTTCAGTACATTCTGTCTATTATTGCATACCTCCACCAAAGTTTTTGGGCTTCAGACTGCAACTGTGCTCATTTTATGGAAGTTAGCATAGATTTATGGGATTTTTGGTCCTACAACAGCAAGGGGGGGAGGAAACGTTAGAAGATGTAAGAAACAACACCAGATTGTCATTTTAATATATTTTGTACGATTATCCCATTCCCTTCAAACATGTACACCCTTGTTAGTTTGTTTTAAACACTTTCACTTTGCAGAAAAACATGTTTTTCTTTTTTACCACCAAAGCTCCACTCTGCACCTTTGTAAATTGCATAGTGCCCTCTCCAACATCCTACAGCACCTATTACGTCAAACTTCACTGCTCAATCCTGGCAGTCAGGGAGAGGAGATAGCTGAGCTTGCTATTATTTGCAGTCTGCATTTGTACTTGCCATGTTTATAGTCATTCCTTTTACATGTTCTTAGCAGTTTTATAAATCTATAGTCCTTCTATTCTTTAAAACGTATTGCCCCCAGCACTTCTATAAACAATACGTGAACAATTAGCATTCTGCAAGTTATCACAAGTTAGATTTGTGTTGGTGTTGCTGAACAACCATGTATACCAGTGTTAATTTTGGCAGCAAATTTCTATTTAGTTTTAGTCAGTGTTTTGACTAAAAATGCCATTTTAGTTTTAGTCGTATTTAGTCACTTTTGCCCCTTCCCCAGCCCCTCTAGGTGTCTCTTTGTCTTCTCCCAGCTCCTCTAGGTGTCTCTCCCAAGCCCTGGTCTGTGTCCTTTGCCCATTCTACAGCCCCTCTGTGCAGTGTTAATTTTGGCAGCAAATTTCAATTGAGTTTTTTAATCATAGTCTTTTGACTAAAATGCCATTTTAGTATTCGTCGTATTTTAGTCATCTGAATTGTTTTTGTTTTAGTCAACTAAATCTGAAAAAGTTTAGTCTAGGGATGCACCGAAATGGAAATTCTGGGCTGAAACCTATAATTCAGGATGCCCTTGGCCAGAAACCGAAAATAATTTTTTTTCCCCCCAAATTATTTTAAAATAGTTTTTTCTATAATTTTATTAAGATTAGGCTTTTTAATGAATTTAGTGAATCTAATATGAAAAACTACAAGCCAATAAAATAAATAACCACACTTTTATTGAAAGTAACACAGCAAAATTGGACAGAAAATAACTTTAAAAATATATATATATAAATAAAAATCTGTTTGTTATATAGGCCTGAAGAATAATATATTGTTGATATTAATTTAATATCAATATACATTCTTCATTCAGTTCTATGTAATAGAATCAGATTTAACAGATTTTGTTTTATATATATATATATATATATATATATATATATATTTTTTTTTTTTTTTAACAATTATCCAAATAAAGTATAGTCCTAGAAAACTATTATATGCAAAACAGTAAGGGCTAGATAAATTAAATTTGATTGGTAAGCTTTACCAGTGCTCTGTCGGATTATATTTCCAACTCCATTAAAGTCTGTATGAAGTTGGAAATATAATCAGAGCATTGGTAAAGCTTACTAATCAAATGTAATCTAGCCCTATGTCAAGTAATGCACTCAAACAGCAGCTCTAAGCTAGCATTATGCAAGTATAAAAATCCTGCCCACCAACATAGGTCTTTCTGCCACATGCCTCCTGTCAGTCATCCCTTGCCCATGAACAAAGGTATCCCTGCCACATACCTCCTGTTAGCCACCACCTGCCCAGCATGTCTCTCTGCCACATATCTACTGTCAGCCACCCCCTGCCCACCCGCATAGGTCTCTCTTCCACATACCCTGTCAGCCATCCCCTGCCTTCCAACATTCACCCCAGATAGTAATTCCTCCCTGACACCATCCTGCCCACAAATATATCTATCCCTTGCCCACCTACTACAAAACCCGTCCCCCACTCTCCCCGTACTTGTCATTCAGGCCGTAACATTCCATCGCGAACAGAAAACTTTGGACAACTGTAACTATATCCATTAAACTTCCTCAAAGAACTCTGCCCCGGGAATGACATCAGAGCAAAATTCCCAACGTTCTTTTTACCTGGAGCGATCCTGCTTTTGGCTGCTATTGCTCTTTATCCATCGCAAGCCATCCAGCCAGCCGCCCAGCGCCTGCAAGCTCTCCTTTGTTAAACTGGAAGCTCCATGTGCCATGCTGATGACGTGCCAGTCATGTGACTTGCTGATGTCACCGAGACATAACAGCCCCGTTCTCTGCATGTTATCTAGACAGCCCCGTGCTAAGTCTGCCTGTTACTCAGCCGCTGCTTCCAATGCAACTCCTGGCCGGGCTGCTCTGTGTCTCACTGTCAGCGCACACACTCACTGGGACCAGACAGCTCCTGGACACATTAGTGAAGCTGTCATTATTTGGGTCACAGACCAAGCCCATACATTTCCTGCAGATTTGAACCTTTTTCGGCCGAAGTGAGAGAGGCTCATTTTCGGCCGAAAAAATTGGCAGTCGAAATTTCGTTGCATTCCTAGTTTAGTCGCTAAATTTGTTAGTCGACAAAATTAACACTGATGTATACATGGAATTTCTGTAGCTGTGCTATCCATGTTTCAAATAAATGTTGTGCAGTCAGTATTATTTTAATTTATTTATGCTAACACAAAGCGCTTGCTAATGAACCAGTTAATAACATGAGTATTCCTTTGTTTCTCTACTTGCAGGTAAATTCTGCATTGAACGGAGACTGTATGCACTGCAGAGTAGCATTTGCGCATAACATGGGCAGCACTAGTCGTTCAGGTGTTCAACGCTCATCTTCTGAGAATGAAATAAAAGCACCAGAGGCACTATGCAGTGTTACACTCTTATGCATCCAATTATCCAGTTTCTCATCGTGAATCAGATAGCTGTGGAAAACTGTGTCAGCAGATCATCTTCTATTCTTCCTTTCTACTGAGTTTGCAGCCGAGATCACCAAAAAAGGGTCAATTATATATAAAGATACTAAAGTTGAAGTTAAAGTTTGGTCATGTGCTATCCATGTTAACATTTCAAGTTATTCAGTCCCTCCAGTCTGCTTGAGATAACTGTCTGATGAACGTAGTGTTGCAGATAGCCAACTGGCATCCTCTTGGTGACAAATCGGATATATAGGAGTGAATACTGGTTCAGACAGAGCATGGGAAAGACTATCATGGTTATGATGAAAACGCTCTTGGAATCAGGAAACAAAACACAGAAAAGCAGCTGGTTTGCGATGTGCTTTGTTACAACTCTGTTTCTTACAAATGTTCCCCCAGTTGACAAAATACTGCCCAAAGTGGCTGTATTACCTAGAACAGTGTGCATGTGTGTGTAAGATGCCCTGTTCTTACTAGACACAGACTGTCTGCATATTTGACTTTTAAAGCTTCTCTTTGCACATGATTAAACAGGTTAATTTCCACTGGCATTGATGGCGTTCACACAAGAAACACTGTTACATTTTTTTCAATGAGCGTGAGCCTCACATATGGAGGAAGAAGAAATTCTATTATTGATACTCTGTGAAAAGAAGATTTGATTAACAGAATGAGTTAACTGATCCACTATCCACGTTCAGCAGATTATACTTTGCAACGTCCCAGCCACTGCCGTTGACTTGCTGAGCATTTTTTCTGATGAAATACATTTTCTCTCCAGTTTTTAAGTCGGTAAATGTAAAGATCCAGCTGTTTGACCACTTATACAGCAGAGAAATACTCATAGATTCTGACTTCATTAAAGCAGTCAATTTCTTTTATTGTACCAGTAAGCCATGTCAGAGTTCACCTTTGAAATATGTGTCCCACAGTTACACCTGCTTGTTAATATTAGCCTCATGTGGCACCAAAGGCTTACATGTGCAATGTTGACTGGTATAATTTTGCCATGCCGCATGTTCATTTTGAAGTGAAAAAAAAACTAAACCCAAACCTTATTTAACTTTCTACGCTGCACTTTATTTGCTTCGAGGATTACTGATGCAGCATAACAAAGTCACAGTGGAATGACATTAGGTTCTCACTCCCCTGAGTGTGATATTTATTCAGTTTTATGTGCGCCGATTTGGCTGAATATTTTGAGCTGTGTCAGTTTGATAGGTTATCAGTCATGGATATTTTCCTTAATATTGTTTGTTTTTATACTGCACTACAAATGTATATAAGTCATTGTACATAGATATTATATATGTATATAATGTATACTTCCAGAAATGTATATTGCTGTGTAGCAAGAAGAAAAGAAAAAAACACACCCTCATTTCCTGTTCTTTACTGCCTTGTCTTCCCCGCTTTAAGCAGGTTTATTGTGATATATGTGGGTGCTTTTATCATTCCCACGCATGGTTGTGCGCCAGCAGTTTCAACTACATAAATGTGAAAGATACAGCATGGGGATTTATCGTCATATGGCACTGCTGGATGGTGACGTTCTGTGTCTTTGAGCAGCAGCATTGGAATTGGTCCAGCAAGCATCTAGACATTCTTCCAGTTTTTCTCCTCAATCAATTGGTACCTAGCCTAGGAAGTATATCAGTGCTTGGTCATTTGAAATGGGCCAATATGACAGATGCATTTGAGGGATAGTTCATTGTGCAAAATTGCTTGTGGCACTAAAGACATTACCACTGGCGTATATGTCACTGCCTTCCCTCGCTCATTCATTTCAACCTGATGCTTTGTCTCTCCAGGGATGTATGAGAAACTGCCGGAGGGATTGCAGCTTGCAGCCACTTGACTTTAGCCCGTTTTAAAGAGACATTGGCTGAAGGGCTAAAACTGAAACACTGGTAAAGGCATAAACTGTAATCGGCTGCTATGAATAGAACTTTGGCTCAGTTTCTGAAGTATTAATCAATAATCAAGGTTTACAGGTCTCTTACAGCAGCTAGTCATGTTCAGACGGCATGTAATTAAAACCCACCTTAGTATATTTGCACATTAATTGTTTGAGCCATGCAGCTCCATTGGTTAAATCTCAGCTATGTATATTACAAATGTCCTTCTCAATTAGTTCATCGTTATACATGCTTGTGAGATATTTCCATGGTGTTAGTTTTGCCAAACGTGAAGGCGTACTGAGTGGGAACATGGGGCCAACCTGCTGGGAATTAGATTTTTCCAGCACACAAATCACATCTTACTATAACATCTAAAGTCATCAACCTTCTGAACACGTATGGCTGTTTCAATATTTGCATTTCGTTTATCAATACTTGAAATGTTATTTACTGATCCTTTTTAAGTAAACCTTTAAAGGGAAGGTATCATTAAAGCCCCAGTTTCTTCAACATAGGAATTGTGCGACCACCAATAAGGTGTGCAAGCAAGACATTTGCATTTTAACCCAGTTATTCCCTGTTGGTAACTGTGACCGCACAATTTTCTATCGAAAAAGAAAATCTATAATTTTATAGTGTCTTTACATGGTGTGGTTGTGTAACTTCAGAGAAGGAAGCATCTTTTCTGTTGTCTGAAGGGAACGCAAGAGCTCTCAGGACTAACGTCTCTGAAAGCGCCTGCCAAATTTTAAGCCATGGGATAGGTACAAGTGCTAGTTCTTCCTTTACAAAAAGATATAGTACAGGAATTGTCAATGAGTCAGACAAGACGGATAGGTTTATAATCCTATATTTTTTATCGATGCCACTCCAATATATAATCTGTGTGCGTGTTTATGTATTTGTGTTTATATGAGTAAAACCGAGCTCCGTTCTCATCCCAATTTCTTTGTGTGTATTATAGCATATCCCTGGAAAAATATCACTAAGGAGCACCAGCGAATAAATTATATTTTTAGTGATACTTTCCCTTTAATGCTTTTATTGTCGCAGGGAGACCTAAAGATACAAAGGTTTTCCAGGGACAATGCTATTGTGCAGCTTCAAGAATGAAATGGTCTTGGGCCAACAAATGGGCTTAGTAAATATGGTTGGTTTGTTTGTTCTTTTGCTAGTAGTGTGTGTGTGTGCATTTTATCACTTTTATCTTTATTTTATATGTCAACATTTCTGCAGAGATCTGGTATTTATTATGTGATAGCCAAAAAATAAAAAAAATAAAAATGATAATCACACACACAAAAAAAAAACATTATGGGAAAAAAAGTGTCCTTTAAAAAGCCTTTGCTACAAAAGCTTGGCGGAGCAATTGCAGTCAAATTAACGCAATACTCTGCAAGCTCATGGATAGTAAGCCTCTGCGAAGGTTGATCAGTTGTTCTAAATGTGCGTGTGTAGTGTGAGTACTTTGTACGGGAAGCGATTGCATCAGCAATGATATTACTTAAAAATATTGACCTATTACCTGTGGCTGGGATTGCACAGATTTAAATCCCCTTAATTGTCAGTAGAGGTTTGCAGTATAATGCCGGACATTTCGCTGCCCCCTATTGCTGGTTATTGAATGATGAAACACACTCTGTCTGCTAAATATAAAATAAAAAGCTTTTGTTTTTATTGTGGAGACCAGATCTAACAAAACAATACTCTGCTGGTTTTGAGTTTATATGCAATCCTTTTGTGCTTGTGTTGCAGGGCCCTTTTGTCATGAAGGGGTTAAAAAATAGAAAATATATGTTTTCAGGCTATGGCCAGCAAACAGTTGTCAAAATGTTGCTTTCCCTCCTCCTTCCCACAACCCTCCCTGCTGAAAGAATTTGAAGTGATTTATTTAGAATGTCTGCTTTTAAAATAAAAAAAAAATAAACCAAAAGGATCCATGAGGATTGTGTTTGAGAGATTATAGGAATGCTTATGTTTTTATTTTTATTTTTTTCTTCCAGTTGATTGTTTATATCATTGTTGTTTGCGTGTTGCATTGATTTTTTTCTTCTGTTTGTATATCTTAAATAAGAAAATAAAAATGCATTAAAATCATGAAATATTGTGTGTTCTGTTCACGCAAGGCTATGATTATTATTTTTTGGGGGGAGGGGGTTTGTTCCGGTTTGCACATATTGCTTCCATGTTCAACAACGTGTTAATACATAGTATAGTAATACACATCAATAAATAATTTTTCACATTTTCAGTAACAATAGTGTCAAGGCCTAAGTTATAGTACTAACCAGCACACCTCGTTGTGAAAGCATTTGCTACTACCTAACTCCGGGGCGCAGGGCTAACCGTGTCGTGGGCATTAGAGCGCATCTTCTTCCTATGACAGATAAGAGGCCCTTCTCA
The DNA here is from genome assembly GCA_933207985.1 of Pelobates cultripes. NCBI lineage: Eukaryota > Metazoa > Chordata > Amphibia > Anura > Pelobatidae > Pelobates > Pelobates cultripes. The sequence continues at coordinate 207,449,042 of OW240916.1, read as the reverse complement.
CGTTGTTCATACCTTGTCTCCGAGCGTGGTGTGCTACTCAAACCTTGTCTAAAAACGCTAATGTAGTCTGCGCTGTGTGGAGTCTCAGCCATGGTGTAGTGCGTATCCTGTGTGACATTGTGACCGTGACACGATAAAGGAAACATAACTAAAATTCTAAACCAGGGATAGGCAACCTTCGGCACTCCAGATGTTGTGGACTACATCCCCCATAATGCTCTTACACCCATAATGCTGGCAAAGCATCATGGGATGTGTAGTCCAAAACATCTGGAGTGCCGAAGGTTGCCCATGCCTGTTCTAAACTATTAAAATAACCAAAAATTGGCCAGAGTTATAACTTCACGCTCAGGCTCTGACCTGTGCCCCAGCTGTCTGGTCCTGTGGTGTAGCGTCAGCTAGTAATGCATGCATCTCTATCAAGTGGAGTGTGGGGGCCTAGTGTGAGCCTTCAGTCCCTATCAGTGTGCCTGAGACCCAAGAGGACCTAGCGTCCCTTTCATAAAGTTTGTCCATAGTTGCCATATGGCTGTGTATCTGTGATATTTGTCTAGGGACAACCATCTGAGTTCCTCCGTCGCATGGAAGTATTTGATTTTCATGTACCAATCTTTCCTAGAGGGTAGAGTCGTCAACTTCCAATGGCTCACTATGATTGACTTGGCTGCTGTCAGCATGAAGTATATGAGGGAATTCTTGAGTCGTCTTTGTGGCAGTGGGAAATGGTGCCTCAGGGTTATGGGGAATATGCACTCTCGTTACCAGATTTACAGTGTTCCATACTTCTTTCCAGAAGTTCAGTACTGATCTGCATGTCCACCATATGTGTTGGAAGGTCCCTTTTTCCGTTCCACATCTCCAGCAGTTGGAGGAGGTTGTGGCGGGGTCATATCTATGTACATCCACTGGAGTGATGTACCATTTTGAAACAAACTTATTGTTAATTTCCTGCAAAGGGATTCTGGAGTGGGAGTGAAAGATCGTTTTACACATAGAATAACGTATGGCTATTATATGTATGTATTTATTTACAGGAGTGTTTCAAATTTAATTAAATGGAAAGACTTACTCTATGCACCATAAACATTTAATCTTACTAAAGTGGTTATGCTGTAAAGACCATGTCCCGGTCAGCCTTTCCTTTTTAAAATGTTAAACTATATAATCTGGAAATAAATACATTTATGTAACATTCTTTTTTTTTAAATGTTACATAGTCTGGGAATAAATACATTTTGTCTGTGTGTAGGGTCCTCTCCCTGAGCTGTCAATTATTCATTTCGAAAAAACCTTCTTCCTGGTTGTATAATTGCATCTTAAAGCTGTACATCTACCTGCAAGTTCCTAATGTAACCCTATGTGCTGCCCTTGGTGTCACACAGTAATAAACAACTGTGTGAATTAATTCACTACCTAAAAAAGCAGATTAAGTAAGTTTAATGAATGTATTACATTTAAGAACATATTGGTATTTGACAACTATATGTGTATTTATGTCTATATCTCTGTTTGTAATCTAATCTATTTAAATCATTGAGTATGAGTGTAGGAAACACATAAATACATGCATTGAGCATTAGGAGTGTATGTAGCTGTGTAAATGCATGCATGGTTTAAAATAATGTTCAAAGTGGTTAGGGTAAAGGGTTAGTATTCTATATGGGTTAACATCAGAGTTAGATGACATATGGTGTTTAGAGGATTAAAAGCTTGAGAAGGTTTATAGTTGTGGCATAAGGGGTGTACAGCATTATTGAATATAGGATTAGAATCAAATTAAATTTAGTATTATGCGTATTCTTTTTCCCCTCCAAAAGTAAACCTATTGTTACTTTTTTTTCCATAAATAGTGTAACAATTAGATTTAGAAGTACCTGTTTTAATATTTTTACTGTAATTTCACCCTTTACTTTCTCACTGCTTCCTGTATTTCAGCCAGACTGTCCACCAATGGCCACGTTCCAGTGATTCTTTATGAGACACAATTTACTGGGCATGCCTGAGCTTCACTCAGCTCAACACATGCCCACAATGTCTGCCCAAGCCCCCTCGGAGTCCTCCGCATTCAGACACTAGAACTTACATACCAGATCACACACAAACATTTCCTCACCACATTCGGTATCATATAGTGTCATATGTTTAGAATAAATCAATATAAAGAGACAAACTCATAAATACCTATAGAGGTTTCTGTTATATCTCTCTCATATATATATATATATATATATATATATATATATATATATATATATATATATATATATATATATATATATATATATATATATATAAATATAATATTTATGTGTGTGTGTCTGTCTATCTAGGAAGATTGATTAACAGGGACTGGGGGAAGGGGTTAACAGTGGGTAGTGAGGTTGGCTGACGGAGAATGTCAGGTGAGGGGTTAATTGTGGGTAGGGAGGCTGGCTGACATGGACTGACAATGGAGTATAGTGAGGTTGGCTGACAGGGAAGGAGTTAACCCCTTGACAATGACGGTCCTGAACCGTCATAACGGTCTGGGGGTACTTACCTGATCGCCGTCGTTCCCCCGGTGGTGATCAGTGTTCCTCCCGGTCCAGGGGGACTGCCTGTCTGCCCAGACAGTCTCCCCGCGGCAGATCAGGACCCCAGGGCCATGTGATCGCTCAATCACATGACCACAATAGGTGCCTCTCTCTGAAATGGATGAAAATGGTCCACTGCATGCCAGGGTTCAGCCTCTTACCCCTGAAGACCCAGCAACAGGCCAGCTTAGGTACCCCCTCAGGGGATGTATGTGATATACTGCCTATATGAAGCCAGGGTTCAGCCTCTTACCCCTGAAGATCCAGCAAACAGCATATCGGTAAGAGTTGCCAGCCTGGGTTCCTACTTCATCAACCAGGGGTCTGTCCTATCTCGGAAGTGATGACAGTAGTCCACTGCATACATGAGGCCCAGTTGAGTCTAAGCCCTTATCCCTGAAGACCCAGCAAACAGCACATGTGTAAGAGTTTCCAACCTGGGTACCTCCTTCAGCAATCAGGAGTCTAACCTATCCCTCTCCCTGAGGGGATGACAGCGGTACACTGCATACATGAGGCCCAACAGAGTTGTAACTACCGGGGTATACCTCTTCTATGTATTCCACCTTGTATGGTGATGATGAATGGCATATGGGGTACAGATGGAAGCCTATAGTTTAAACAGTTTAGGCTGTCAGTTGTTCAAATCCCCATTTTGCTGCTGAAACACAGGCCTGCAACGGTTCAGGTAAGTGCATTAGTAATTTAGATTAAAACTAGTATAGGCATCTGGGTCTCTGTTCTTTCAGTCCCTCCCAGCTGCTTACATTAGGCTTCCTTCTAAAAAAAAATAGGTCACATTTAGGAGATTTGTGTGGTGAGCATTTAGTAAGTTTATAAGGATGTTTGGTGCAAAAGAGTGCTGATAATACAAGTATGCATTGGGCAAAGTAGTGCTGATAATGCAATGAGACACTGTGAAAAAGAGTGCTAATAATGGATATCCTGGCTGTATAAAGTCTGCTGGAATTCCACAGCCTGAAGACAGAGAAATAGCCAAGGTAAGAGAACCTTCTTGGGTGTCTGATTAAGGTACACACATGTATATGACAGGTTTTAAAAACCTAAAGTCCACACACACACTTGTTTCTATCAAGGTATGTGGCATTGATTGCTGTTATCTGTGCATTATCACAAATCAGCAGGCTTTGCAGACAGTGGAAGAGTATACTGCACAGGAGACCACTGGGCCTCAGTATCTGTACATGAACTGGCGGTGGTACAGCACTGGTATGTTTCCACTATATGCTCTAATGTATGAATTGGTATGAAGTCTCAGTGTGTGTCCACTATATACTCTATGTATGAGTTACTATGAGGACACAACCTCAGTATATATATATATATATATATATATATATATATATATATATATATACTCTATGTAGGAGTTACTATGAGGACATGGCCTCAGTATATGTACCCACTGTATGCTCTTGGTATAAGTTACTATGAGGACACGGCCTCAGTATACATACATATATATATATATATATCCACTATATGCTCTATGTATGAGTTACTGTGAGGACACAGCCTCCGTATATGTACCCACCATATGCTGTATGTATGAGTTACAATGAGGACTCTGCCTCAGTATATGTATCTACTAGATGCTCTGTGTATGAGTTATATATATATATATATATATATATATATATATATATATATATTCGTATAAATAAATAAATAAAAATAATATGAAATATACATATGTCCATATACATAATTACATAAATAATTTCATAAATATACATGTAGACTTCAAATATATAAATAGGTATATATATTTAAATTCTATGTGCATATTTATGTAATATTTTTACATAATTAAGTAATTTTATTGATTGCAATTTGAGGGACATGCCTGACAACCCAGGCCGAAAGTCCAGAGAATTTAATTTGCTAGCACTGCGTTTAACCCTGTAACTTTCTATGACACCCTAAAACCTGTACATGGGGGTACTGTTATACTCGGGAGACTTCGCTGAACACAAATATTAGTGTTTTAAAACAGTAAAACATATCACAGCAATGATATTGTCAGTGAAAGTGACGGGTTTTTTGCATTTTTCACATACAAACAGCACTTTCACTGATGATATTATTGCTGTGATACTTTTTACTGTTCTGAAACACTAATATTTGTGTTCAGCGAATTCTCCCGAGTATAACAGTACCCCACATGTAGAGATTTTATAGTGTTTTTGAAAGTTACAGGGTCAAATATAAGGCTTGATTTTACTTTTTTTTTTTTCATTGAATTTGTCAGATTGGTTATGTTGCCTTTAAGAGCGTATGGTAGCCCAGGAATGAGAATTTCCCCCATAACGGCATACCATTTGCAAAAGAAGACAACCCAAGGTATTGCAAATGGGGTATGTTCAGTCTTTTTTAGTAGCCACTTAGTCACAAACACTGGCCAAAATTAGTGTTTCTTGCATTTTTAACATGCAAACAAATATAAATGCTAACTTTGGCCAGTGTTTGTGACTAAGTGGCTACTAAAAAAGACTGGACATACCCCATATTGAATACCCTGGGTTGTCTACTTTAAAAAAAATATGTACATATGGGGTGTGATTCAGAGATTTATGACAGATAATAGTGTTACAATGTCACTATTGATACATTTAAAAATATATATATATTGAAACAGCAATTTCCTACTTGTACTTATAGCCCTATAACTTGCAAAAAAAAAGCAATACAGCATGTAAACACTGGGTGTTTTTAAACTCTGGACAAAATTTTTAATCTATTTAGCAGTTTTTTTCATTAGCTTTTGTAGATAAGTAAAAGATTTTTCAAGTAAAAGTCCAAAAACTTTCAATTTTTTACCATATTTTTTTTAAAGTAACATATATGACATGATACAAATAAGAGTATGTAAAGAAAGCCCTTCTTGTCCTGAAAAAAAAAAATATATATATTAGTATGGGAACAGTAAATGAGAGAGCAGAAAATTAAAGCTAAACACAAACACCACAAAAGTGTTAAAACCGCTCTGGTCCTTAACGTACAACATCGCAAAGACAGGCCGGTCCTTAAGGGGTTAACAGTCGGTAGGGGGGGGGGTTAACTGACTGGGACAGGCTGGGAACTGGTTAATTGGATAGGGAGGCTGGCTGACAGGGACTGTAGGAGAATATATTACTTGTATTGGAGTGAGAGAGGGAGGGAGAGGATCTAGCCTTGTCTCTGCAGTGAAGTCTGTGCTGTGAGCATTCCTTACACTAGAGAAGACATGCCTGCATTTTCATTGGCTGCAAAAGGTATGTGTCTTTCAGAGACTGTGAGTCAGGAACACTTCGGGTTACACTACTGAAATCAGGAAAACACCCACACTCCTATTATTAATACATAAAAATAAACTTCATTACATAATCAATAAATAGAAGAATAATCAGAATTCATCTGCATACACCAGTAATAGTACAATTTGTAAATCAAAAGTCGTTATACATGTAGGTATTTAATATGGATATATTACAAAAAAAGACAAATTAATTTGTTACAAAGCAAAAACTGGAAAAAGATTGCTGTACAAAGTTACTTTACCTAATCAGTAACCAGGGGACACTACAAACATCCAACATTCTGGCGCAGGAGACCATTGTCAAGGCTCCCTTGACTAACTAACAGGCCCTTGAGCAGTTCCTGACTTCACTAACCTTGTATTTCCTCTTTTATTTTTAAATTCCCTATTAGATAGGGATGTTCGTTGTAAAAGTCTCTCTGATCTTTTTTATTTAATTGGCTGAGAGCATCAGCTAAGCGCTCTATGCCGATGAATGACCTTCTGTGCACGGGATATGTACAGAACGGGTATTAGACAGTCAGAGAACTCTTGTTCCAGGCTCACTAATGAAGCTGCTGGCACCAAAGCAAATATTTCTATATGTATAGTGTTTAATACTGAAATGTTGCATGGACAGACTCCAGGTACCATAACACCTCTTCTGTGGAACTCCCTTCCCTTCTCCATAAGACTTTCACCCAGTCTCCACTCATTCAAAAAATCATTGAAAACTCACTTCTTCAAGAAAGCACATCAATTAAACTGTTAGCAGGTTTTTACGTCCAGTTGTCTGGTTACAATGACATGTCTGTTAGTCCACCCATTGTACAGCGCTACGGAATGTGATGGCGCTATATAAATAATAAAATAATAATAATACAACAGGTTGAATAAGAGAAAATGGTCTTAAATTAGGCAAAGATTTAAAAACAATATCAGGAAGTATTACTTTACTGAGAGGGCTGTGGGGTATAGAATAGCCTTCCAGCTGAAGTAGTAGAGGTGCTTTAAGTTGGAATCACTTGACGTTAAAGGAACGCGCGAATATTAAAAATAAATATAGTTATATTTTATGTTCCTTATATGAAATAGATAAACCTCAATTTTTTTAACAAAAAGAATGCCAGTAAATGTATCCGTAAACCAGATGAGATCATCCATCTGGATGATTTGGGGTCTAATCCAATGCTTCTCAATTATTGAAAGTCTTCATGATGAGGTAACCCTAGTTCCTGTCTGATTAAAAGCCATTAAAGGCATGCTAAATGTCAAATGCAATCATTGTTGTTCCCAAGATATGGCCGTGCTTACATCTGCAAGGAGAAGGTCTTTGCATCAAAATACTGAAATACTGATTTTGGTGCTTACGTGCTTTAAATCAACCATCTGTGCCAGAAAAAGTTTGTTGCCTCCAAGCCGCTCACTGTGATGTAAATGACATGCATGTGAGTGTAGTGAGTGATAAAATAGTTTTGTTTTTTTTTAAATATAAGATCAGTACAAGTAAGGGGTTTAATAAAAAGATTGTGAACACACCAAATAAATGTATATCATTCTGTTTTTAAAGGGACAATGCAACCTCAAATTGACTTTCATATTTTGAGGCTTATATAGAGAATGCATTAAAACAATGTGCAAAGAATAGGAAAAACGTAAAAATTCCATTGCATGTCACGTTTATCCTTTATCTTCTCATATTTCCTGTATTTATGTATACATTTTATACTCTATACTGTAACCGCGGCTGGTTCCCTTATTTACCACTATAATGTCTTAAAGCATAGAACTTAGTAGGGCTAACCATACAGATATCTTAGCCATAATTTTATATAGTTAGTGTAAGAGATCCTCTATTTAACATATATAAATAATTGAGAATGCAATATAAAATAAGGATTGTCTTTTAAGCAATAGTTTTGTCTTTTAGATATTTATTATATAAAAATATAGACATATAAAATCCATTATAGCAGAGTTTATAAGATTAAACTAAATGCTTGCAAATATCATTAATAGGTTAACATACCCTTCTGAACATGTCATCATGTCAGCCTCTCTGTCATTTTAAGATGGAGCAGCGTCTGTCTCCAAGTCTCTCCTCTGTGTCTTAACATTTAAAAGTACACCTATTTATACCTTAGGTGTCTCCATTTTAGGGTTACCGTAGTTCATATATGAAAAAGTAACACTTCTTTTACTTTACTCATTTTAGGACCTCCCTTAACTTGGCAAACATACAAGGCCATTACTAAAGGGTGCATACGTCATGGAAATTTTCCTGTCTTAGTTCAAGATGGCATCTTAAAGTCTGAACATCCTTATCTACTAAGGTTACCACAGTATATTACATACTGAAAGAGTCGTAGCATAGCCTTGAAGCTTGTTTATGCATTATTGTTATTGTAATTCGTCTGGGACAAAATGGTGCAAACATATTATGCACTGAGGTTATTGCTTAAAGAAACAGTTATGAAAAATAATATGTTCCATTTCTAACACCTTGTCAGTTTGCAATATCTCTTAAAGACAAAGTACACAGTTTAAGAAATACAACATTTCATTCTAAAACTTGTAATATTTGCATTTGCCCATAACAATACTTTGTTCTTGTTTCCTCCCATGCTTTTTATGTACCCTGACCATCTTTTGCTCTTTTTCCTCTCTCTCTATATGCTTACAATCTATGCTTTCCTTTTTACTTTCTCTTTTTGTGCACAGTCCACCCTTGTGTATGTCTTATGGCATTTGTTTGTCTGCCACCTTTTTTTTCCTTCTAATTTCCTGTGTCCATTCTCATATTTCTCTACCATTTCTCTTCCTTTACTTTTTATATTTGCTCACATCTTTCTTTTTACCATCTTTTCCCTTGCGGCTATCTCACGATGGGTTAGCACTCCATCTTTTGTAAGACAGGCCGGCAGCAAGCTGAAATTCAAATAAGTCCCACACTGATTCCTCTATTTTGTTCCATCTTCCTGTGTGGTTTTTTTTTGCCTGTCCTCAACAGAACAGTTTAGCAGCAGAAAGTCTAGACCGTCAGGTAGAATTGTTAGTCAGGCAAACAGCGAGGGATAGGATACTCAGTTTTCTTATTTCAACGATAGAGTAACTAGAAATTTATGTTTCACAAGTCAAAATAGTTAAGCCTGCATCTTAAATTGGCAATACTACAAGCAGTAGAGGTTGTATTAGGAAAGATTTCAAGGAATATATTTTCATCTTCTCCTGGTGTCAGTTATCAAAAGGTACTTTCAGACCAATGCTGTTTTTGAAACTCCTCAATCACGTACATTTAACAGAACACAAAGTAAAATGCGCCCAGTCTGGGATGATGAACTCCTGTTGTCAAATTACAACGTTTTCAAAGAGGTGGTGTGAGCTAAGGTTTTTCAAAACTCTGCTTGTGTGCAAAACTTTTCATTTTCAGTTGGACAGTTCTACTATATTCACTACATATACTGACAACGCAGTGGTAGCTTTTTCATAGGGGCACTTAAGGCTGCGCTCCACCAGATACTGGTCATAATCTATTGCCAGTGGTAACATAAAGTAAACTACTGACATTGCTTTCCTTTGTGAAAGGGCAAATTTGAATTGTAAAAGCTAAATATGCACCACACGCAACTGCAGTGCTACCATCCCCCCTCTCCTTCTTCCACTACAGCACTAACTGACTCACTGTTAATGATGACTGTCTGGATATGCTGTTGAAAGCAACTGGGCTTGTGTAGAATTTAGGTCAATTGTGAAATGTGTCCAGTCTGAGAGTACCTCAGATATGCCCGATATGCCCATAGGGGAGATTCTACTCCATTTAATCTCAGGTTGAGTTTCTGAATTGAACATCCACTTTATAATAGTTGTAATATATTATTGCTAGAAAGTAACCTAATGGTAGAATGTTAAAGCGGTACTGTCATTCCCCCCCTCAAAATTTGTGAAATACTTACATTGACTGTGTTGGAATTTCAATAAAATTCCAACCCAGCCAAAAGATATCTGAAGCGTTAAAACCTGGGGGACCTGGCACCCAGACCACTTCGTTGAGCTGAAGTGGTCTGGGTGACTATAGTGTCCCTTTAATATATTATTTAGGGAATTCTCTAAATGAAACTTAGACAAACTACAATAATTTGACTTATGTGTTGATCCATTAAAGGGACACTATAGTATTAGACCAACTACAGCTTATTGAATTTGTTCTGGTGAGTATAACCATTCCCTTCAGGCTTTTTACAGTAAGCACTGTCTTTTCCGAGAAACTGCAGTGTTTACATTAAAGCCTAGGGATAAATTCACTGGCCACTCCTTATATAGCTACTAGATGTGCTTCCTGGGACAGTGCTGCACTGCCATTCAGTGTCCCCACCCTCTGCATAGAGACACTGAACTTTCCTCATAGAGATGCATTCATTCAATGCATCTCTATGAGGAGATGCTGATTGGCCAGGGCAGTGTTTGGCTTGTGCTGACTCTGCCCCTGATCTGCCTCCTTGACAGTCTGAGCCAGTCTGTGATTGGCTTTGATCAACACTTCTGATGATGTCAATCAAGCAGGCAGATCAGGGCAGAGTCAGCAGCACCAGACTAGATAAAAGTAGGATTTGACTATGTTTAGGGAGGTAACGGGGTGGGGGCTAGATGGTGTTTTTAACACAATAGGATCAGGGGCCTAAATATAATTCCTTTGACTACCGTAATCTACTGCCTAGCATTTATACTTTTTTTCATAATCCAACATGGAATGGAATCTAATGTGAATTGTCCCTAAAGGGTTTTATATGCCCATAAAGTGCAGTCCTATAATTTCCATTCTGAGTGTTTTAGAAAATATATGGTATCTTTATGTAAATTAAAAAAAGAATTGTTGAAAAATAAATAAATTAAATGTAATTGCTACTTTTAATTTTGCTGGCTTCAAAATGATTCTTACAACAAATATGACAAACCTACTTTAATTAATACTCCATGTGTGCAAGATTGAGATATAAGGACACCTAGTGGCCACAATGCCAAATATATGTTTAAATATAGGTCCTTGTTATTTTACTTCTCATCTTCACTCTGGTGGTGGTAGTGTTTCAGTAATAGACACTGGTGGAGGTGGAGGTGTTTCATCATCAAATAACGTTGCTCTCATTGGCCTGAACACTTCAACTGGTGGTGGTGGAAATGCTTCTACATCTGCATATCTTTCTCCCTTCTTGAACCCTTCATGTCTCTTTTTGCAATAAAGAATTCTGTGTGAAGAAGGAGATTTAAACAACCTAAGTATTTTTTCATTTTAGGATAGTCTTGGGGTGCCAATGCCTTTTAGCTGTTGTGGACTATAACTGAAAGTGCTTAGCCTGCCAAATGGAAGATGTATTGTACTCAAGGTGCCTTTGCACAACCCTCAAGGTTGCCAGAGACAAACAGGCTCTGGTTTATCAGGAGTCCCTAGTGCAACTTTAGTGGTGATTGCAGGTGGTAAGGGGTGATCCTCAATTTACACATTGCAGCACTTACAGGAAGTAATCATTGGAGTAGAGCAGCCCTCTGCAGGTATCACAGCTCCTGCCCTTCACCTGTATCTAGCCAGGCCAGTCTCCAGTGGACCCCTGGGAAGTCACTGACACTGCTAGATATACCCAGAGCTGCAGACGAAGCCTTCCCCTCATACAAATAATAAAAACATCCCACACACACACACACAGTCCCGGCCGTTACAAACACCACAATCCATATACACACTTACACCCCCACAAGCAGCCTCTCATATGCAATACCCCAAGCAGCCCCACACATACACACACACCAAACACGCAATGTGACATATCATCCACACACACAAATACACAAGCAGCCTCTATACACAGCCCACATACATTGGTATCATACACGATACCACAAACTATGAGCATATACTGTACAATATAACAGCCCACATATGCACAAATACAACACTACAAAGCAACTGCAGCACTCATATATAACACAAGCATAATAGAGCAACACACACACACCTCAAGTTAAAAAAAAAAAATAGGACTTTAAAATCTTGTTTTGGCACAGTACTACTAGAAGGTTGCCTAACCCTGAGCTAGAGCATCAGAGATTAGCCTTTACTCCTTTGCAGAACATACAACTGAATTTCATTCAGTGTCTAAACTGTTTGCAGAGAGAATTTTGAGTTTTGGGTCAATCCAAGAAACAGTTCTTAAAGAGAAAATACACTCTAACATTGAATAAATATATGTGAAATATCAAGTCTGGCCAGGGCTGTTGGAAGGATTTTTGCATCCCTAGGCAAAAATATAATTTGCCGCCCCTTCCACCCCCCCATTATGTGACATCACAACCATATGACCCGCCCATCTCAGCTTATTTGCCCAGATTCCAGTAAAGCCACCACCACCACCATAGGGATGTGCAGTGCATTTCAGTAGGACCACAGGCATGCGCAGCCTATTGCATTAGGGTGCACACCCTAAAGCTCAAACACACGCCGCATGTGTGTGTGTGTATATTATATATATATACACACACACACACACACACACACACATATACTGCTGTTTATGTGTGTGTGCTGTTAGTGCGCTGTGTGAGGGTGCTGTGTGTATAAGGGTGCTGTGTGTGCGTGTGTGTGCTGTTAGTGTGATGTGTGTGTGAGGGTGCTGTGTGCGAGGGTGCTGTTTGTGTGTGAGGGTGCTGTGTGTGAGGGTGCTGGTAGTGTGCTGTGTCTGAGGGTGTTTGTGTATGTGTGTTAGGGTCCTGTTAGTGTGCTGTGTGTGTGAGGGTGCTGTTTGTGTGATGTGTGTGTGTGAGGGTGCTGTTTGTGTCGTGTATTTGTGAGGGTGCTGTTAGTGTGCTGTGTGTGAGGCTGTTGTGTGTTTGTAAGGGTGCTATGTGTGTGTGTTTGTGAGGGTGTTGGTAGTGTGCTGTGTGTGTGTGAGGATGCTGGTAGTGTGCTGTTTGTGAGGGTGCTGTTTGTGTGTGAGGGTGCTGTGTGTGAGGGTGCTGGTAGTGTGCTGTGTGTGAGGGTGTTTGTGTATGTGTGTTAGGGTCCTGTTAGTGTGCTGTGTGAGGGTGCTGTATGTGTGCTGCTTGTGTGCTGTGTGTGTGAGGGTGCTTGTTTGTGTGCGCTGTATGTGTGTAGGTGCTGTATGTGTGTGTTGTATGTTTGGAGGGACTGTGAAGGTGGGGGCAGATTAGTAAATAACCCCCCTCCCTTCTTACCTTATGTAGGGAGGGGGATCCTTGCTGTCCAAGGGAGAGTGAACTCTAGCCTGTGAGGCTAGAGTTCACTCTCGCGAGATCTGAGCATTGCCGCGGCAATGCTCAGATCTCGCGAGAGGAACCTGGCGGAGCTTCTGTCTAGAGCTTCCCGGGTCCTCTCCTGCCTCCCTCCATGCTTCTGTGGGCTGGTGAGGTAGATCTTTGATCTCCCCGCCGGCCCATGGAGGCTTAGAGTAGAGCCGGCACTCAGATAGCGCCAGCTCTGCATGAGCCGACAGGGGAGATCGGGAGATCAGGGGTCAAGTCCTGGGGAATAAAGTGTGAATCTCCCAAGATTCCCACCCCCCAAAAAAAATAATATACATTCGTATATATATATATATATATATACACACACACACACACACATACATATATTCACAGACACACATACACACACACACTTACAGGCACAGACACATACATTCACAGACACACACACATACACTCACTCACAGGGCCGCCATCAGGGCATGACAACCATGACGGTTGTCATGGGCCCGGCAGTCCTGTGGGGCCCGGACTGCTCAGGTCATCCTGGGCCCCACATTCAGTGGCATAGATACCGGGGTCGCAGGGGGCCTGGCCGCCCTGCGACCAGGTATGTACCCAGTGTGGCCAGCCTCTTCTCCTGGGGGGGTCCAGCAGCCGGTCACCTCAGGGCCCCCCGAGGTTGGCCCAGGTGTCACCCGGCGGGCGCGCAAGGGAGCACTCTCCCCTGAGTGCTTCCTCTTCAGCTCCCTCGCGCACCGCACTGATACCGGAGCTGGAAGATGACGTCATATTCCGGCTCCGGCATCAGTACGCGGCGCGCGAGGGAGCTGAAGAGAAAGCACTCAGCCAGGGAGAGTGCTCCCTTGCGCGCCCACCAGCCAGCCCGCCCTCCGGGTGACACCACTGGACCCCAGAGAATCCCCTCAGCACTCCCACAGATAAGGAGGCTGGAGGGATTAAATAAAAAAATAAAAAATGTGTGTGTGTTAGTGTGTTAGTGTTAGAGTGTGTGTGTGTTAGAGTGTGTGTGTTAGAGAGTGTCAGTGAGTGTGTTACTGTGTGTGTCTGTTACTGAGTGTGTTATTTTGTGTGCGTCTGTTAGTGAGTGTATGTTGCTCATTGAGTGTGTGTCTGTCAGTAAATGTGTGTGTCTTTTAGCTAGTGTGTATGCGTCTGTTCGTTAGAGTGTGTGTGTCTTAAGCACTTACCTTTTCACTGTTTAGTGAACCAGACTTGTTCAGCTTTCGGCAGAGCCACAGTCCAGGACTCTCTCTTTCCTGTGAGTATGTTAACCCTTACTTTCTCACCATCACTCCACTTCCTTCTCTTATCACCCCCCTAGCTGTACCTCTGCCTCAATTAACCATTTATTAACTTCTTTCTCCTCAATCCCCCCTTTTATTTCTGCTCTAACCTACTTCTTCTTGGTGTCTCTTCACTCTCTCTCTCCTCCAGCCCCTGAACAGCATGCCTCTGCAGTAATCTTTCCTCCTGCAGGCAGGTCCTCCTAGCAGTGTTGTTACTCCCTATCCCCTCATCTTATTCAGGACTGAGCACTCCTCCCAGCAAACAGACATCAAGACCTAATAGGGAGACTTCTAGTGCTGCCAGGTCTTGCTCTATTAAAGAGGCACTGTCATGCCGAACTTACCTTTCCTCAATCTCTTCCTCTTCTCCCCCTCTCTCAGGATCTGTTCTTATTTTCTTCCTGTCTTCTTTAGTTTTCTTTAAAATCATACAACAAAGTAGGGACTCTTTGCCTTATGGAGGTTTCCTCCACTTGACAAGCTTTGACCAGCGGAGGAGCAAAGTGTGCTTCATTTCTGCTGGTCAGAGCAATTTTCCCATAATTCTTACCTTTCCTCTGTGATCTCGCGATGCTTCCTGTCATTCTAGACGAAACTGCCGAATTGCGTTCTAACTGAATGAGAACAGTATGTTCGTTTGTTTTAGAACTCAATTCGGCACTTTGTTCTTATTGGAATTTCACTCAAATGAATGAAACTCCGATTCAATTTGTGCCGCGGCTACATCTTGCAGCTTCTTAGTAGATAACTCCCTAATTCCCATGGTATTAGGGAGTTATCTTCCAAAAGGCTGAAGGACCTAAATTGGTCTTTAAGCCAACTTTACTAATACTAAGTAAAGATTACTTAGTATTTGTAAATAATATGCGCCATCTCGCTATAATGCGAGTAGGGGTATGTCAAGTACCCCTACTACCCCTAGTATCCCTAAGAAAGCCTGTGGCTGCCCACTGTTAAAAAAACAAACAAACCCCACAATTGTCCCCCCAGCCCCCACCTGTGCCGAGTCCCCCCCCCCTTGGCCCCAACCCCTGAGCGGCGGTGGGGGCCCTTAGCAATAAGGGGGGGGGACTATTGCCTCTCCCTGGCCCCCACCCCTGAACCGCAGGTGGGGATCCTTAACAGTAAGATGGGGGGAGACCTATTGCCTCCCCCTTTGGCCCCCACCCCTGAGCGGCGGGTGGGGGCCCTTAAAAGTAAGTTGGGGAAGACCTATTGCCTCCCACCTTGGCCCCCACCCCTGACACACCCAAACTAACACACTCAGTAACAGACACACACAGTAACACACTCACTGACACACACACACTGACACTCACTAGCAGACACACACTCAATAAAAGACACACACAAACTAACACACACAGTAACACACACACAAAAACTAACACTCACTAGCAGACACACACAAACTAACACACTCAGTAACAGACACACAAAAACCAACACACACTCACACTAAACACACATACACACCCACATATTTTTTTTTATTTAATCCCCCAGCCTCCCTACCTTTGGGAGTGCTGAAGGGATCCCAGATTTCCCTGGGGTCCAGTGGGGCTGCTGGTCGGCCGTTCCTGCAGGCGGTGACAGACACACACAGTAACACACTCACTGACACACACACTGCTACTCACTAGCAGACACACACTTAATAACAGACACAAACAAACACACACAGTAACACACACACACAAAAACTAACACTCACTAGCAGACACACACAAACTAACACACTCAGTAACAGACACACTGACACACAAAAACCAACACACACTCACACTAACACACATACACACTCACATTTTTTTTTATTTAATCCCCCAGCCTCCCTACCTTTGGGAGTGCTGAAGGGATCCCAGATTTCCCTGGGGTCCAGTGGGGCTGCTGGGCGGCCGTTCCTGCAGGCGGTGACAGACACACACAGTAACACACTCACTGACACACACACACACTGCTACTCACTAGCAGACACACACTCAATAACAGACACAAACATACTAACACACACAGTAACACACACACACAAAAACTAACTCACTAGCAGACACACACAAACTAACACACTCAGTAACAGACACACTGACACACAAAAACTAACACACTCACACTAACACACATACACACTCACATATTTTTTTTTATTTAATCCCCCAGCCTCCCTACCTTTGGGAGTGCTGAAGGGATTCCAGATTTCCCTGGAGTCCAGTGGGGCTGCTGGGTGGCCGTTCCTGCAGGCGGTGAGAAAGCATTGATCCTCCTGTTCAGCTCCCTGAGAGCACTCAGGGGAGAATGCTCCTTCGCGCGCCCGCCCGCTGACACCACTGCCAACCTCGGGGGGGCCTTAGGTGGCCAGCTCCTGGGCCCCCCAGGAGAAGAGGCTGACAAACTGGCGTACATACCCGGGTTGCAGGGCGGCCAGGCCCCCTGGTGGGCCGGGCCCGGTCGCAGCTGCGACCCCGGCGACCGCGGTATGTACGTCAGTGGGTAAGACATACACAGAGGGGAAAGGGGGAATGACACACAAAAGGGTGTAGAGAAATGAATGCTATTATATACTTTTTATTCCTTTCATTCGGCTGTCTGTACCCCCCACCCTGTTCGTCTACCGAACCCCCATCTGTGTGGTCCATGTGTTCGCATCTTTTAACTGTTAACCGACCACCCCTGTCTGTTAACAGCAAATAGCTTGTTAAGGAAAATGGTTCCCCTGTGTGGCCGCGGTTTGTATAGCTGAACGCACATGTGCAAACAAATGGCTGCCATTTTTGTCTCTCGCACGCGGGTAGCGGTACATGGTCATCGACGACATGAAACTGTTTTTGGCTACACGACCCAGCGAACACCTGGTAAATTGATACCACTGCCCATCCAACTTCCCAAACTGTTATGTAAACAGTGTTCAGGAGACATAGACTACCGAAAAGGGGGAAAATTTGTATGCTAACAGCCAGGGGGAGCATTTGTTGGTTTTCGTGTTAGAACCCCTGAAAGATGACCGACCGTTGCCTGATTTTCTCGGGAACTGTTTTGGGCCATCACCTCGTGGCTAACCGGTCAAAAAACTTAATTCGAGGGGGGCGGGGGCGGGGCCGGGCGGCCATGCTAGCAGGCTGCAAGTCACTATGGCTCCTGAGGAATCCAACTAATTTTGAGCAAATATCCACCTTATTCTGCCTGGAATACCCTGGAAGTTCGTGGCATCAGGTCCTGGAGTGTCCCGGTGCAGCTAGAGCACCTGATACAGGTGATTCTGGGTCCTGGAGAGATGCTCTGGGGCTTGGGGACTGAGGCCTACTCAGGAGGGGAGTGGGGCGGACGGCCGCTGCCCCGCTTTCTGCCACGGCTAATGCGACACTACACTAAAGCTGATGCCCTCCCCGGCCTCGTTCACCCCCCCCTTTGGACCGGCGGGGGTCATCCCGGTCCCCACCAGGCAGGCAAGCAAACATCTCTGCATCGCTACTGGGTGACTCAACACCAAAAGCGGCTCTCACGCGGCCTCCTTAAAATGGCCGACGGCGGCGCAATCACCCTAATGGCAGACCAGGAGAGGATGAACCCCTTATGGCGCGCTGAAGAAGAGCCAGTAAACCACATAACCCAAGCTGTAAACACATCTGGAATACGACCGCAGACGGGCACTTACACCGAAGCGGTAATCCTCTGAAACAGGCTCAGTACCTGCTCCATCTAAGCACGCCTTACCAGCGCTTTCCACAACTGAGGCTCGAGATCAACACTGGAGGAGTGCTCAGAGAGGCCATCTTCAAACGCCAGCTAACCTAAATGCAGCCCGCACCTGGACATTGTGGCTTGAAAAGCACAGAGCGCATACCCACCTAATGACCGGAAAGTCTGTCACCGGCAATCTGCAGACCCTGTGCGGGACTGAGAGACTCAGTGAACCTCGTGGGTACCCTACAGGGAAGCTCCCTATGCATGGGAATCAGCCACCTTTTAACACCTTCCACATTGTCAGAGCCAGCGGTGACCCCAGCTTCTCACGACGAATTGCACCAAAGACACATACCGTGGAAACTGTCCCCGACAGCCTCAATAAGAGATTACTTTGGCTGCATTTACTGTTACTCGGACATCCCTGCTGTTAATACCGCAGTTACTGTTATAGTAAATATTTTTATTTTTCTGCCTATTGTTGTCTACCCAGTATGCTAAACTATGCCTGGTGGTACTATATCCAAGTACCTACCTTAGCTAAGCCTGAGAATTTTTGTCTCACCAAAATGTCAGTATGTAATTCTATATTAGTACCTCATAAGCTGTAACATCCACCTGACACATAGGATTAACTCTCAACTAAACTACTATATTGTCAGATCGCATACGTAGTTCATTATCATGCTCCATATTGTTGAAGTGCTACACATACTCTAACTCTTGCTTCAGTAATCTAACTGCGATCTTGAACCACAAAATAAATAAAATGTGCAAGTTGTATCCATGCCATACTCATGTTACCCTATGTATCTTACGATCGAGCTTGTGAATGCTGTTGTGGCAATACAAGCACCGCTGTAACTACCTGCACAACAAAAATAAAGAATTAAAAAAAAAAAAACTCAATTCGAATTGTCTTCCCGAACCACGGAAGAGATCTGAGTGATATTTCGTCAAAATGTGCACTCAGATTTCAGCTATTCGGTAATGTAACTTTCACGGGGTTCTGAAATATTAAAAAGTGTTTTTGGGGTGTTTGAAATTATTGTAGATTTTTCTGTACCTGAGAGATACTTGAATTATAGAGTTTTTCTCACGCAATTATCTCTCAGACACAGAGAATTTTGGGAGGGAATCCCCTGCAATGTGTGAGAGACCCCAAGTAGGGGTCAGTGCATAAAAGCCGTGTGACCAAATAAAGCTCAGTTGACTCCCAGAACTGTGTGTCATCCAGTTACTGGGGGATTTTGTCCTGGATATTTTACTGCTTCTTCAGCTACAAGGATTATACAGTGGAGATACCTATGTGAGGTATTGGAGCTCTGATACAAAGGGTTTGGTAGAAAGACACACAGAGGGGCTGGGGGGTAGGGGCGACACAGAGAGGCTGGGAAAGGGGCAAAGAGACACACAAAATGGCTGGGGAGAAGATAGGCACAGAAAGGCTGGGGAGGGCGAGAAGGGGAGAAATGGACACAGAGAAACTTGGTGGTAGAAAGAGACACACAAAGTGGCTGGGAGGAAGATAACCACAGAGGGGGGGGAGGGGAGAATGAGATACACAAAAAGGCTGTGGAAGGGGAGAAAGGGGCACACAAAGGTGCTTGTGGAAGAGGCACACAGAAGAGCTGGGGGGAGAAAGAAACAAACAAAGGCATTAGGGGGAAGACACACAAGGAAATTGTAAGAGACAAGGGGGTGACAGACACACAAAGGTGCTTGGGGGAAGAGACACACTGAGGAGCTGGATTGGAGAAAATGACACACAAAGAGGTAGGTGAAGACACACAAAGGGATCTGAGAGGAAGTAGGAGACACAGAAAATAAAAATAACTACACAAAATATATAATAATTTGTGAGTGTTTGTCAGTGAATGTGTGTGTGTCTGTTAGTGTGTGTCAGATCAGTGAGGGTCTGTGTCAGTGGATGTGTCTGCCAGTGTGTGTCAAATCAGTAAGTCTGTCAGTAAGTGTGTCTGTCAATGTGTGTTAAATCGGTGAGTCTGTCTGTGAGTAAATGTGTGTGTCAGTATCCTTTGCATACAAATGTTGTGTGTTTGTCAGTGTCCACTGTGTGTAACTGTGTGGGTGGGTGTGGGTGTCAGTGTCCTTGTGTATAGCTATTAAGTGTGTATTATATGTTCATTTTGTGACTATTGTGATTCAGATTAATAGTTCATAAATTCCTTCTTAAATAAACAATATTCACATTATTTTATATTTATTTTAAAAATATTACTTACCCTGTAATCATGCTTGTTCTGTAATATGGGATTAACTTAAATATCAGTGTCTACACATTAATTTCTCAAGACAGTGGTACTGCAGAGGTGCTTCTCTGTAAAAGGAGAAACACTTCTCTACAGTTCTACAGTACAGTTTGACATTTTTTAAATAATATTTAGAATAAAGTCATGTATTTTTTTTTTGTTAAATCTTAAAAAACTCTCCAGATTTATTTCAGGCACCAACACAACTTAAGTTCACTTGGTAGTAATAAAGACATATGAAAAGTGAGAAAAACATGAATATAAGGCCCAATACTTATGTTTTGTTTGGTGCCTAAATTGCTCCTTTAAGTCCTTTGTTATCTCTGTTAAGTCACCCAGACCTCAATGAAGTGGTCTGGGTGCAGTGTTCCTGTCCTTTTAAACCTGCAATATAAAAACATTGCATTTTTGTTTAGATACATTGCATGGTTAAAGGGACACTCCAGTCACCATAACAACATCATGTAAATAAAATTGTAATGGTGCCAGGAAGCCACATTCTTATCTTAAGGGGTCAAACCATTCTCGAATGACTTAACCCTAAAGTGTGCCTCCAACGCTGATGCCCCCATCTGAACCTCATTTTTTCCAGAAATCTGGACAGTATCAAAGGATTTTAGTGAAATGGCTATGAGTTATTACCTTTAAAAGAGAGGTAACTAAAAAGTAGCTTTCCAGCAATAGCTTAAAGGGACTCTCCAGTGCCAGGAAAACAATCCATTTTCCTGGCACTGCAAGTCCCCTCTCCCTCCCACTTCCCAATCCCTGGTTGCTGAAGGGGTGAAAACCCCTTCGGTCACTTACCAGGGGCAGCGACATGTCTCACGTCGCTGATACTTCCTCCGCCGCCGCTCCTCCTCTGCATTACGTTTCGAAACTGATCCGGCCGGGGAGACCTAATGTGCATGCGCTGCAATGCCGCGCATGCGCCTTAGAGCTCCCCATAGGTAAGCATTGAAAACGCTTTTAAATGCTTTCCTATGGGGAACTGAGCGACGCTGGAGGTCCTCACACAGCGTGAGGACGTCCAGCGATGCTCTAGCACAGGTTTTCTGTGCTATGAAGCAGGAAGTGCCCTCTAGTGGCTGTCTAGTAGACAGACACTAGAGGTGGAGTTAACCCTGCAAGGTAATTATTGCCGTTTATAAAAACTGCAATAATTACACTTGCAGGGTTAAGAGTAGTGGGAGTTGGCACCCATACCACTCCAATGGGCAGAAGTGGTCTGGGTGCCTGGAGTGTCCCTTTAACAAGAGACTTCCATTATTCCAGACAGGATTTCAATTGCTACAGGCTAGTGAGAAATCCTTGGGTTTGTATTTCAACATCTGAGGAGCTGCTAGTTGGTACATAATTGACACAAGACCAATAATAAAAGCATCTTACCCAATAATTACACCTATTGAAGAACCAATGCTGAGAAGAATTCCAAACACTATCACACCATAAGTTAGTAATTTTAGC
Organism: Pelobates cultripes; assembly: GCA_933207985.1. Classification (NCBI taxonomy): domain Eukaryota; kingdom Metazoa; phylum Chordata; class Amphibia; order Anura; family Pelobatidae; genus Pelobates; species Pelobates cultripes. The sequence goes on along the minus strand of OW240916.1, from coordinate 207,427,189 downwards.
TTATGTTCATGCTCCAGTTTTTGGAGAATTTGAGCATATAGCAAGATCTGGGGTGCAAAGCTGTTGCAGTCGAATGACTCTGATTTTTTTTCACTGCCTCCACCTTCTGCGGTTGCATGAAGTGGTACACTCACGACATCCTCTGCCTCCTTTTCCTCACTAGATTCCGCCTCATTTATAGTATTTTCTCTCTCCCCCTCTTCGTTCACAGACTGGATTTCTTCAGGCAAGGCTGCAGAGGAGAAATTAAGATAATAAACTGAAACAAAGTGTAAATTAAATGTTTTTCATTTCCTAATAAATAATAACTGCATGTGTCATCCTTTTTCATGTTCTGATATGTACCTATACTTGAATACATTTGGAACTTGAAGGCACTTGTTGTGGTCTAAATGAAGCAGGGTGATCTGTTGACTGTACTGTGTGTTGTTCTGTTGTGCGATTTGCCAAATGTGAACCAAACTTTTATACTGGAAAACAAATCTCAAGCTCAAAAAATATTTGTAAGAACTTTCCTCTTAGGGTTAGGCTAACCTTGAAATGTTTAGCACTTTATGATTAGCAGTATTGTCTTTAATTCAGGGCACAATGTATGTGTGTGTGTGTGAGCGGTGCAATGCGTGTGGGGTTAAGTGTGTGTGTATGGAGGTGCATTGTGTTTGTGAAGGATGTAGTGTGGTTGTGTGAAGGATGTAGTGTTTGTGTGGGGTGCATTGTGTTTGTGTGTTTGAAGGCTGCAGTGTGTGCGTGAGGGGTACAGTGTGTGCATGTGGGGGGCAGTGTGTGTGCGTGGGGGCAGTGTGTGTGAATTGAGAGGGCACTGTGTTTGTGGGAGCAGAGTATGAGAGGGGTACAGTGTGTGTTTATGGGGGTAGTGTGTGTGTGGGGTACAGTGTGTGTGTATGGGGGAGCAAGGTGTGTGATGGGTACAGTGTGTGTGTATAGGGGCAGTGTGTGTGTGTGTGTATAGGGGCAGTGTGTGTGTATAGGGGGCAGTGTGTATAGGGGGAGTTTTCCTGGTGTTTTCCTGGTGCAATCCCTGGTGTTCCGGTGGGGAAGCCCTCGTGGTCCCAGTGGTGAGCGTGAACTCTAGCAGCCTCAGGAGCTGTTAGAGTTCACTCTTGCGAGCTTCTGAGCATTGCCATGGTAACCGCGGCAACGCTCCGAGCTTGCGAGAGGAGAACCCGGCGGAGCTGCAGGTTAGAGCTCCCCCGGGTCCTCTCTCCCTCCCCTGCCTGCTAGCATTACACTGCTAGCAGGCTAGAAAGGGAGATCTCCGATCTCCCCTCCAGTCCTGCAGAGCCAGCAGGGAAGAGGGAGGCACAGTTCCCGTTGCTATGATCATGCACACAGTTTTGGAACTGCTGGGCTAGGACTTGAATAGCTGTTCCTGCTTGATGAAAATGGGTCCACTGACTATGCTGAGTTACACTCAGAAGTCAGCCTGCAAGCCGTGATCGTAATCTTTTTACTGACTTCTGATCATATCTCTCTTAAAGGGTCACTCTAAGCCTTGGCCTCAATGGATGCATTCTTCTATTCCTGATGCCAAACATATGATAGCTTTGAAGTATCATCTTGAGACATTAGCCCTTTGTTATCTTTAATATGGTTCAATATTTAACGGGACTAAATCTTCCTTACTCTATGCCAGGGGTAGGCAACCTAAGGCACTAGTGCCATGCACGGCATTCAAGGCTGCTAGAGCCAAATCAGAAACCTCAGATATCTGCTAATACGAAAAGGTGGTGAAGGACAATCCTCAATTTATATATTGCAGCACGTAGAGGAAGTGACCTCAGATCACTTCCTCCCAGCACTTGTGAATGGGAATCCACACTGTGGTAGAGCAGCTCTACAGTGGATATTGCAGCTCCTGCCCTTCACTTGTACCTGGCCAGCCTGGTCCCCACTGGAACCCAGGGAAGCCACCCACACTGCTAGATATACACAGAAATGCACAATAACCCTCCCCTCATACAAATAATACGAACAGCAAACAAACAAACATACACACAATCCGCACAAATGTAACCCGCTAACAATCCACATACATGCACACAACCCCACATGCAGCCTCTCACATGCAATACCCCAAACAGCCCCCACACATACACACACTACCAATCACACAATGTGACATATCCATCCACACACACAATTCCACAAGCAGCCCCCATACACAGCCCACATTCATAGGTACACGATACCACAAACTACTCCTGAACATATACAATATAATAGCTCATATACGCACAAATACAAAGATACAAAGCAATTACAATATAAATAACACAAGCAGAATACGGCAGCATACAGAACTCAATTTTAAAAAATAGGACCGGCACGCTACGGGACATCACAATCCTATATCGGCACAGTGCTGCTAAAAGGTTGCCTACCCCTGTTCTATGCTAACCTTTATATGGCTTGGTGGGAGGAGTCCCATGTCTATGGAGATATGAACTCTTTTCACAGAGTGAGAGTTATAGAGAGAGAGAGAAAGTGAGAGAGAGCTAGAGAGAGAGAGTGTGAGAGAGTAAGAAAGAGCATGAGTGAGAGAGTTAGAGATAGATAGATAGAGTTAGAGTCAGAGAGAGAGTGTCAGTGTAGAGAGTCAGGGAGAGAAAGAGAGATAGAATCAGTGAATTAGAGAAAGTGCTAGAGAGAGAGTTAGAGTGAGAGAGCTAGAGTGAGAGAGAAAGTTAGAGAGAGAGTTAGAGTCAGAGTGAAAGAGTCAGAGAGAGTTAGAGATAGATAGATAGATAGATAGATAGATAGATATGAAGATAGATTAAGACAGTTAGAGAGATAGAGAGTTAGAGATATAGATATAGATACAGAGAGTTAGTGAGAGTCAGAGAGAGAGTGTCAGAGAGAGCCAGAGAGAGAGTTAGAGATAGAAAGATTAAGAGAGAGTTAGAAAGCCAGAGAGAGTCAGAGAGTTAAAGAGAGTAAGAGTTAGAGAGAGAGAGAGAGTAAAAGAGAGCTAGAGAGTTAGAGAACTGGAGTTAGACAGTTGGAGTGAGAGAGTCAGATAGAGCATGTGAGAGTGTGAGAGAGAACTACAGAGAGAGAGAGTTAGAGTCTGAGTTAGAGAGTTGGAGTGAGAGAGTCAGAGAGAATTAGAGAGAGTGAGAAATAGAGTCAGAGAGAGTCAAATAGAGAGTCAGTGGGAGACTGTCAGAGAGTGAGAGAGATATAGTGTATATACATAATATATACAATTTGTGTGTGTATACAATCACTATATATAGAGAAATATCTTGATATGTAGTGTTTCTATACAAACACAAACTTTATATATGGTGTATATACACTATATTTTCTGTACTGTAGTGGATGCTGCCTTCATGTATCTGGGTTGAGGGTTGCGGTAGGAAGTGGAGGACATAGACAGCGAGCTGAGCTATAAGTCAGCTCAGCTTGTGAACGCGCAATAATGCGCTCAGTGTTCACTCATAGAGCGGCATTAGTTTCTCTAACAGAAGGGTTTGATTGAGCCCTGCTACATCGCAATTTTGACAAAAATGGGGGCGGAGCCTGCTGAGGATCTCGGTGCTGGAACAGAGGTAAGTTTTTATAATAATATGCACTCAAATGAAAATTTTTTTTTAGATGAAATTAATATAAAGGCGAAAAAGAAGGCTAGGGGACCAGGCATAATAGTTATATTTTGACTACAGTGCTGCTGTTATTTAGTTTTTTTTTATATTTGGTGTATAATTTTTCTGCCCTAACTCTTTTGATATATAAAAATGCGTGAGCCTGTAGTTGTGGGAGGGGTTATCCGGCCTATTGTCACGGTCCCCGGCTCGCTGCCATGTGCGTCCGTGCCCGACTGGCACGACCGCTCCAACTCACTGAGCTTACCTGCTCAGCGGCGAGCCGGGAACCGTTCCTCCACGCCGCTCGGGGAAGTCCAAGATGGTGCCGACCATGAGGTCGCGTCCATCCATGGCTCCACCCCCCAAAATTATATGAACGTGCGCGTGACGTCACGACTTCAACGCACGCGCACGTTCTGGGGTCAGAGGTCACCCTCTGACCAATCAGAGCCTAGAGAGGGATATTTAAATCCCTAATTCACCCCAGTACCTTGCCCTGTCGTGGTTTCCTGTTCCTGGTTCCCTAGAGTGCGTTTATCTTTGTGTATATTACTTCGTGGTATCCTGATCTTGGCTTTTCCCTGGTTATTCCGAATTCTGGTTCCCCTGACTTGGCTTGTTTAAACGGTATCTAAGTATTTCTGGCTTCCTTGACCTCGGCTTTCCCTTTGACCATTCTCTATCTCTAGCGTATTAGTCCGGCCATTCTAAGGTCCGGTTTACGCTCTGTCCTTTTATTTCCTTTCCTTTTGTATGTATATGTTTACATAGTTTCTGTGTGTTGGACCACACTAGCAGCCGTGACACCTATATAACATGTATCCTTTTCCATTAGCTTCAGTCGATGCCTGCCAAGTTCTCGTGGCCCCCAAATCTTCCTGCAGTACCTTGTATCTGACACAATGTGACAACCTACCAGTTGGTTTGCTTGGAGAGGAACTCAGTAGCAGTGGATTGGCAACTCCTTGCAAACACGACCCTCCCAGGTGCCTCAGAGTGATACGGGAACCTGGGAGATCTGTGAGGGCACAGGTGCCTTTATTTACAGAGGAAAAGGAGAAACCAGAAAGGAAAAGGCAGGAAGTGGTGTCAGGTGGTCAGCCCTAGCAGCAAAGAAGCAAGTTCGAGGGTCAACTTGAAGGGCAGAAGCCAGGAGAACCACAAATAGAGAGCAGGACATCAAGAGTTGGAAACAAGAAGCGTGGTCAGGGTCAAGCCAGAGGTTAGAAACCAAGATATATTAAAGTATTACTGGTGACATGCACCAGGATCAGGAAAACAGACCGGGACTAGGACCAGGACCAAGGACTGGCTGAATGCGTGCACAGCTCCTGCCGCGCATGCGCATTCAGCCGAGGAGGAGGAGAGGAGGAGGAGAGCTCCCCGTCCGGCGCTGGAGAAAGGTAAGATTTTAACCCCTTCCTCTCCCCAGAGCCTGGCGGAGGAGGACCCTGAGGGCGGGGGCACCCTCAGGGCACTATAGTGCCAGGAAAACAAGTATGTTTTCCTGGCACTATAGTGGTCCTTTAATTCAGTGGTCCAGTGAGGCAAACTTCCTTCTTTTAACATGGGGGTACATTCGCCCATCGGCCCAATGCATAGGTAGTGCCTCGCACACAGTATAGTTAGGGTCTCACCAGTCACACCAGATCTATCTTGACGCTTGATAATTGTCACCAAGAGGAAAACTCCCTGCCACTATGTTTGTGGCATCAACACCCCAAATTCATAAGTTGGACAACTTTTACCACTAGTAACATCTAGTAATATAATTTTGCCACTTTCCACCAATTAGCCGCTGTTTCACACTAAATAATTGCAATAATAATGAGATAATCGCTGCTAATTTCCATTACGTAGAATTTCATTTCATTGCCTAGTACTCTGGCTAGAACAGAGTACCCAACCAGACTTTCGGCAAGGCCAAGTTCAGTAAGGTCTTGGACTATCCAAAGAATAACAGCGTAATTAAAAACGCAAGAACATCCAGCCACAGCAAGGAAGGCTGAGCCAGTAAGACTAATGAGGTAAAACACTGTCACAGCAATACCAGGGCCCAGTGAGGAAGGATCAGTCCAGTGCAGTCTTTCAGATTTACATGCCATGATGTTGTCAATATCGACATCCATCAACTCCATAAACACACTTGAGATCAAGGAATCGGCCAACCTAGCTGGCCCATCTTTCCAACTATCTATTCCACCACCACAGAATAGTTACCAGGGTAATACAAATGCTGTTACACTAACCCTTAGCTTAGCAAACCACCCATCACCTCACTTGGTAGAGTTTCTAACTTTGGGGTTTTTGTCAGTGTTCCACACAGGTATAATTTCTCCCCATGGGTAAAAAAAAAATCCACAGTCTCTCAACTTTCATATGGACAGAAGGTCCATATACCAGTATAATTTCCCTCAGTATTCATCTTAATTCAGACACTATAGAAGCTAGCCTTCCAGATGATAACATTTGGAAAATACAAGAATACATGGCAAACTGTTTACAACAAGGTTCATGTACTCATGAACAACTACAGTCACTACTTGGGCCAATCAATTTCACTATGCAAATTATTCCACAAGGTAGAGCATTTATTTCCAGACTGTTATGGATGTTGCAAAGCCTTCCCGATGACGACAGTAGGTTTACAATTGATGAATAAGCAACAGGTGACATTTCCATGTGGCAACTGTTTCTGTCATCATGGAATGGCAGATCCATGTTCATACCCTCTATTTCAAAAACCTCACCTGTCAGCTGGACAGACGCATTGAGCTCCTTAAGCTTTGCTGCCAAATACGGTAACAAGTAGGTCCAAACTCGCTGTCCCTCTGAGACTACTGAATTGCTCAATTTTGATAATTCCTCCGCTATGTTTGAAATTTTCTCCACTGTAGTGGTGGCAGATGTTTTGTGTAAGTCATGGAAAGGTCAAGCATGTAAGGTGTTTTCTTGACAATCAAGCAGCCTGTCACATACTAAATAAAGGTCGTTCAAACTCCTTAATCATTATGAAATTAGTCAGGAAATTAACCTGGCTGGTGGCCACTCAGCAGTTTTATATTGTATGTACATAGATACCTGGAAATCCTAATACAACCCCTGATGCTCTGTTACGTTTAAATTTCCGGCAATTTTTTAAAGTTCATCCCACAGTGAACCAATAGGTAACAGGACCCCCGAACATCCAGGAACTTATCATGAACTGAATGTTCTACTGTCACACAGTAAAACTTTAGCACAAGTGGGACTGTCCAACAATACAAGAAAATCTTATAATAGAGCATTTAACATATTTTAAATGTTTGTCTCGATCTTCAAATAATAAACACCTTTTCTGTTGAAACACTGGTCAATTCACCACTTTTTGCCACCTATTGCTCAAACTAGCTCACATCACCATCAAAATAGCTCAATGCCGGGGGCGGGGCCTGACCAGCAAGGCAGCCAGACGTGCTGAAAGTGAGCTCCTCACAAAAATCTTGTAATCCAAACCTTTACAGTGGGATTATTGCCCCCAAATGACCACCAAACAGTTCATTATCTGTTCCAGTATGCAGGGGAGCTTTCTTGTGCGAGTCTGGAGCCTTTATTATCGACCTGCGGCTCGAAATTAAATTTGGGCCTACAAGCTTGAGGCGGGCCTTGAGGAGGGGAAGCAGCCATTCTCCCTCCTGGACCTTCTGCAATTACTGAAGAGGTTGCCCGTTCACCCCCCCCCCCTTTGGACCGGTGGGGGTTATCCCCGTCCCCACCAGGGAAAAAGCAACAGCAGACCTTGTGGCGATACAGCTAAAAGCTATTGGGACAGAGCACGACTGCATGGTGCTGTTAAAATGGCCGCCACAACAACCACACACTCAGCAAGCAGCTGGGAAGCCAAATTTACTGCTACCTTTGACGCGATCTGCGCAGCATTTTGGAGCCGACTGGAGGCCCGTCAAGCAGAACGGATACTCACCGTACCCTTGGTACCCGCGGTACCCCCTGGGCCAGGAGTCACAATGGGCGCGGTGCCCGTCCAGCAGCCACACAAGAGGGAAACTGCCTGTGGTATGGAGAATCCCCAGGACGTTAACCCTTTCAAGGGAGCTGGAGGGGCTGGTGGTTCCCAGGCACCGGCTCGTCGGCCGACCCGGGTTCGGCGGGCGGAGCGGATGATGGAACGCCGCTCGATTGATCCATACAAAAATACAGTTCTTCATGCACCCGAGGGCCTCTTGACACAGAGGGGATGCTGGAGCAGAAACACCAAGCAAACCATGGAGAAGTGCAGAATTGGCTCCCAGAAGAAGCCTGCTTGTGGCATCGGCTAAGTAGATGAACTGCCTTACCATAAGCAAATAATCTGCAAGTGCCCCACACTAGCCAAGAATGTTATTCTGTTTATTCTGGGGTTTTTTTTGTCTGTGATTCCTGTCACATGCTTCTCAATTTGCCACAGGCATTTAGTTGTAACGACATTACATTAAAGAGTCCCAGTGGCCACCACACTAATTTTAACACCTTTCCCATAACAACCTGGTGGATCTTCTCATGTGTTTCTCCTCATGCGTTTTTAGTTAAAAATTCATATGAAGCCTGCAATATCCAAGTCTGTCATTAGTCAT
>OW240916.1:207393971-207413971 GCA_933207985.1 Pelobates cultripes | reverse complement strand
TTAACACCACCACCTAGCCCCCCTGGGCCCCTCATGCCTCCATAAATATAGTAAAAATCTTACTGTATTCAAGCCAGAAGCTGTAAATTTGCATGCTGTTAGACTCAGAAAAGCAAACAGTCTGCTTACATGTGGTAGCCTGATAAAATCACAGTGCTTTCCCATAGGATTGGCTGAGACCGACAGAGGGAGATCAGGGGCAGAGCCAGCATGATTCAAACACACCCCTGGCCAATCAGCATCTCCTCATAGAGATGAATTGAATCAATGAATCTCTATGAGGAAAGTTCAGTGTCTGCATGCAGAGGGAGGATATACTGAATCACAGGATGCTGTGCACAGTGCTGCCCTGTGCTCTGCTGACAGCAGATCTGAGTGGATGGAGGCATATTGTGCCTCCATCAACTCCGAAGTCCCTCTGGTTCACTCTGAGTGACTGCAACTGGAGGTGTTCCTAGCTTTCAATGTAAACACTGTATTTTCTCAGAAAATACAGTGTTTACATGAGAAAGGCTGCAGGGAGCTATAGTTCTCACCTGAACAACCTCATTAAGCTGAAGTTGTTCAGGTGACTATAGTGTCCCTTTAAGCTATTTATACAATCAAAAACAGTCTCTTTGCAGAGATAGTGAGTGATACTTTATAGTGCCTAGACAAAGAAGCAGCTCAAACACATAAAGTGGAATACCCTTGTTTCCACAATCAGTTTACAATGTTAAAAGATATGGTATACAATATACACCAATTAGTGGAGCGCTGTATGAATTTAAAGTGATAAAGAGGCTCACTTACCCCATTAATACACACTTGAAAATGCATGTAAAAGAAAAACAAAGAAATATATAGTGCAGATGGTCTTATATATTATTAAGTGATGAAAGTGGACTAACTAGAACCACTCACGTGGTTTGGAGCCTGTATGTTATTGGCTCCGTAACATAGGCCTTAATGCTCTTTGGGCAGCAATATACCCCTTTCCTTGATGGTATTCCTCCAAAGAAAAAGGAGAGAAGGGAAATAGGCCAGATGAGTAGTAATGTGCAAAATTGTGGTATATATACTTATGGTAAGTTTTGTGCTCACCTTATTAAGAGCCTTAAGTACCTGGGTCTAAGGGTGTCCAGCAGTATGCCAATTTCTGGGATGGCAATTCCCACAAAGAATTCCTGGAGGCTTCAAGGACTTAAATGGTATAAAAAGTAAATTTATTGCTTCCAAATTAAAACACAATATTGTGGGTTTTAAATAAAAAATAAAAAAATGGAAATGTAATTTACAAAGTCCAAATAAAGGTCCAATGTCAGCCAAAACGTGTGTGACGAGACCAATCTCGTCACTGTGCATTGGAGGAGCCTGGTTGCCCGCCTGCTGCCTTTAGACTATGGCCCCATGTTGAAATGCTTGATTTTACCCCGCAAAGACACGAAAGCCGGGTCATTCGGTGTTTGCCCTGTTGGAGCGGTGATACCCCAGATAGCTATGCCATGGAGCCCATTCGTATAATGAAAGACTATGGGAAAGACTTTGGCTCCATGGCAATTGAACTGTATGTGTGTGATCTGGGCGCCATTTAGTAATAGTGTGCGCTCAGATCTGAGCTATCTGGGGATATGTTGAATGTACCTGTTTTATGCAATGGCTGCACAGTTATATATTTTTATGTATTTTATTGTCTTTTGCTGCCATGTGTTCAGTGGAGTTTTGCCTCCGTCCTTGGAGATAATTGGATTACTTCCCAATTATTTGCAGGATAGAAGACTCTGTGGAACTGGTTTTGGTCAGAAAAGCCATGCTTCATTTGGTCACAAAGGACTACGATCTATCTTTTGAACCACTGGACCAATTTGTATGATTTTGACGTAAGTTTGTATTTGGAGTATGCTGATTCTGAAAATGTAAGTACATTTGTGTGAATGTGATGCATACTTTTAAAGTTATGAATAGACAAACTGTATTTCTCTGCCTGTGATAATTACATTACCCATTGTGTAAGGTAAATGTATCACAGGCAGAGGGGAGGATTTTGTGTGGGAGTGTCTGAGTGTATTGTACGTGTTTATTGTCTGTTCCTGCTTGACCCTCAACACGGAGCCTTGCCTCGTTCTTGGGGGGATTTATTGTATGCTGTTCCAGTTTGACTGCTAGGGGTGTAAATCTATTCATATGGTTTTTCCTATTTGGCTGTTTACAGCATTCGTATGGTTCCGGTTCGGCTGTTTACAGCATTCATATGGTTTCCTGTTCGGCAGATTGGTGTCTTTGGTAGCTGCCTGTGTATCTGGAAGGGGAAGATCTTCTAAACCCATTTTATGCCTGGGGGTGCCATTACAACGTGTTTCACTCGTCTGTGAGCTTCCTCAGTCAGCTGTGATGTAGCCTCGGGAATCTTTTTCTTTTACATGTTCAGCCCTTTTCTTAGCCGATAGGCTAAGTCAGGACGTTAACGGTGATGACCTCACTTTGTGCAAGTTCACTATAAGAAGCATCTTACTTATCCATTCATTTGATGAACATGGCAGACCTTATTTGCATAATGTGTACTGCTCGTAGGAAACTCCTATATAAATATACTGCATATCAGCAATTCTTTTACTTGGGAAAACATTAAAAACAGAAGACTGTATTGCAAGGTTAACAATAAAAGCCTCATATAAGAATCAAAGTAAATTGAATCAAATTAAATCTACGTTTAAAATACTATGCAGTAACTCTTAAAAACAACACCTACAAAATGAATGCAAATGCAAAGGAGAAATAAAGAAACAATGATTATTATTTCTTTGCTATAACTACCATCATCTTTCACAATAGTACAATTCACTAGCCCTGATAATACATATTAAATAGATATAAGAAGAAGATCATGAGGGTGAGAATACCTGTTTAAATTGCCCATTTCCATTTAAATGTAGAGCAAAACCTTAAAGTGCAAAATATTAAAATGCAAGATTTTAAAGTGCTAATCCCCAGCTAAAATTATATAAAAGCACCAGACAATAAAAAAGAATATTATAATATAAAAACTGTATCTATGGAAAGAACAATAGAAATTTAAAGGGTCCACTACTAGTTTATATGGAGTTATATAGAATAATTCATAGAAAGTGGCATAACTCAAAATCGTTATTCAGGCCATATGGAATGAGAGTGTTAAGTTCAAAGATCCATCTCTTTTCCATCTGCCCTAACTTTTTTACACAATCTTCCCCTCTCCAATTATAAAGTACCTTTTGAATACCTAAAAATTGTAATTCGAGATTCGTGGCAACCTTGGTTGGACACGGACAACAGACCCGGCATATTGCAAGAGCCAGCTCAACATCCATCTGTGGAGGATTTCGGGCACTGCAACCGGCTGTACTGTCTGCTGAGTGTTCCTATGAGAACCAAGACGTGTGTGAGTAGCAGCTTGACACTGCAAATACTCACTACTTTTCTCTTGTAAGATTGTATTTTATCCTGTTTGTCTTGCCTTCACTGCAACTTGGTCTGAGTGCAGTTACATGAGTATTTATTGTCTAGAATTGATTTAATAAATATACATACTTTTTATATACCTGTTATTTCAACTGTACTTCACTATTATATTTCAAAAAAACAGAATATATCTATGGATGAAACTCCACAGAAATCACCTTTATTGACACTCCAGCAGTGTCATATGGGGCTTAACCCCTTCTCTTAAAGTATTCGAAAGAATTCACAGATCTGAGGACATCCCCCAGATGTGTAAATAATAGCTGGAAATTGAAATAAGTAAATAATATCAACGTGAATATATCTGAAAAGAATACTAATGATGAATCGAGAAAACAATCAATACAGAAACCTCCACAGCTTAAATAGCTGTACCTCCCTAATATCTATGTTAAATGGTGTCAAAATCAGACTCCTGACTTTAATGTTATATTTGTAGTGTCAATGTCTGAAATACATAAGGATACAGATAACATAGATAGCAATTCTAATTATACACAGCATTTGTATCAAAATGTCAAATGTTCGGCAGAGAAGCAACGAAATAATGCTGCTACCTCATTGTTTGAGTTGTGCTGTGTTTTCTATAAACTCTATGGGGTGAAAAAGACCCTGTGAAATGCTAATCAAAAAGGCTATTCATTCATATAGCTGTATGTGGGATTAATATCCTTTGTCTAGATACCCATCAAATACAGAATATTCAGTCCAAAGAAATTAAAGGGCTGATCATGAACGCCTATGATATTAGGTATAAAAAACAGGTATGTAGTTGAATACCTCATAGTGTATAGACAGAATATGCAGGAGGAAAAGAAAAGATAAAGCAATTAATACGTGCTAATGTGCAGGACCATACTTAGAGTGTTGGTCCTTGCACATGTGACAGTGTGCCCTGTGAAGTGAAGAAGAAAGAAGAAAACCCGACGCGCGTTTCGGTGCCACTAGCGTGCACCTTCGTCAGGGGATGAAAGTTTAATGATGACTGGGTCACTGTTTATATGCATCCCGTGCTTACTAATTAACCACGTGGGCAAATCAGGTGATCAGGAAAAACGGCGCCAAACAAAGACCAGTATAACGCATAAATTATGCAAATGGACTTTTTGAACGGTCCAATGAAAAACTTCTCTTGCTGGTTTTTTCACCCCCCTTTTTTCCTCCTGATGCCTCTAGGTGCATTAGTTAACCCTTTGAATGTTCTGAGAATGAAATTCTCATAGAGAATGAATTTATGACTGCACGGATATCTTGTGTATAGTACTATTTCAATATCCCAATAAATCCAAGTCCTTCGAATATGTTCTTATACGATAGACATATTTATATAGGCTTGGACATAACATCAAATTAATGTCAGTCTAGAGTTAAAGGACGTGTGTAAACGGAAAAGACCGTACATGTCTTAGACCTTAACTCACAACTAGTTTAAAAGAGTTATGATGTATCCAATTTATCTAAATAGAACTGCTAACATAACTCTCTTTAGGGATATCAAATACATATATACAGAAATAGTAATAATGAATCCGTATGTAGATTTTCCACATTAATGTGATATTCAAACTGAAGACTCTATCCCCTCTAGGCTTGAATGAGGGGTTTTCTTTTACTCCTTTTATTTCTGACTAGAACCTGACCTTCAACTTAACGAGCATGCTAGTTTCATTTTATTTATTGTATATATTGTAAATATCAACTCTGTAATGACTACTTTGATATCATATATTGAGTACCGGGCACTGTTTCTTTAAATGCTATCCGATGAATTTTAGGAATGATTTACGACATTCTGGATATATTATCATCTCTCTTTTGATATTATGTAAATGCTCATATGGGTTAAAACCTCTATAGGTAATAAGGATATGGGACACCAAATATGGTGGCATCTTACATCATTTGATTACAACAATAATCTTGTCCACCTTTTGAGTTATTTACAAATGCTTCACATATATACAACTTATTACCTGAATAGCTTCCCATATTGGGTTATTCTTTCAGGTAATTGCCAAGAGTTCGGTAATCTCTTCTTTAAAACGGCATCAAATATTAGTGTGTAACAGCTATATACGGATCTATCATTGTTATCTTTATATATATGCATTTGACATCCTTAAAGAGAGTCATGATGAACGGTTCACGACATTTTGTAATTAATTGTTTGCTATTGATTTATTATCACCTCTCTTTTGTTACTATTCAAGTGCCCATATGGGTTAAAACCTCTAGAGATAATAATGATATGGGACACAAAATATGGTGGCATTTAACATCTTCCGATTATAATAATAATTTAGTCCACCGCTGGAGTTCGGTATATACCACCTATTATCTGTATAGTCTCTCATATAGGGTTAGCTGTTCAGATAACCACTAGGAGATTGGTACCTTTTTGAAAACGGCATCGAACATTAATGTGGAAAATCTACATACGGATTCATTATTACTATTTCTGTATATATGTATTTGATATCCCTAAAGAGAGTTATGTTAGCAGTTCTATTTAGATAAATTGGATACATCATAACTCTTTTAAACTAGTTGTGAGTTAAGGTCTAAGACATGTACGGTCTTTTCCGTTTACACACGTCCTTTAACTCTAGACTGACATTAATTTGATGTTATGTCCAAGCCTATATAAATATGTCTATCGTATAAGAACATATTCGAAGGACTTGGATTTATTGGGATATTGAAATAGTACTATACACAAGATATCCGTGCAGTCATAAATTCATTCTCTATGAAAATTTCATTCTCAGAACATTCAAAGGGTTAACTAATGCACCTAGAGGCATCAGGAGGAAAAAAGGGGGGTGAAAAAACCAGCAAGAGAAGTTTTTCATTGGACCGTTCAAAAAGTCCATTTGCATAATTTATGCGTTATACTGGTCTTTGTTTGGCGCCGTTTTTCCTGATCACCTGATTTGCCCACGTGGTTAATTAGTAAGCACGGGATGCATATAAACAGTGACCCAGTCATCATTAAACTTTCAGCCCCTGACGAAGGTGCACGCTAGTGGCACCGAAACGCGCGTCGGGTTTTCTTCTTTCTTCTTCACTTCACAGGGCACACTGTCACATGTGCAAGGACCAACACTCTAAGTATGGTCCTGCACATTAGCACGTATTAATTGCTTTATCTTTTCTTTTCCTCCTGCATATTCTGTCTATACACTATGAGGTATTCAACTACATACCTGTTTTTTATACCTAATATCATAGGCGTTCATGATCAGCCCTTTAATTTCTTTGGACTGAATATTCTGTATTTGATGGGTATCTAGACAAAGGATATTAATCCCACATACAGCTATATGAATGAATAGCCTTTTTGATTAGCATTTCACAGGGTCTTTTTCACCCCATAGAGTTTATAGAAAACACAGCACAACTCAAACAATGAGGTAGCAGCATTATTTCGTTGCTTCTCTGCCGAACATTTGACATTTTGATACAAATGCTGTGTATAATTAGAATTGCTATCTATGTTATCTGTATCCTTATGTATTTCAGACATTGACACTACAAATATAACATTAAAGTCAGGAGTCTGATTTTGACACCATTTAACATAGATATTAGGGAGGTACAGCTATTTAAGCTGTGGAGGTTTCTGTATTGATTGTTTTCTCGATTCATCATTAGTATTCTTTTCAGATATATTCACGTTGATATTATTTACTTATTTCAATTTCCAGCTATTATTTACACATCTAGGGGATGTCCTCAGATCTGTGAATTCTTTCGAATACTTCACTATTATATACTTTCTTTATTTATACCATGTGATTCTGAGCCAGAGTTACCTCAAGATTGTTGGGGTTCCTAAAGCTATAAGCGCTCCACCAGTATAAGTACATTTGGATATATATTGAGAACTCCTGATGATATATCCTAATAATGGGAATGCAGAGGGAATATAATGCAGAGAAAACTGAATAAAATTCAAGTGGAAGGAATCAAATCCATATATATAGTTGGGTTGTAAACAATGGCTTGAGGTAATAGGAAGAATCTTAATAAGAGTTCATAATGAAAAACCATAATTAAAAGTTTATTTTTATAAATGTTTTTTCAAGTTCTTCACTACAATGTTTCATATAACTTTTAATTATGTTTTTTTTAATTATGCTTCCCCCCCTCGTCCTTTCCCACCCCCCTTCCTCGTCCTTTCCCCCCCCTTTTTCCCCTCAAAGTGCCCACTTCCAAGATGGGGTGATTACAGTCTGGTGCCGCCAGAAGGGTTTAGGCTGACGCACACTTCCTTGTGACGTCATCACGGCCACCCCGCATCTGGCACCAGGACCTCCCCCCAGCTCAATTGGGAGTATTGCTGCCCAAAGAGCATTAAGGCCTATGTTACGGAGCCAATAACATATAGGCTCCAGACCATGTGAGTGATTCTAGTTATTCCACTTTCATCACTTACTAATATATCAGACCATCTGCACTATATATTTCTTTGTTTTCCTTTTACATGCATTTTCAAGTGTGTATCCTTAAAGGATCACTATAGGGTCAGGAACACAAACATGTATTCCTGACCTTATCGTGTTAAAACCACCATCTAGCCCCCCTGGGCCCCTCGTGCCTCCATAAGTATAGAACAATCTTACTGTATTCATTGAATCAATGAATTTATATGAGGAAAGTTCAGTGTCTGCATGCAGAGGGGGGAGATATTGAATGTTTGGATGCATTTTAGGCAGCCACGACCCAGGAAGGATCTCTAACAGCTATCTGAGGAGTGGCCAGTGAAGTTATCACTAGGCTGTAATGTAAACACTGCAATTTCTCAGAAAAGACAGTGTTTACAGCATAAAGCCTGAAGGTAATGATTCTACTCACCCGAACAAATACAATAAGCTGTAGTTGTTCTGGTGACTATAGTGTCCCTTTAAGTGTGTTAATACACAAAATTGATGGGGTAAGTGAGCCCCTTTATCACTTTAAATTTATACAGCGCTCCACTAATGGATATTGGTGTATATTGTATACCATATCTTTTAATATTTATACAATCAAGCTATATCTGTCAACTGATGAGTGGAATAGGTATCACATTATTGAGAGAATTCCTTAGAGGTGTACATTTTTGTTTTCTGCATAAACACTTTTTTACTTATATGTCCTTATCTGCCCTGCATAGATTCCATCTAATACAAAAAGAACCCAAAGAGAAAGTAGACAGGCTTCATCCAGAAAAGGTATGTGACCAACTGGTGTGAATGTATGTTAGATTTAATGGACATCACACTGGCTAGCCACATAGTACAGTTGCAGAGCGAGAGTGTGTCTGATGCACAAATCTTTGTGTTTTTTGTAAAACTAAATATATAGATATTTCCATACTTTTGAATAAATCAGCACTCAGTGAGCTGAGCTGATACAAGTCAAACAACCTGCCTTAGAAGAAGAGAACACAGAACATAGTAGGTAAATAATTATTTGTCTATCTGTTGTTTCTCTGACTGCAGCAGCTTGGGTGCCCTGTATATCATAAATCAGCAGAGGAAAGGACCCACACGGACCAAACATTGCACCTAAAGTACAGTCAAAGGCATTGTATCTGCAACACTTCATCAAACTTGCTTTAGTTTCTGGAGTCCGCCCTTTCATTCAGCATTAAAGGCCCACTCTAGGCACCCAGACCACTTCAGCTTAATGAAGTGGTCTGGGTGCCAGGTCCTTCTAGGGTTAACCCATTTTTTAATAAACATAGCAGTTTCAGAGAAACTGCTATGTTTATGAATGGGTTAAGCCTTCCCCCAAAGCCTCTAGTGGCTGTCTCACTGACAGCCACAAGAGGCGCTTGCGTGCTTCTCGCTGTGATTTTCACAGTGAGAGCACGCCAGCGTCCAAAGGAAAGCATTGTAAATGTTTTCCTATGCGACCGGCTGAATGCGCGCGCAGCTCTTGCCGCGCGTGGGCATTCAGCCGACGGGGCGGAACGGAGGAGGAGAGAAGGAGGAGAGCTCTCCACCTAGCGCTGGAAAAAGGTAAGTGTTTACCCCTTTCCCCCTTCCAGAACCGGGCGGGAGGGGGTCCCTGAGGGTGGGGGCACCCTCAGGGCACTATAGTGCCAGGAAAACGAGTATGTTTTCCTGGCACTATAGTGGTCCTTTAAACAGTTTTTTATGTATTTATGTTTTAATATTAAGAGAGAGTCCCCAGCTACCCATCCACTTCCGTGCTGTGTCAGCTATTTAGGATAGATCAGCCTGAGCAGAAATGAGCACCTGTGATTGACTGAGGGTGTCAGCTGATTGCTTTTAGCCTATCAGAGCTCTTATTGCCAGTATGAAAAAGAATATGAGGAAGCATGTAATCTCTTTGTAACAGATCCCCCGTACTCCGACAGAGTACGCTCCGTTGATGGACGCTTCCTAGCTTGCGCCGAGGACCACAAGCACCGCACTGGACACCACAACCACCGCAGACTCCACAACCGCTGTAGCTTAACTGGAGTCTCACCGTCTTCCTTCCACCCTGGATCAGCCTATGTCCTCCAGGACCGTGTGGGAAAGACCTCTCCTCCAGGAAAGCGTAACAGGAACAGCTCTTACAAAAGCTAAGTGATTAAAGCTCAGTGGAGTATACAAGTATTGCAATCCCCAGTGTGAGTATAGCTGTCCCCTCCAATCACGGGACAAGACTATGTGTTGAGGGTCAAGAAGATCTGTTTAATCAGCACCAATGGGCTTTCTTTTATGCAAGTTTTACACACAAAGTACCACCCACATGGTCTTGTGGAACAGCCAAACACATACAATACAGTAAAACACATTAATTCCAGCAAAATCCTCCCCTCTGCCTGTGATAGAATTACTGTACACAATGGGTTAATGTAATTATCACAGGCAGGAAAACACAGTTTTTATACAATTCTTATAACTTCTGAAATATACATCCAATCTCCATAAGTTACATATTATTAATCAGCACACTTCAAATATAAACATATCCAAAAATTAGACAATTCCCTCCAGGGGTTAAAATGTTAGTTGGAAGTCCTGTGCGGACGGTCCATTCGAATGCATGAACAGGGCACCGTTCGCAAATGGCTTAGTATACTGTGCGTTCGAATCGTCGAACGGGACTTCGTTTTCAGCCGAAGCGTCGAAGTGAAGGAGAAGGTAAGGGTCAGCGGTGTTCGTGCAAATGGGTAGCCGATTTTAGTTCCATGGATTTGGCTGCACACACCGCTGACCGCGTTCGACTAATAAAGGTGGCCGCCGCCACGTGTTCGACTGTACGAACAGCGGCCACCCAGCAGTCGGCAATTAACCTTACGGTTAACCACCAGCCTGGGAGGTAAATTGACTACACACTTCCATTTGTGTGTGGTCCACCTGGGCAGTAAATGGTTCGGTAAGCCCCAATTACCGAACTACATGGGAAAAAAGCCATGTACAAGTTATTTTCACAGTCTGGGGACTCTGAGGACACAGTTTTAAAGGGGCATTGTTCCAATTCTCCCTATGTCCCAAAAATGTGCTTAAAGGGCCAGCACCGGTCCCATAAAAGTCCACAAGCCCCAATAATGTTTTTAAAGGGCCATACACCCCCGGGCCATAGTCACAGGGTAGGAGGCTGGCAAGCAGGCCTCTCCAGGACCAAGTGGCGAAGGGCACTTCATCACACTCTTCTGGGCTGTGAATGACCAGGAGCCTTTATTGAGTGAAATGGTTATAGTGACTATGGTGTCCCTTTAACTGCATGGAACAAAGACTAAAGGGCGACTCAACAGATTTCTTAAAAGGGACTCTATAGGCTTTCAGACCGTTTCATCTCAATGAATTGCCAAGTCCCCCCTGTTTTAACCCTACAGCTGAAAACATTGCCGCTCTGCAAGGATACTGCATACTGACAGCCTATAGAGGAGCTTTCAAGAAATAGTGGAGTAGAACTCCACTATTTCAACCACATGGTCTTAGAGGCCTTCTATGCAAAAGCATTGGATTAGGTTAGATCATTGATTTCAGAAAAGGTAAGTAAACTACCCTTTTTTTCTTCCTGCAGGTTGGGATCAGTTACCTAAACAGTGAATATGGCACTATAGCATTAGGAATGCACATTTTTATTCCTAACGCTACAGTGTTCCTTTAACTGGGGTCTTCCAAGGGGCCCCCCTGCCTGCCTTCATTACCATTGGCAGGAGAGCCTGCCCCATATCTCAGTTTCCTTCTTAACACACTCTCACTCTTCTAAATACTGGGGAAAGCACAGCATCATGCGCAGTGGAGACAGAAAGCATTAGAACTCAGCATCGATACACCCGTTCAGCTGACAGCTGTGAAATTACATCATATTCTGTCATTTTAGGGTATGGAAGGACCATGAGCAGGAAACATCAGTGAAACTTATGGTGAAGAATGCACAGATCTCCAGACACTCTCCAGCTGCTCAACTGGAAACATTAACCAATAAATGGGCACTTGCTTAAATTAGTAATGCAAATTACAGGAACAATCCTAGCACTAAAACCACTACAGTACACTATTGTGCTAGAAGTGCCCCCTATATTAAGTACACAAACTTTTTTTTAGAATAGTTTGACTTCTCCACTACTTTAGTCACAGATCCATAAACTCTTTCTGAGCTTATCCTGGCATTGCAGGGCTTAGCTCATTGGTTGAGAGTGACCAGCCAACAAACTCAGGCAATTAGCTAAGCCCTGCACTGCAGAATTTCACTCAGGAGAGCTAATGGAAGTTTCTACTTAGGAACTTTTGGCTCACCATTGATGGTAGCGCATGCAGGGTAAGGAAACTTTTCAAATACAGTTGAACTACTTAAAGTGGAGGGGTTGCACCTCTAGATTAATGTCCATACTCCCAACCATTATCCACAGAGACCAAGTGGGCTTTGTCAGGGGTAGACAGGGTGGAGACAGTACTAGGAAAGCAACTGCGATACTAAATCACATGCATAATTCAAAAACACAGAGCATCCTGCTATCCCTCGATGCAGATAAAGCTTTCAGGTGCCTACATTTGTCTTTTATAATAGCAGTTCTCTGCAAATTTGACTTCACCCCTAATTTTCTTGCATTTAACGCATTATACAGCACACCCTCTGCAAGTGTATTGAGGTTTCCTCTCAGATCCATTTTTAATTTCTAACGGCACAATGCAGAGATGGACCCTATCACTCCTGTAATACATTTTAGGTCTGGAACTGCTAACGGAAATGATCCGCATCAATTCTGACATAGAAAAAGGAATAGAAATATAACCGGCAGTACAAATTAAATCTATTTGCCAACGACATCCTGATATCTACATCTCACTCGCTAACATCCCTGCCAGTATTCTGCAAATGTTTGAATGATTATAGTTGACAATCCTACTATAAATTAAATCTTTCGAAAACCCATGCCATGATAATATGAATTTCACATGTAGCTATGCCACAGTTAAAATCCCAGTATGTCTATAACTGGAGAGGTAATTCGATCACCATCCTAGGTGTAGCTCTCACTAATTAAACTCTCTAACCAATAGTCTTATAATTTCTTAAAGTTAAAGAAGTCTATTTCGGATCTTATTTTTGCATGGAAACACAAAATATTAATTTAGCAGAGCTCCAATATTCTGGCTGAGTATCTCTGCTATAGTCCCTTCAGGCTTGAAGAAATTCCGCTTCGGCCAACCTTCCCAAGCACTAGATGACACTTAGTAAAGGGGAGAAAAACAACCTTTATTAAAAAACAGCACATGTATTTAGAACTACACAGCCTTATTGTGACAAGCGCTTACCTTTCCCCGCCGGTCCCGCGCAGCGCCGGGTCCTCCTCCGATCCTTCCGGGGGGCGGCTCAGCGATTCTGACGCCGGCCGCTCGGAACACGCCCACCTTTATGACGCGGCGCATGCGCGCCGACGTCACATCGAAAAAGGCGCCA
The DNA here is from genome assembly GCA_933207985.1 of Pelobates cultripes. Taxonomy (NCBI): domain Eukaryota; kingdom Metazoa; phylum Chordata; class Amphibia; order Anura; family Pelobatidae; genus Pelobates; species Pelobates cultripes. Next base: position 207,400,579 of record OW240916.1, on the reverse strand, counting down.
AAATTCAAACGTGGCCACGCTCCAGGACTTTTTGGGTGCGTGGCTACGGAATTAAAGCCAAAGAACCCACACTATAAAAGGGCAAGCATGACACTTGTCAGATGCCCTAGTGTGGTTCTTGTTTAAGTCCCCTGGTGCTATCTTTTTTCTTATTGTTCTTCCTGGTATTGACCCTTGGCTTACTCTCTCTGACTATTCTGTTTTCTGGCTTCCCGTCACTTGGCTTGGATTATCGTGTGCCCGTCTTCCGTATTCCCTTGACCTCTGGCTATTTCTCTTGACTATTCTCAGACGCTAGTCCGGCCATTCTAAGGTCCGGTAACCGTCTTTCTGTAGGTTTCACGCTGTGTGAAGGGGTCATTGTTGTGACTTTGGTCACTGTCGTGACATTACACTAGGGCCATGGACCCTGCAGGTGTTAACCCTCTCGGACCGGCACCTGATGACCGGTTTGAAGAACTGGACCATCGTATGGACCAGTTCGCTATTGCGGTACAAACCTTGCTTGCTCGTACTGCCCATCTCCAACCGGAGGAGCAAACCCCAGTACTCAGACCTCAGGAACAACCCATGGAAATGGGTACTCCTAATCATGCTACCTCTCCTCTCCGTTACGGGGGTGATCCTAAAGGCTGCCGAGGTTTTTTGAATCAAGTCAGTATTTATTTTGAGCTCCATCCGAGAGCATACCCTACAGATAGGGCAAAAATAGGTTATATCATTACCTTATTGGTCGATAGGGCATTGACTTGGGCAAATCCTCTGTGGGAGAACGATAACCCGGTAGTGTTTAACTATGTAGAATTTGTCGCAGCTTTCAGGAGGGCTTTTGATCCTCCAGGGAGGAGAACTAACGCTGCCAAAACCTTGCTACGTATGAGACAGGGTTCTCGTTCTCTTGTTGATTACGCTTTAGAATTCCGTACTCATGCGGCCGAGGTTAGATGGAATGAACAAGCATTTATTGACGTATTCATGAACGGGCTTTCAGATAAACTCCTAGATGAAGTCGCCACTAGAGACCTACCCAATGTGCTAGAGGAATTGATCACATATCTTTCCCACATTGATGAGCGTCTTAGACACAGGCAGAATACTAGAGACAGACCTCGACGGGTGCCAGAACGTTTAGCGTTAACCTATCCTTCATCCGAGACAACAACAGTCGCTCCTCCAGAACCAATGCAACTGGGAGTCACGCGTTTGTCTGAGGATGAAAGACAATACCGCCGTAGGGAGGGACTATGCCTGTATTGTGGCCGAAAGGGGCATTCTCGTTCAACCTGTCCTAACCGGCCGGAAAACTCCCGCACCTAAGCCCTCATGGAGGACAGGCCTTGGGTGTAATGTGTATGTCCTCCTTTAATGATAAAAAAGACCATAGGCTTCTTCTACCTATTGTTATCGAGTGGGAAAAGAAAAAAGTACCAACCATTGCCTTAATAGACTCTGGGGCGGCCGAAAATTTTATTGATCATAGATTCGGTCAGGAACATACTTTCCCATTTCAGAATAGATCTACACCCTTGGCCGTTGAGGCCATAGATGGTAGACCATTATCTATCCCGTTTATCACACAAGAGACTCTTCCAGTGGTATTGTCCGTAGGTTCCCTGCATAAGGAGGTTATTATCCTACAACAAGTCACTTCTCCCATCTTCCCGGTTATTCTTGGTTTTCCTTGGCTCTCTAAACATAACCCTTCTATAGATTGGGAGAAAAAGGAAATTGTAAAATGGAGTGAGGCCTGCCATAGAAAATGTATTACCCCTATTAAACAAGTAGGTCTACTTAATGTACCTACTATGGAACCTTTAACCACTTTAATACCCAGACAATATTGGGATTTAAAAGCAGTTTTTGAACCAAGAGAGGCAGAAAAATTACCCCCACACCGGTCCTATGACTGTCCAATTGACTTGTTACCCGGCACTATGTCTTTTAACACTCGCTATGGTCACTACGAGTATAGGGTCATGCCATTCGGGTTATGCAATGCCCCAGCAGTCTTTCAAGACTTCATTAATGATGTTTTAAGGGAATTTTTACATATGTTTGTTATTGTCTACTTAGATGACATTCTAATCTACTCCAAGAATATTCAAGACCACCATACTCACGTTAGGTTGGTTCTTTCTAAACTATTAGAAAATGGACTTTATTGTAAATTAGAAAAATGCCAATTTGATATAGACACTGTGCATTTTCTGGGTTATATAATTTCAGGGTCTGGATTTCAAATGGATAAGAAAAAACTAGAAGCTATCCTTAATTGGCCCCTGCCCGTTGGTCTCAAAGCTATCCAACGCTTTCTAGGGTTTGCCAATTATTATAGAAAATTTATTAAGGGTTTTTCTTCTATCACTGCACCTATCACTGCCATGACTAAAAAGGGGCGAAATTCTATGGAATGGAATCTCGAGGCCAAAGAAGCTTTTGAGAGACTTAAATTGGCCTTTTCTTCTGCACCAGTATTGAGGCATCCCAATCCCTCTCGTCCATTTATATTAGAGGTGGATGCATCAGAGACCGGTATTGGGGCCGTACTGTCTCAACGTCCATCTGATGATCAACCATTACATCCCTGTGGATTTTTTTCTAAGAAATTAACTGAGACAGAAAAGAGATATGACATTGGGGACAGGGAGTTATTGGCTATTATCTCTGCCCTCAAGGAGTGGCGCCATCTGTTAGAAGGGTCTACCGTTCCCATCACCATCCTTACGGATCACAAAACCTTTCGTATTTTGGAGAAACTAAAAGAATGTCAGACAGACAGATTAGATGGTCTTTATTTTTAACACGATTCAATTACATAGTAACTTACAGACCAGGATCAAAGAACACTAAGGCTGACGCCTTATCCCGTCAATATGAACACTTATCACCCACAGTAACACACCTCTCTTCCATAATCCCATCCAACCACATAATCGCAACAGTCCGTGCCAAAATCTCTTCAGGGTTAATGGAAGAGTTATCTAGGTTTCAGGATCAGACCTCATTGACTATTCCCAGGGGAAAACTATACGTACCCCTGTCTTATCGAAAAAAGGTTTTATTCCTTGTACACAGCTCCAAATTAGCAGGACATCCAGGTATTCATAAAACTGAGTCTTTACTTGAAGAACAATTTTGGTGGCCTTCATACAAGAAGGACGTTCGCGAGTTCGTTCTTGCTTGTAGGGTCTGTGCTTCCACCAAATCATCCAAAGCTCGTCCTTTGGGCCTCCTTTTGCCATTGTCCATTCCCGATAAACCCTGGACTAGTATTGCCATGGATTTTATAGTGGATCTGCCCCCTTCCAGGAACCATAAGGTTATATTGACTATAATCGACAGATTCTCTAAGATGACTCATCTCATCCCGCTAATCAAATTACCCTCCTCTTCTGAACTGGCCTCTTTATTTATAAAAGAGGACGTACGTTTACATGGCATACCTCAGGATATTACATCTGACAGGGGTCCACAGTTCATTTCACGGTTCTGGAGGGCATTTTGTGACCAATTAGGTATTGTCCTTAACCTTTCTTCTTCTTATCATCCCCAATCTAATGGGGTTACGGAAAGGATGAATCAATGCCTGGAGCAATACATCCGCTGTTTCACTTCTGAGCACCAAGACGATTGGGTGGAATTACTTCCATGGGCTGAATTCGCCCATAATAATCTAATCCACGAATCCACTCAACATAGTCCCTTTTTTGTTAATTATGGGTTTAATCCTACAACTTTGCCGAGTTCTTTTTCGTCTACAGGAGTGCCTAGTGTTGACAGTACTCTCCACAATATGAAAGACACTTGGCTAGGGGTTAAACATATCTTAAATCAAAAGACTCAGATTCAAAAGAAAAATGCGGATAAACGACGTAGGGCTGCCCCTACGTTCGTGGCAGGAGACAGGGTTTGGTTAAGTACCCGCAACATAAAGTTAAAGGTACCCTCGATGAAATTTGCTCCCCGTTTCATAGGTCCGTTTCAGATACTCAAACGCATTAATCCGGTCTGTTATAGTTTGAGATTACCGAATACTATGAAAATTCCTAACACTTTTCATGTTTCCCTTCTTAAACCGTTCATTTGTAATCGTTATACGCAGATTGTCTCCGCTCCTCCTACCACACCAGTGGAAGATCATGTCGAATACGAAGTTAACTCTATATTAGATTCCCGGATTTCTAGAGGTAGATTACAGTATCTCCTTGATTGGAAAGGTTACGGTCCCGAGGAGCGATCGTGGGTCAATGCATCAGACGTTCACGCCCCTCGCCTGGTTCGTCTGTATGAAAGGCGGCGCTCTTGTGGGTTCGGTTCCACCCGCCCTGGGGGCGGTTCTCAAGGGGGGGGGTACTGTGACAAGCGCTTACCTTTTCCCCGCCGGTCCCGCGCAGCGCCGGGTCCTCCTCCGATCCTTCCGGGGGGCGGCTCAGCGATTCTGACGCCGTCCGCTCGGAACACGCCCACCTTTATGACGCGGCGCATGCGCGCCGACGTCACATCGAAAAAGGCGCCAAAATTCAAACGTGGCCACACTCCCGGACTTTTTGGGGGCGTGGCTACGGAATTAAAGCCAAAGAACCCACACTATAAAAGGGCAAGCATGACACTTGTCAGATGCCCTAGTGTGGTTCTTGTTTAAGTCCCCTGGTGCTATCTTTTTCTTATTGTTCTTCCTGGTATTGACCCTTGGCTTACTCTCTCTGACTATTCTGTTTTCTGGCTTCCCGTCACTTGGCTTGGATTATCGTGTGCCCGTCTTCCGTATTCCCTTGACCTCTGGCTATTTCTCTTGACTATTCTCAGACGCTAGTCCGGCCATTCTAAGGTCCGGTAACCCTCTTTCTGTAGGTTTCACGCTGTGTGAAGGGGTCATTGTTGTGACTTTGGTCACTGTCGTGACACTTATTTACATACATTATAGTTACAATGGTACCAAATGGCAGTATGGACTTGGGATAGTAACCAATTGCAGTAAATATCCCAATTCAATCAATAACAGTATGAGCTTAAAATAGCAAACAATCACACTACAAAGCATCAAAACCAGTGTGAATGGAGCCCTATTACCAGGAGTGGTGGAGACACAATATAGCAAGGGCTGAGAATCACATGGGGGATTAAAATGAGAGGCAGGGTAGCCACTTGGAACTGTTTTATAAGTGTCCCTGGAACAATGGGACAACATACGGCTGGAAAAACAATAACGACCAGTGTCTTTCACACTATCACACAATAAAGTGCATGAATAAAGAAAGTGCTTATATAAAATGATACTAATCCTCCTTAAAAAAAATTTTTTTTAAAGTGCTTGAGTGAACAAAGGTGCATATAATTAGACACTCAACTGCAGTATATAGGGTGTGTCCAGCTAGGGGAGACAAGAGTAGCACAACATTGTGCAAAACTGTGTAATGAAATAGTGGTGTATATTAAGTGCCAATTGGCCACTCACACTTTAGATCCAAATAAAGAGCCATCAGAAATTAGTTGATGTTAATCTTCTCAAATCTTGGACTTTATTGATGTCAGTCTCGTTCATGAAGAGTCAACCAAATAAGATAACCATAAAAATAAAGTGCACAATGCAAAATGTATTTACTTACACAGAAGTAAACAGTGGCAAGTGAAACTGGACACAAAAGGTTCACAGGGTAAGTCCTATGCATTTCATCCCAGGGACTTCCTCAAGGATAGTCTGCTCCATACCACAGAAATGATCCCTCTCTACAAAATATCAACGAATATAAAAAATGCCACCAACACAAAAATTCCCTTGTGTAAAAGCCTGGGAAAAGGACCTAAACTGTTCTTTTTTGGACAAAACTTGATACAAAATCATATCAATATATAAAGGTATGACCTTCTGCTTATTCCACGTTGAACTCAAAAGGAAACTATTTTATTGCTGGTACATGGTACCAACCTGCTTACATTAAATATTCCCTATATACACAAACATATGTTGGATATGCTCCAACTCACCAGGCACAATGACTGACATATGGTGGGGGCTGTCCCACAATAATTAAAATCTGAACGCATGTCATACAACTTACAAAAACAACCACCACAATAGATATAAATAGTACAGCAGAAACAGTATTGCTATTCCATTTCCTTGCCTCAATCACCAAATCAACAAAATACTTGATCTTCCATAATTTGATAGCAGCCTTAACCTTAATTGGGAGAAATTGGAAAACATATATAATACCAATAATCAGGGGCGTACCTAGAGCATTTTGCACCCGGGGCGGATCCTGTGCTTGGCACCCTAGCCCCCCCCCCCCCTCCACGAAAAAATCAGTAAAATGTTAAAGGTTTTCTTTCTTTCTTTTTTACAATTTGTAAACTTTGCAAACACGCTGTCAGCCCCTCCTACAAACCCCTTGTCCTGCCCCGCCCCTCCTACAAAACCTCTGTCCTGCCCCTTCTACAAATCCTGTACTGCCCCTGTCTACAAAACCCCCTTCCACAAATCCCCTGCTTATCCCCCCTTATAAAGACTCCTGTCCCAATACAAAACCCCCGCCCCCTTCTACAAAATCCCTGCAGCCCCACACACATTTACAGGCAGACAGTCACACACTCAGTTACAGACAGAC
>OW240916.1:207165631-207386414 GCA_933207985.1 Pelobates cultripes | reverse complement strand
CTGTGTCAGTGTGTATCAGGGGCTCTGAGGACAGGTGTCAATCCATATATGCCAAGTGACCCTATGTAGGGGGAACAGTCTCTATTCTGCCTGTGTCAGTGTGTATCAGGGGCTCTGAGGACAGGTGTCAATCCATATCTGCCAAGTGACCCTATGTTGGGGTAACATTCCCTATTCTGCTCTGTGTCAGTGTGTATCAGGGATCCTTAGGACAGGTGTCAATCCATATCTGCCAAGTGACCCTATGTAGGGGAACAGTCCCTATTCTGCTCTGTGTCCGTGTGCATCAGGGGCTCTGAGGACAGGTGTCAATCCATATGTCAAGGTGTCAATATGTCATATGTCAGGTGTCAATCCATATTGATTGTGATTTAGGAATGTTAGGTGATTTCTGCCCTTTATGGATTAAAACCAGACTCTGTATCAACTGTGTAATTTTCCATGGGAGTTTTGCCATGGATCCCCCTCCGGCATGCCACAGTCCAGGTGTTAGTCCCCTTGAAACAACTTTTCCATCCCTATTGTGGCCAGAAAGAGTCCCTGTGTGTTTTAAAATTCGCCTCACCATTGAAGTCAATGGCGTTTCGGCCGGTTCGCGAACATTTGCGGAAGTTCGCGTTCGCCGTTCGCGAACCGAAAATTTCGGGTTCGCGACATCACTACTGGAGACAGGGAGAAATATCATGGAGTGATACATATCAGGTGAAATGCATAGGAAAAGTTACACCTGTTCATAACATTAATGTTTTTACTGCTCCACCACTGTCTACACACATACCCTCTCCTTACATACACCTTAAGGCGGTGTTTGGCAAGAGGGAGGCAGACAGATTACCATAGATCTACCTGGTACTATGCCTCCTAAAGGAATGGTTTATCCCTTGTCTTTCCAGGAGAGTACTATCATGGAGGAGTATATTAGAGATTCGATAGCGAAGGGTTTTATATGTAGATCTTCCTCTCCAGCTGGGACTGGTTTATTTTTTGTGTCCAAAAAAGAGGGTGGTCTTCACCCCTGCAAAGACTATAGAGGGTTGAATAAGATCACAATAAAAAATGCGTATCCTATTGCCCTTATCACAGAGCTTTTTCACATGTTAAAAGGGGCCTCTGTCTTTACAATGCTGGATCTAAGGGGTACATACAACTTGGTACTCATAAAAGAGGGGCATGAGTGTAAAACCGCCTTTAACACCAGAAGCGGGCATTATGAATATGCAGTCATGCCTTTCGGCCTACGTAATGCTCCAGCGTTTTTCCAAAATTTTATCAATGACTTTTTCAGAGACTTTATACATTAATTTCTGATAGTGTACTTGGACATGGACAATATCCTGATATATTCCCCTGACCTAAGTACACATCACGTACATGTCTCTAAGGTTTTACAAACACATCTCGACAACGGTCTGTATTGTAAACTGGCAGAAGTCCATTTCTTGGGTTGTGTTATTTCGGCCTCTGGGTTCATTATGGATCCTAAGAAATTGTCAGCTGTTTATTGGCCTTGAAGGAGTGGAGGCATTTCCTAAAAGGTTCACAAGATCCCATCATGGTGCTACCCGATCATAAGAACCTTCTGTACCTCAGAGAGGCAAAAAGGTTGAATTTCAGGCAGGCAAGATGGTCTCTCTTCATGTCCAGATTTAATTTTATAATTACTTATAGACCTGGACCACGCAATGCCAAGGCCGATGCTTTGTCCGGACAGTTCGATGTGAGAAAAGAGGAGAAACCCGAGGAGTGTTATATCATTCCCCCAGAAAGAATTGTAGCTACAACAGTTCTTTCCATATCCTCTTCACTGTTAAGTCACATCATATCTACTTACGCTGAGTCACCTGAAGACAAGCCCAGCGATAAATTGTTTGTTACTTCTACTGTTAGGCAGAAAGTTAGCAAACCCGCCAGACATCCTGGAATATCCAAGACCACTAACCTTGTAGCTCGTGACTTCTGGTGGCCTTCTCTAAAGAGGGACATAAAAGACTATGTGCTTGCTTGTGACAATTGTGCAGCTAACAAGACCATTCACAGGGTATCATGTGGTTTGCTCCAACCTTTACCCATACCCACTAAATCCTGGTCCAACTTGTCTATCGAATTTTTTCGTGTAACTTCCCCCTTCCAATGTACATCCTGTCATACTTATGGTCGTAGATAGGTTTTCTAAGATGGCATATTTCATACCGCTGTAAAACTCCTCCTCCTCAGCAGAATTAGCTAGGATTTTCTCCATAGAGATATTCCATCTACATGGCATATCAGAACAAATTGTATCTGACAGAGGTAGTCAATCTGTTTCTCGCTTCTTAAGGGCCTTTTGCTTGGAGATGGGTATTGAATTGTCTTTTTCCCCTGCTTACCATCCTCAGACTGATGGAGCTGCTGAACGTGCCAACAAGTTTCTTGAGCAGTATCTACGTTGTTTTGTTTCTCTTCAACAAGATGATTGGATTGACCTGCTTACTTGAGCGGAGGTTGCTCGCAATAACGCTGCTCACGAATCCTCTGGGTTCAGCCCTTTTTACATAGTTTATAGCTGGCATCCTGTTGTACTTTCGACTGCATTCTCCTCACAGGGAATGTTGGCTCTGGATGAGCACATGGCTGGATTGCGTAGTACTTGGGTGCAGGTTCAACAACTATTGGCTAAGGCTGCTCAGAGACAGAAGGTACAGGTGGATAGGCATCGTCGTGCAGCTTCTCCCTATGGGAAAGGGGATAGGGTTTGGCTTTCTACCTGAAACATATGTCTTCGTGTGCCCTGGATAAAGTTTGTTCCTAGTTTCATTTGTCCTTCCTGCATCCTGCGTAACATGAAACCTGTATTGTATGTTCTGGACTTGTAAGGGGTATGTAAGGGGTCCTGAAGACCATTCCTGGGTCCCTCAAGTTGATAGGCATTCTCCAAGATTGGTCTGTTCCTTTCATCAACGTCACCTGGGCAAGCCTGCTTCTTCACACCCAGTGGGCATATCCTCCCAGGAGGGTTCTGTCACAAACTTACTTGTGCCCAGTGCCCGCTCCTCTGATTACATGAGCAGAACGCACCGTGTAGCCACACTTCTGCAGTCCTCAGGCCGCATGGCCTGAAAGCTCTGCGTGGCCTGAATAGTATACTCACCTTCGGTCCCGCAAACAATTCCCTCTGCTGGTTTGCTGACCGAATTGCAGCTCCTTATATAATTATATTCCCATTATGTCACACCCTTAAATAGACAGCCTTAACTAGGCGACCCCATGCTGTTTGGGGTTGCAGAAATGATGTGGACCAATGGGAACTTTGAACCTATTTAAAGCCTGTTCTAGCCCTTATTCATTACAAATTTCTCCATGGCATGTACCACCGGCAGATAGTGCATGTGGCTCACATGGCAAAATCTTACCAGTGGTTGGAAAAGGCAGGACTGAAAGACGGCACTGAGGCACTAATCCTAGCAGCACAGGAACGGGCACCAGATCAATTGAAGCGGGAGTCTACCACACCAGGCATGTCCCAAGGTGCAGAATGTGCATAGAGGCTTCTGAGAAAATCTAGCACATATTAGCTGGATGCAAGATGTTAGCAGGAACAGCATACAAGGAGAGACTCAACCAAGTTGCTGGGATTGTGTAACAAAACATCTGTACAGAATATGGGCTGGACCTGCCTAAGTCTAGATGGGAGATACCACAAAAGGTAGTTGAGAATGACAAGTCTAAAAGCCTGTGGGACTTCCAGGTCCAGACAGACAAGCAAGTACTGGCCAACTAATCAGGCACTGTGATGGTAGACAGGGAACAGAAGACTGCAGTTGTGGTGAATGTGGCAGTATTCAGTGACTATAGCATCAGAAAGAAGGGACATGAGACTATGGACAAATACCAAGAACTGAAAGAAGAGCTAGAAAGGATGTGGAAAATGAAGGTAGTAGTAGTCTCTGTTGTGATAAGATCACTCGTGGTGTGACTCCCAAGTTGGGGGAGTGACTTCAACAGATTCCAGGTGGAACATCTGAGATTGCTGTCAAGAAGAATGGAGTTCTAGGAAAAGCTAAGATACTGTGCAGAACCCTCAGACTCCCAGGTAAATGAACATACCACCCAGGAGGGGTAAGAAAATAATATAATGTCAATCAGGGCCGGACTGGCCCACCGGGATACCGGGAAATTGGGGCTGCGCACATGGGTGCCACCGGGTGGCCGGTCCGGTGGCACTCAGAAGGGGCCGGCCGGGTTCCTGGCTGGAGCCGCCGGGCCGGGTGGCAGCTTCCCCGGTCCGGCCCTGCTCCTGTCAGTGGCTGCTGATGGATGAAGGAGGAGCCTGTCTCTGTACCATGCTCCCTCGCGGTTCCCACAAGGGAGCATGGTACAGAGACAGGCTCCTCCTCTATCAGCCATCAGCAGCCACAACAGTGACAGGAGCAGGGCCGGACCGGGGAAGCTGCCGCTCCAGTCTGGCGGCCCCTGACTTCTGTAAGTAAATGGTGGGAGGGGGAGGGAGATAGATGGGGAGAGGGGAGAGACACAGGGAAAGGGGGGAGGGAGAGAGATGGGGAGAGACACAGGGAAAGGGGGGGAGAGATGGGTTGGAGGGAGAGAGAGATGGGGAAAGGGGAGAGACACAGGGAAAGAGGGGGGAGAGATGGGGGGAGAGGAGAGAGACACGGAAAGGGGGGAGGGAGAGAGATTTGGGGAGACACAGGAAAGTGGGAGGGAGAGAAAGAGGAGACATCAACAGGAAAAGGAGGAGAGAGGAGAGACAGGAAAAGGGGAGGGAGAGGAGAGACACAGGGAAAGGGGAGGAAGAGAGAGGAGAGATACAGGAAAGGGGAGGAGAGAGAGAGACATCACAGGAAAGAGGGAGGAGAGATAAAGAAAGACACAAGGAAAGGGAGTGAGAGAGGAGGAGACACAGGAAAGGGAGGGAGAGGACACAGGAAAGGGAGGGAGAGGACAGAGGAGCATCACTGAGGAGGCTGCTGAGGAGGAGAGATGAGGAGGAGACACAGGAAAGGGGAGGGGAGAGAGGATGGGAGAGACACAGGAAAGGAGGAGGAGGAGAGAGGAGAGACACAGGAAAGGGGAGAGAGGAGAGACACAGGAAAGCGGGGGAGGGAGAGGAGATGGAGAGACACACAGGAAAGGGGAGTGGGAGAGGAGATGGGAGAGACAGGCAAAGGAGGGAGAGAGATGGGAGAGGGAGAGAGATGGAGAGACACAGGAAAGTTGGGGGAGGGAGAGAGGATGGAGAGACACAGGAAAGGAGGGAGGAGAGGATGGGAGAGACAGGAAAAGGGAGGGAGAGATGGGAAGAGACGGGGAAAGGGGAGGGAGAGAGATGGGGAGAGACACAGGGAAAGGGAGGAGGGAGAGAGATGGGGAGAGACACAGGGAAAGGGGGAGGGAGAGAGATGGGGAGGAAGAGACACAGGGAAAGGGGTGAAAGAGGCAGAGGGGGAAGAGAGAGACAAAGAGGGAGAAAAAGAGAGAGACACACATGGGGAGGGGAAGAAAGAGGCAGAGGGGGAAGAGAGAGACTGGGAAGGGGAGGGGAGACATTGACACAGAGGAGCAGTGAGGGGGAGAAAGAAACATACAGAGTGACTGGGGGACACAAAAAGGCACATAGAGGGGCTTGCGATAAAGAGACACACACAGGGGCAGTATATATCCGCCCACCCCCCGAGGCTTTCCCCTGCCGGCCGATCTCCCTCCCCGTTCCACAGGCACCGTGCAGGCAGCCGGCAGGGGAGGAAGAGAGGGCCCGGGGCAACGCTCCGGCTCTCACAAGGGTGAACTCTAGCCCTGGAGCTACGGGCTAGAGTTCACTCTCACCACTTCCTGGTGGTTGCATTAGTAGGAGTGAACTCTAGCCCCATACACACACCATACACATTCACACACTGCCTCCACACACACACACCATACACATTCACACACTGCCCACCCACACACTGAACCTTTCACACACATTGCACCACTGCTCCTATACCCTACTACAGCCCCATATCCCAGCAGACTCCAGGTAAGTTGTCAAACTGTTCTTAAACAGTTTGACTACTTACTCTGGGAGGGGGTGCCGACGCTCCTGGCACCATAACCACTACACAGAGGAGTAGTGGTTATTGTGCATGGAATATTTCTTTAAATAATCTACAAGTTCCCCTCCCGGGCTCAGGCTCTGGATCCGCCACTGGTATATGACATGTATATTAATGTGTGTATTATATATATATATATATATATATATATATATATATATATATATATATATATTATATTTACACATATTAATGTACATTTATACATGCAAAATGCACAGAGAAATTTCATTAATATGTACCTTATGTAATGAGCAGATATTGGCCCAGTCTTGTTGCTAGGTGCAAACTCCAGCACAATAACATATTTAAAGTGAAGAGCACACCCACAGGACTTCAAAATAAAAAATTTTTACAGTTGTGCCCTACATACATTCACCATTTCAGTCAAATTAACAAGCTTTCCTTAATATGTCAAGGTAGTTGGACTGAAACATTGATTACATGCAAAGGCATGTCTGCTTAAAATAAATCTGCACTTTTGTTTATTTTGAAGCCAATGAGTGCGCTTTTTTACGTTGAAGTACTTTTTAATTTTAAGTTATCTGTTCTAACTCTGCACACTATGCTGGTGCGACGCATTATGGGGCTGGTAAATATTTTTTTTCCAGGGCTGCTTTTAATTCCCAGTCCAGCCCTGATGTCAATACATTGTTAAAAACATACCTGCACACACCAGTCAAGCCATAAGACTTGCTTTTCCCACAGAAATCTCAAATTTGCAGTAATGTTCCTACGTTAAGGGATTCTGGGTGGGCATATGCAAATTAGTTAAAAAATGAATCACCTTTTTGCCTCATTATTCCATTTTAAATATGATTCCTTGGAGATAATGTTTTCTGTATACAACAGCACTGAAACACAACTCGGGAAGAGATGCAAAGCCAGTGAACCACTCATGGGCAGCTGTTCTGTTAATGCAACTCATCAGCATGAGGTTGGTTACCAAGCCGGTAAACAACCTCATGCTGATGAGTTTACACACACACTAAATAACATCCTTCAACTGGCGCTGATGAGTTATCCGTGGATTTCCTGTTCCCCCTAAATGACAGTTATTCTTATTGATACCTTTTAAATGAAAATGAGTTTCTTCCGACACGTGTTAAAGGGACACTATAGTTACCAGAACAACTACATTATTGAATTTGTTCTGGTGAGTAGAATCATTACCTTCAGGCTTTTTGCTGTAAACACTGTCTTTTCAGAGAAAATGCAGTGTTTACATTACAGCCTAGTGATAACTTCACTGGCCACTCCTCAGATGGCTGTTAGAGATCCTTCCTGGGTCATGGCTGCCTAAAATGCATCCAAACATTCAGTATCTCCTCCCTCTGCATGCAGACACTGAACTTTCCTCATAGAGATTCATTGATTCAATTAATCTCTATAAGGAGATGCTGATTGGCCAGGGCTGTGTTTGAATCACGCTGGCTCTGCCCCTGATCTGCCTTGTCAGTCTCAGCCAATCCTATGGGGAAGCATTGTGATTGGATCAGGCCACCACTTCTGATGATGTCAGCAGACAACTTGTTTTTCTGAGTCAAATAGCATGCAGATCTACAGCTTCAGGCTTGAATACAGTAAGACTTTGCTATATTTATGGAGGCATGAGGGACCCAGGGGGCTAGATGGTGGTTTTAACACAATAGGGTCAGGAATAAATTAATTGTTGTCTCTGGATAATTTGTTGTTCCTTCCTGAAATTACCCAAGATGAATCTCCTAAAACTCAGAATATGAATCTGCAACAACAACAAAACAAAAAAACTACTAATACACAAGTTTTTTATTTTTTAATTATAGTACAAAAAACCCAAACAATAAACAGTCCTTCATCTCATGCTAAAATCCACCAGAATATATGCTTGAACATGAAGATTGCATACCAACAGTTTAAGCGCAAACCCACACATACTGGACCAGTAATGTCCTGCACAAACCTGCCTGCTGCCTAAAACCTGCAGTGCTGTGACAACAAACATCTAAATGCACATCCTGCTATTTATATCAGCAAAGGCAGTTTAAGGCTTCAGCACGCAATCACTGTATGCAAGAGGCATTGGAGGCAATTGCCTTCTTGTCAACCCTCCCATACCCAGTCTTCAGTTTGATGTTGCATGCAGTATGGTGGGAGAGTAATATTACAAACATGATATTCCAGCTCTTTCTATTGGTTGCGATGTTCACTGTGAGTTAACGCTTCCACACGGAAGAAATGCATAGTTATTTACTACAGAGAAAATTTTACAATCAATTGTCTTTCTCACACAGATCCTATTTTGAACAAAAATGCAACATCAATCAGTCAATGTTGTATTTAAAAATATTTTCTTGCATTTTGTTGAAAAATCAAACTGTTCCTTCGTTATTTATCTATGAAACAGAAGGTCTGCAGATTTTGCAAGTTGTTTTTCTTTCCCCCACCCCCCAAATAAAACATGCAGACAAAAATACATGTATTTTATTTGAGGGTATATCTACTAAACTGTTAAAAATACATTTTCAGCAGAGCGTTCCTTTAAATTCGAGCACTATTTACTACCTGTTATTATTATTATGGTATTTATATAGCGCCATCAAATTCCGCAGCGCTTTACAATGGGTGGACGAACAGGCATATAATTGTAACTAAAAAAAAGAGTAATTGAATTAATTGTTTACTTTATTGTTCGAGTATTATGCAAGTAACAATACATTATAACTATTAATATTATTATATATTTAACCATTCGTTCATCGCAATGTATTTGGTTTGGCATTATTATCTCATTACCGTATTAAAGGGTTAAAAATATTTGACAGGAAATCGACTACATGTAAACTGAGAGCATTTTGCTGTGATTTGTTGGCGCTTTATAAATCAATAATAATAATAATAATAAACTACTGGTCATTTTACACCATTGAAAACATCTCTGAAAAACACGGCTGCAGCACCAGATTTTGGAACTTAGTATTGTAACATTAATGCCCAAATAATAAAACAATAACTAGGTGAACAACACCAATACTAATTATTGTTTTTATTATTATTATTTTTTTTTTTTTTAATTATAATTTAGTTTAACCCCTTAAGGACCAAACTTCTGGAATAAAAGGGAATCATGACATGTCACGTGTCCTTAAGGGGTTAATCCACAGATACCTCAGTTCAATACATATTGTCAGTAAGGATAAGCTCATGCAGCCGCTTTGAAACACATCAAGAACAACACATATTTTTACTAGTACTACTACTGATTGAATCTCAGCGCAGCGCCCCACGTGGCTGCCAGTGGTATTACCCTATGAATTGCATTTTCAGATTGGCCCTCCTCGGCCTCTGTAAGCGGGGATCTGCTGCCGAAGCCCTCGCTGCCTTTGTGAGTCCGGAGGGTGGGGGGGGCAGCCGTATCGGAGCAGTTACTGGGGTAAGTGGAGCACTGTCTGTTGGCGGGTCCCTGCATAGAGTGGGGTGGGAAGCAGGCCTGGTACAGCGAGAGCGAGCATGGAACTTCCCTGATACAAAGTATCAGCGTGCTACTCTGCCCGGGTTCGGATAGAACGTGCCCGGCTCAGGAAGTAGATTCCATGGACACACAACTTTGTGTGGATCAAGCTGGCCGCTGGACAGCCTCGGGGACGGTGTACTTCATATCTAGTGCAACCCCCCCCGCCCCCTCCTCCCTTATAACCTCCAGGGCTTCACGGGAAAACACCCGAAATCCATGCTGGGGCCTGCGAGCCCTTGCTTCCTATTTACAGAGGCCTAGCTGGCGCCCCCTCCCATGCTGTGAACGGGTTAACCTGCCCCCTGGTTTCATTATGAGTTGGTCTGGAACCATTATTTTACTAGGAAGTTGGTTGTGTTGCATTTCGTCCTAGGAAGCCTCCTGCAGAAATAGGGACATGAGATATAAACACTGATCCACTTGCTTATTTTTCCATTTATTTTGTATGCACACGATGGCTTGTTTATATACTGAGAAAACTAGTTTTTTTTCTTTTAATTCAGGAGTTGCCAGATCCCCAGCTATTATTTTTGCACTATACCTCTTATTATGCACTTGCAATATGAAGACTTAATTATTTGTTTTGTTTTTGTGTTAATGCACACGAGATCACATGCATGGCTTATTTTTATATTCTTTAGTAATTTATCTGAAAGATTCTGCACAAGCTTTGCCTTTAGTTTAAATGCAGATATCTGCATTTCCTGTGTTGTATATTATGATGTGATTTCAGTCAACACCGATAGCATTTCACCTGCAGTTAACGTAGTGTAGTTACTTAAACAGTAGTGTTTTTGAAATAATATCCATGTTCTGTACTAAAATACTAATATTACACAATTTACAGCTCTAAAGAAACTTTTGCCTCTGTTTCAAGTGGCCAAATGTTCCTAAATGCATTGATTTTTGCTTGTCTGATTGCAATTAAAAAATGAATGTTTTACATCATTGAATCCCAGATACTGAGCGTTCTGTATGGATGTCCCACACACCCATTCAGAAACAGATTCCAGATTTTAAATGTCTCTGCTGGTGTTCTAGCCACACTGCAAATCATTAGTTTGTCACTCCATACGACCAGTGTAAACTGTTTACTGAGGACGTTATCACATGGAAAGTAACATTACCTTTTAAATAGTTAGAAGTTAGCATTTAATTGTGCATTTTTATAAACTCATTTTTTGTTTCACTCAACATTTAAATCAGGAAGTGTATGGAGTTTAGTGATATTTTTTTTCTGTGTGCCAGTAACTGATAGGAAATTTGCAACATGTGTGTTTATGCCAGGCATAGGAGGTGCCAGTCACCTGGAAGTGCAATGTATATACAAATTTCTTTAAGCTTACACGCACTGTACACCTTACCCACAATACATTTTTAATAGTGTTTTTTTTTTTTTTTTTTATGGTGAGAGTTAAATGAAGGCATGTCATGAAAACAAAGATGACCGTAACTTATTTCTGTAGCATTCAGTAGGTTATTTTGATTTATTGGGCTAGGAACACCTTTGTGGTTGGACCTAGGTTGTGTGCACTCATGGAAGAACAGTAGCCTGGAATAGATGTCTCTGTTTAATAGATTATTCTAAAATAAGAATTTACCTGCTGCATGTCTCACCACTTCCATGGCTTTCAATCTAATTTATTCTGAAGCACATAAAAAGGGGGCATTGATTTTTAAATAGTGCTGATTCTGAAATGTGGGCTAAATATATACACCACCTTTCAGTGACTCACATTGAAATATTATTTTCAATTGATTTATATTCCCGGATGAAGCAGACCGCAAATCTTGGATTTAGTGGAAAAGCTTAACATGACCGAGATACACCATTATTTTAAACTATATTTGATGGCTCATTTTGTGGAAGGGTAAATTGTATCTTCGTATTTTATTCTTTGGAATGTAAGATTATTATTAGTTGCTCTAAAAATGTGTTAAATAAATTTCTCTTAATTAAAACAAATTTGACCTTTTTAAACAAAACCGATAAAATCACTGAATTTTATTACAGAGGAGAGAGGAAGAGTGGTTTCGTGACCATATCAATTAATTGTAGCACTGAATGTACTTCTTGTGAAGCCAAGATTCAATAAAAGTTGGATTTAAAAGATTATTGGCATTTGATAGGAAATGTGATGATGGACCAGTTGCTGCGTGCCAGTTTACTACTTGGGCCACTTATTTGGAAAATCAGTTGCTTGTAGCATTAAGAGAGAATTTAAAAAAAAAAGTATATTTTTCTCTTAGGTTTGTGAAATAGATTTTTCCTAGAAAATTCCAAATGTATTGGCACTCCCATATCTGTAGTGGTGCTGGCATCCAGGTAGCCTACAAAATACCTTAAATAGATGTAATAATAATGTATGATACCACACTCAAAAACAAGAGAAAAAGAAAATAATCCAAAAAAGTGAATTTTTGTTTTAAAAATGTGAAAAAATATATAGATATACAGTTCCAGTGTGTACACACTAAGAAAGCAACAAAAATATTTCATGCAAAGATCAGTCCCTTAAAGGGACATTCCAGGCACCCAGACCACTTCTGCCCATTGGAGTTGCTGGGTGCCAACTCCCACTACTCTTAACCCTGCAAGTGTAATTTTTGC
Organism: Pelobates cultripes; assembly: GCA_933207985.1. NCBI lineage: Eukaryota > Metazoa > Chordata > Amphibia > Anura > Pelobatidae > Pelobates > Pelobates cultripes. The sequence goes on along the minus strand of OW240916.1, from coordinate 207,374,224 downwards.
AGTTTTTATAAACTGCAATAATTACCTTGCAGGGTAACTTCACCTCTAGTGGCTGTCTACCAGCTTCCAGAATCGTAACGAACTTTTGGTCAGTTATCTGACTCTGTACGTCAATGCTTAACTATGAGGAGGTCTAATGTGCTAGCGGCATTTGCCGCACATGCGCATTAGACCCCGCTCGTCGCGGACACCAGAGAAGGCGGAGCTTCGACACAGCGCCCACAGACAAAAAACCTTTTTAAAAAACCTTTATTTACCCAGGAGGTGGGGGGCGCGAGGCAGAGGGATCGGTAGTGCCCGGAATACAGCTCTGTATTCCTGGAACTACAGTGTCCCTTTAAGTCCTATGCTAGTAGCTAGGTCTTGAAAGTTACTCCCTAACTGGGGTGAATTTCTACTTGCCAGGGCTAAACTTTAACTTGTCAGTGCCTAGCGGTTATTAGAGATTTTGAGCCCTGCTGTCAGCATACATTTCAGGGTCATGGTGTTTTAATTTGCTTCATCCGAGCTGTGCAATGGAAAGGATCTCTTCTCTGTTTTGGATAATACATAAAGAAACACTAAAAATATCATTCTACTTGGATGGTATGACATCTTACCTGTGGTCTTCTGCGTACCACTTTCTGTCTCCACTACCAACGAAGAGCTGGAGCTTTCATTAGCTCTCCTGAGTGTAGCTGTGCACCACAGTGCTTGGCTCAGACCGAGATTTTCCATTCCGTCTGAAATAGTGGAGCCAAGGTGCAGCACACAGTGGATCCCAGGTAAGAACTCCATTCTAAAACAGTTTTAAATCTTACAGTGGAGAGGAGCCAGGACACTCTGTAATGGTTATGGTCCTGGAATTGTTCCTTTTAAAGCAGCTCAATCCCCCCACAACTTAAAGGACCACTCTAGGCACCCAGACCACTTCAGCTTAATGAAGTGGTCTGGGTGCCAGGTCCTTCTAGGGTTAACCCATTTTTTCATAATTATAGCAGTTTCAGAGAAACTGCTATAATTATGAATGGGTTAAGCCTTCCCCCTAATCCTCTAGTGGCTGTCTCATTGACAGCCACTAGAGGCGCTTGCGTGCTTCTCACTGTGAAAATCACAGTGAGAGCACGCAAGCGTCCATAGGAAAGCATTGTAAATGCTTTCCTATGAGACCGGCTGAATGCGCGCGCAGCTCTTGCCGCGCGTGCGCATTCAGCCGGCAGGGCGTAACGGAGGCGGAGAGGAGGAGGAGAGCTCTCCGCCCAGCGCTGGAAAAAGGTAAGTTTTTACCCCTTTCCCCCTTCCAGAGCCGGGCGGGAGGGAGTCCCTGAGGGTGGGGGCACCCTCAGGGCACTATAGTGCCAGGAAAACGAGTATGTTTTCCTGGCACTATAGTGGTCCTTTAACTTTCTCTAATTGTTTCCTCTTCAATTTACAAATCTGTTCTTCTTTTCTTATCTATTTCTTTTTAAAAACACAGACAAACTATGGACTATTTTTTCTCATGTATTTTTCTTTGGCTTGACAAATCTTGAGACAGGTAGTAGCTTAAAGGGATACTTTAAAAAGAATCAGGTGCTGAAAAGAATTGTCAAAATGATTAAGGGGGCCAGTGTTAAGAACACATTGGATGTGACACCAGGAACTAGTAGAGTTGGTGGGGATAAGCAAAATAGGAATCAGATAATGGCAAAGCCGCTTTAATTTACACCTTGTCAATAGAGTGGAAGCGCCTCTGGTGGCTTTTTAGTAAGATAGCCACGAGAGGTAGATTTAAAGGGACACTCCATACTCTAAATCACTTTAGCTGAAGTGCATACTATTTATTTTTATTTTTATTATTTTATTTTTCATTTTGCAAATAGTGCACATTTCAATGGAAATTGACATTTCTATAAATGAACCTGTTTTCAGGCCTCTGGCTTTAAAACCTTCAACAGGTCGTGTTCCTTCCTGGTTAACGCGAGTGGAGTTAAAGGAACACTATAGGGTCAGGAACACAACCATGTATTCCTGACCCTATAGTGCAAAATACACCATTTATGTGGCTTAATCCCCCCCATCCCCCACGCCTTAGCCCCCTTAAAAGGAATTAAAACTCACCTTATTTCCAGCGCTGCGCGGGTCCGCCAATGACATCAGAATTGCTGATTTTTAGCCAATCCAATGCATTCCCATGGGGAAAGCATTGGATTGGATAAAATCGCAAGGGGGCGGGACCAAATGCCATTCTGGCCAATCAGCACCTCCTCAGAGAGATGCATTGAAACAATGCATATCTATGAGGGAAATTCAGCGTCCCCATGCAGAGCCCCATTGAGACGCTGAATGGCAGTGCTGCCTACTGAGGAATGGCCACTTTGAGGTGCCACTAAGGGCAATGTAAGCACTGCCTTTGCTCTGAAAAGACAGTGTTTGCATAAAAAATGCTTGCATATAAGGATTATACTCACCAGAGCAACTACAAACTAGATGGACCTAAACTCAAGAGGCAGCAATTACCCAGAGCCCCTGCCTTGCAAAGACTTCTTGTTGAGCTGCATTGGGAAGTCTGTGGTTGAACAGACACAGAAAGTCTGGATGGGGTTAGAATAAGGGGACTTGCAAAAGCAGCAGGCAAGAGAACTGCAACTTTTGCAGGCTGTTTTAAGATATTTTTAATTTGGAAATAGTTGGTTACTAAAACATGATTTGTGTGTGGGCAATGGAGTGTTCCTTTAAGCTTGCACTTGCACAAAACACTATAGCCGCTACAGCACATAGTGGTTATGGTGCCAGAACTGCCCTGGCATCTTCACTGGGTAAGTACTTATTTACCAACGGATTAACAACTTACATGGGGTCCACCTGCACTTCTTAATAGCCGAAAGCTCTCAGCCTTGGGCTAAGCCTTGGCATTGGCTTAGAGTTCTCAGTTGATGCTCTTAGTCAGTGAGAGAGCTCTACATCGCAGAGAATAGTCGGTCACTGCTATACTCTTACAACTGATACATTTGCTCTGTCTGCAAGGGAAAAGCAGTGAACTTCTGCCGCCAGCATGCAAATCGCTCTGACGACAAACTTAAAATATGCACTGAATTGACATTAGGCAGCCTGGAAGAGAAGAACTTACCCCCAGCATACAATTAAAAATAAAGCGGAAACATTGTACATCCAGACTCCTACCACCATAACCACTTCAAAAAACCCAATGTGATCATGGTGGTTAGAGTAACTTTTTAAACCTCTCAAATTACCTGTAGGCAGTCCCTAGGGCATGTGCACCCCTGTCCCTTAGGAAATAAATGATCCATCTGCTTTTTGGGTTTCCCTTTTTACTTTGTTTAGATCAGGGGTAGTCAACCTGGTCCCTACTGCCCACTAGTGGGTGGTTTGGGATTTCAGGTGGGTGGTGGTGGGTTCTGCAGAAAAATGCCCAGTGGGCCTCAATGGCCCAGGACCAAGGCTGCCAGGGGAGATCCTTTCATCTCCTCTGCTGGCCATGCAGAGCCAGCCTTGCTGTAAGCCCTCTCGGGCTGGTGAGTAGATAAAAGGCTCTCCCTCACCGGCCCTGCAGAGGGAGGGAAGTACCTGGGAGGCTCTGTGATCCTCCCACTACAGGCTGGTCGGAGCGTTGCCGCATGTTACCATGGCAACGCTCCAATACAGTGCTGTGCTCACAGGAGGACAGGAGAGTTAGCTGGAGGAGCTGCAGGCAAAAGTGAACATGCCATTACTGGACCATCAGGGCTTGCAACATTATTTAAGAAGAAGGAGGAGACATTAAGATAGATTTCCACATCTCACCCACCTTCACACAACATAGACCATATGCACCCTTCACACAAAAACAGACACACACAGAAAAATTGAGAAAAAAATATAAATTTTAGTACATATTTAAAAAACAAAACAAAACAAAAACAACCTAATTTCTAAAAATAAATAAATATAAATATTGCACTTGCGGTAGAAAATTAGTAACTGCGGCACTGGTGGGCGATAAGGACATTTTACCATCAACAAAGATACAAAAGTGGGTGGTAGGTACTAAAAGGTTGACTACCCCTGGTTTAGATCAAACAATTGGTTTCTCTCCTCATTCCTGTTTACGTCTGTGGTGTGTCCACAGAGTGGGCGGCAAAAGGAATCCACTTGTGATTGGCAACTCTGAGATGCACAGTGGTGACTGGAGCAAAATGAAAACTGAAAGAATATTTAGAATATTGCAAACACTATACTGTAAAGTGCACTATTCATTTTAAAATCACTCAGGGTTGAAGTAGATTAATGAATGTCTTTGCCTTGATGGTGTAACCTCCCAGTATTTTGTAAGTGTCATGGTTCTGGCACATATAGTTGCAAGACTTTGTGTGTTTGTACACTCAACTTTTAATGTCATGAGTTAATGGTGGTGTGTGAGATCTACACCCTCTGACATGTTGTTTCCAGTATACAGATGGATGTGGGAACTCATTCTGCCTTTGCCTCCAGCTATTACATTACACACTTTACTAAAAGAAACAACTGTTCACCCGGTCTCAAAAGTAATATTGTAATTGTATTTGGGGACAAATATTATAAAATTGGTCACAAAAGAAAAATAAATTGTAATTTTTTGCAACATATGTCAGAAGTGAAAAGCATTATTGTTGTTATCACACATTTTAATAGCAATTTCAGTTATTGCTGAATGTAATATCCATTGACTGATAGCCAGCATGGATTTAATTTAAAGAAACACTATAGGGTCAGGAACACAAACCTGCATTTCTGACTCTATAGTGTTAAAACCACCATTTAGGTGGCTTGCCTACCCTCCGCTTTCTCCCTTAGAAATGGTTAAAACTTATCTTATTTAAAGCTCTCCATGGGTCTGCAAATGCTGGTCCTTCTCCGATCCACCTCTTTGGCTGACATCAGAATTGATGATCTCAGGGGAAAGCATTGGATCATCAAGATGTGCACCAAACACTGCCTCAGCCAATCAGCACTGCTTCATAAAGATTAATTGAATCAATGCACCTCCATGAGAAAAGTTCAGCGTCTCCATGCATAGCGTGCAGCACTGATCCAGGAAGCACCTTCAGTGGCCAACTGAGGAGTGGCCGCTGGAGGTGTCTTGAGGCTTTTCTCTGAAAAGACAGTGTTTTCAACAAAAATCCTGAAGGGAATGATTATTCTCACCAGAACAACTACATTAAGCTGTAGTTGTTCTGGTGACTATAGTGTCCCTTTAAGTGATTATTTAAATCACCAGTTCATAAGACTCTTTTTAAATTATGATTTCTAAATCTAAAGACTCATTCTTAATAGCTGTTATAATCTTCAATGTTTGCAACCAGGTGAATGTTCCATGTTTAGTACAACAACTTTTCAGATTATTTTAAGTTATATCAGAAGTGATTTGGTTATATACCAGAAATTATTATATTATTTCAAGATGAATATTTCCAGTTTAATAGATTAATCACTCAGAGCAACTTCTGTGTTCGGAATGGGAAAACTTTACTCACCTTTTTCCAGCACAGATACTCCTTTGGCGCTGCCCAATTATTTGTCTCTCACACCGTTATTTGGGAGGAATGGTCTCTGGAGATGGTCGAATCCATTTTCTTTTCATATAGGAGCATTGGGGACATGATGCACATGCTTTCCTACAAGCATCTGCACCTTGTGACTGAGTTTGAATTCAGTATGGCAGCTACTAGAGGCAGACGTAACCATGCATTGGATACACTACAGTTTCTACAAAACTAGTGTTTTACATATTTACATTGCAGGGTTAAAACTAAAGGCCACTCTACCCAGAGTAATTCATTCAGATGAAGTGGTCTGGGGGACTTTAGTGGTTATATAAATTGTATATTCATTGAGTGTATCTAGATTTGCAGAATAACAATAGATTAAGGACTTTTTCTGAACTTCCAGTGTGTGTTTTTGGTTTTGTTTACCTTTTTAATATTATTTGTGCTGTGAAAAAGTGCACATTATTTCTGTAAGCACAAGTTCAATTAACTAACCAAAAATGTAATATTGCATGAATATACAGCCTATTGCTTAATAACTGAGCCGTGTTCCATACAGAATAAAATACTATAATGTATCTTGAAGGGTTATTATAAGCACTAAAGCAATTGTAGTTTTGCTATAAAGATCATGCCCCTACAGTCCCACAGCTCAATTCTTAGCCATTTAGGAGCTCTAGTCACACCTCCCTGCATGTGACTTGCACAACTTTCCTAAACACTTCCTGAAAAAGAACCTAAATTTTAGAAAACCATTTTTATTTATACATGCTGTCAATTACAGCCAGAGGAGGTGTGTATTGGCTGCATAAACAGAAACACAAGTTATTTAAAGTAGTACTATCACCACCCCCTCTGAAAATAAGTATTTCATACTGATTTTGACTGTGTTTGAAATTTCAACCAAGCCAAAAGATATACAGAGACAATCTTTTGTTCTGAAAAACCCCAACTCGGCTTATACTCGAGTCAGTCTGTATTGTGGCAACTTACATTGCCACAATACAGACCAGGACCGCCGGGCTCATTACAAGCCCGGCGGTCCTGTTAGGGGCTGACAGTGAGCTGTTACTTACCTTCCTGCAGCTCCTGTCAGCTCCCTTCTCCTCCGTGCAGCTCCTCTGTCAGCTCCGTGCTGCTCACAGTGTAAATCTTGCGAGATCCGTGGGTCTCACGAGACTTACACTGTAAACAAAACAGAGCTGAGAAGGGAGCTGACAGGAGCTGCAGGAAGGTAAGTAACAGCTCACTGTCAGCCCCCCAACTGAACTGCCAATGCCACTGGACCACCAGGGATTTAATATTATTTTATTTTAATAATAATAAAATAATATTATTAAAATATTATTTTATTATTATATTATTATTTTAATATTTGCATTATTTTTTTTTTTTTTTTGTCCCCCCTCCCTGCTTGTTGCCTGGTCAGAGAGGGGGGACAAAAAAACATTAAAAAAAAAATAATGCAAATATTAAAATAATATTATTTTAATAATATTATTTTATTATTATATTATTATTATTTTAATATTTGCATTATTTTTTTTTGTCCCCCCTCCCTGACCAGGCAACAAGCAGGGAGGGGGGACAAAAAAACATTTAAAAAAAATAATGCAAATATTAAAGTAATAATAATATTATTACAATAATATAATATTAAAATAATAATCTTAAAATAAAAAAATTAAACACACACTGCATTATATACACAACACACATCTAATTTTATTTAGAAATTTACCAGTAGCTGCTGCATTTCCCACCCTAGGAGTATACTCAAGTCAATAAGTTTTCCCATTTTTTTGTGGTAAAATTAGGGGCCTCGGCTTATATTCGGCTCGGCTTATACTCGAGTATATACGGTAACGCTCAGTTTTGCATGCTTCACCCGCTCACAGCCAGTGGACCCCCAGTGGGGGTGTTTGCCAGTTCAGCAAAGTTCCCAGTAAGTGACACTGCCGCTTTAACACCTAAATGACAGAAGTTTGAGCAGTGGGTCTGCAGGGGCAAGAACTATGCAACAATTTTGCTTCACTAAGCTAAAGTTGTTTTGGTGCCTATGGTATCCCTTTAACAGAAAACTATCTTTAGACAGAATTTTCAACCAAGGGCATTTTATTAAAAGAAATCCAATTTAAATAAAAGAAAAAGAAAAAAATGGTTTATATAATAATAACAAAAACATATATATATATATTTTTTTTATATTATTATGGATGACAGATGTATGATAATTGCTTGTCAGAAAATAATCTTTATATGTGAAATAGTTTTGTTTCATAGTTGGACATTAAGTATTAATACAATTTTTTTTTTCCCCCGTCTGTCTTTCTTTCTCTCCCAACTGCAGTATTTCAGGATTGCGTATTGCAATAAAAACATTTTTGGGGGGTTATAATGCCCCATGGTAACAGTTCCCAAGATACTCCAACCTCCAAAGCAAGCTCAGGAAATGATGGAGAACAACAAAGGGCTCAGAAGTCTACCCCACAATCTCCTGCACCATCATTTACAACAACAGTCAGTTCTGCTGGACCACAGTCACCTGGATACCAAATTCAGCAACTCATAATGAGCCGGAACCCGGTGGCTGGTCAGAATGTTAACATAACTTTACAGAATGTGGGGTCCGTGGTGGCAGGAAATCAGCAGATAACTCTGACTTCACTCCCCCTTACCAGTCCTTCCTCACCAGGGTTCCAGTTCAGTTCCCAACCAAGAAGGTTTGAGCATGGATCAACATCCTATATCCAGGTTACCTCTCCAATGTCTCAACAGGTCCAAAATCAAAGCCCTACACAACCAAGTGCAGTGCCTTTACAAGCATTACAGGGTGTTCGGGGAGGAACTGCAGGAGCCAGCTTGAGTATGTGCAGCCAAAGCCCCACACGTGGGTTTGTGGATGCTAGTTTGCTTGTCAGGCAGCTCAGCCTTACTCCGTCAAGTACAGGACATTTTGTGTTTCAGGAAGGGTCTGGAATTACCCAGATTGCACAGGGAGCTCAAGTACATCATCCATCTGGAACCACTGCTCCAGTCCAATCACGTACTCTACTGCACTCCAATTCACAGACTGTTGGCTCTGTACACCAGAGCGGAACAAGCCACTTAACCACCACCAATCTATCCCCACAGTTAAGCAGTATTATCCAGGGTCAGCTGATCCAGCAGCAGCAGGTTCTTCATGGCCAACAGCTTGCAAGGACCATCAGCTTTGATAGAAGTTCTGGTGGCATGATGGCTGGGGTGGCTGCAGCTTCAGCTTTTGGGAAAACGCTACCTGCTCCAACAAGCCCATCACGGACGACTGGTCCTCAGGGAATCTCTGGTCTTCCTTCTGCACCTACAGTTAGCACCAATATGAGAAAACAAAGTAAAAAGTTGGAAGAAATTCCCCCTGCAACCCAAGAAGATGCTCAAATGCGGAAGCAGTGTTTGGAGCATCACCATAAAACCATGAAGGTCTTGAAGGAAAACTTTAAAGAGTACCTGATTGAGCTGTTCTTCCTACAACATTGTCAAGGGAACATGATGGATTTCTTGGCCTTTAAGAAGAAACCAAGCATACTGCTGCAGGCATTTCTCAGGCAAAATGACTTGGATCTTGAAATAGAAGAGGAAGAAGGAGATAAGAATTCTTCCCATGTCACTCAGGTAAGAATTTTTTTAAAAATAGAATTTCTGTCTAAAATGTTTATAATATACAAAGTAACTGTGTTACACGTTTGAACAGTTTTAATGTTCAATGTATTTAAGTTGTGGAGTGCTCTGCCAACATAGGCAGTCTCAATAAACTCATAATGATGAAAATAAGAAAGGGCCAGCTTTACTATTGACTATTAAGTGATGAACATGTGTAGGTTTCTGTGCCAAAATAAGCTGAATTCTATATGTGTATGATTATCCAGCTAACTTGCTCCATGTGTTTTGTGTATCTAGCTGGCTTGCTAGATAGTGAGCTAATTTTCTAGACTAGAATCCATAGCTTGTCTAATGGGTGTTCCTATGTTTTATTTTTGTTTTAAGCCTCAGGTTCCTTCTCAAAGTCCAGCGTCAGAGATTCCTACTGCCATGGAAACACAAGCTTCCAGTATGCAAAAGGAAACTTCAACTCCAAATGGTATTACATGTTTATAGTTCTTGCTTTACCATACTTCTCATCAGGGGAGAATACAGAATAACTTGATTAAAATGAAATGCTTTCCTGCTAACATTGAAATATATTATGGACGAATTGTCAATTTTTGGGGGGGAATAATTCCTCTTTTCTCCACCTTAGTAAACACAAATTGAATTCGTCATTAGGGTGAGGTGTGTAGCAGTGGCACACAAACACCTCCTCCTGGTGATCAGTGTTGCATTGTCCCAAGCTCTAATAACTTCCATTGATTCCATGTGTGAACCCGCACAGTAATATGCAAAGTGTAGGGAATTATAGGGCATATGGGATATTCCTAGACCATAATCCCTTTCCATATGTAGAGCTTTATATTGAAGATTGTATTCATATTAAATGTGAATTGTAAATACTATAACACATAGTGAAATATGCTGAAAAGATTGTAAAGCTAAACATATGTCATTTCTGAAATTTGTCTGATATAAATTTGTTGGCAAATATATTTACCCAAGCATTCACTATCTCTAAATGACGGCCTATGTATTTTGAAGGCGATGGAACCTTATAGACACTGGGACATGCCGTTTAGAGACTAGATATTTTAATAACCGTCTAGGTTCCAGATGGACGCTAGAGAGTTTATCTCTAGATGTAGACAATGTCCATATTAATGTTTTCATTTAAATAATTAGTCTCAATGTATTAATTTAGTGATACATGTGAACATGAGTCCACTCATCCGCATGATACACAAATTCCATCCACCATGATTGACATGAACTGGTTTCCTGTCTGTTTTAACTAAACCATGTATAGCCTCCTAATGACTGGCATTTTATGAAGCAGGTAAAGTCTGCACTTACTGTGTTATGTATGTGAGATGTGGCTGCAGTTTGTGTCTGTTGGAGTGATTTGTTTCAGGCCTCTTACACGTGAAGCCGCAGTACTTGAGAATATTGCATGACTTAAAGGGTTATGCCAGGCACCATGACCACCACTGTGATTTGAAGTGACATGGTTACTATTTATTTATTACTGGAATTTATAAAGCGCCAACAGCACTGTACAATTGGGGAAAATTAACAGTACAATATACACTGACAAATACAAAAGGTAAAGAGGGCCCTGCCTGGGAGCTGAGATCTAGCATTGAAACTCATGTATATAAGGTGCCTATTTAGATAGCCTTTGAGCTTGCAATCTATCCAGAACAAGAGTTCCTGGCTAGTTGATGTCAATTCTGTGCATAATTCTATTCACAGAATGTAATTTGTTGGCTGAGAGTGATCAGCTTTGATGTGATCTTCAGAAAGTTCTTTGGAGCCCAAACAGCCTCCCAAACTTATTGCGTATTAAAATTTTTTCCCCAAATAAATCCAAGTCGGAAGGTTTACTGTTTCAAGGTCCAGTGGTTAATCACTGCGACTTTGGGCCGCCAGGAGAAGAGAAAGTCTGCTGGCACTCCACTTCTTAGTGTCCTTAGCACGTCTGCACCAAAAGACATGCCAATAGCTAAGCCTATTTTTAAGGGTTGTGTAAAATATCCTCTCCACTATGAGGCATTGTTTGACATCTGAAGACTTTCACACAGCTAATCAGAGCAAATGTTGCATGTCGGATGCACACAAATTTGGTTGAATTCTATAAACTACCAAAAATCAGGCCTTGCTCAGTATGCGGTCAACCGCTTTCCGGTCGGTAACGGTGAGAGAAAATTGCAGACCTAAGCAGTGAAGGGACAGATAAAATACCCTTTTCAAGGACTGTAGAAAAAATGTTTATTTTTATTTTGTAAATATTTTTGGGACGACCCACTAGCCCATATGGACGAATCTTCTGTTGATGTACACATTTTTTCCACTCCAACACATCAGACAAACACTGCTACATTGATTGTTATGGGAACAGAAAAATCTGCTGTCGTATATCATTCATTTCTTTATCATGCATGTGTGCAGGTCTAGCCATCCAATTTATACTGTAATATCCCTTTTAATGCAATTGTTTATTCGGATATTACAAACCAATGCTTTATGCACATACACTCACCTATGTTTGAATGGAATCCTAATTTAATTCCCTGCTCAATATTGAAAAAATAACAAAATGCTATGGTTCCTGTTTAGCAATCCCACTGTATAAGTTCTTATTCATGGTTTTTCAGATACATCATTGGCACAGTCACATGGCACAAGTGACTCCAAACACCCTAAAGTAACTCTTGGGGTTTCTCAAGTCCCATCGACTGGTAGATTTGGTAAAGATGGTAAGTTTGTTAAAAACAAAACAAAACAAAGCTAAATGTTAGGTCTTTTCCCTCTATTTACAGATATAAACCCATAACCGTGACTATAAAGTGGACATGTCATCTTCCAACTAGGGCCTCTTTTTAATTCTTTTAGATCACCTTCTCAAGTTATCACTATCTAACAGAACAACTTTTCAAATTATTTATTATTATTATTATCGCCATTTATATAGCGCCAACATATTCCGTAGTGCTTTACAATATTATAAGAGTGGGGATTTAACTATAAATAGGTTGAAGAGGAGCCTGCTCAAACGAGCTTACAGTCTATAGGAGGTACAGAAGTCATCATTAATGTCTAAGGGAATTTTTGTAGATAAATCATTTGAAAAGTTTTTGTAACAGATTGGAGTAATTAGTGAAGCTTAACCAAAATAATAAAATCGAGGCCTACATGCCTGATGTAATTTAATTTTTAATCATCAGCAATTGTTTAAAGTCAAAGATTTATTTGAAGTTGATTTCATACCTTTGTTTTTGACTGCACAATAATTCACTAAACTATGAATTGCACATAATGGCACCCAGTGTATTAATATTAACATAAATAACCGTTTCATAGACAATTGTGGAGTGGCTTGAAAACATTACATTTTATCCAGTACTGTTTTTAAATAAATATATCTCAGCTCTCCACTTGTTGATCCAATGCCCTCCCAATTTAGTTTGACTGACCTGAGTTCTCTTTGTGTGTTTTTGTTGATAGGCCCATTCTCTGTTACAGTTGGGATACCACCCTCTCAGCAAACGGCTCCTGCTGCCTCCAAGGTTTCAGCTGTGCCAAATACAACCAACTTGCCATCTCCAAGCCGAGCCCAGGTTCCCAAAATGCCTGTCTCCTCTGTCACTAACACAGTGCACACTGTACTACAACAGCAAATTGTGACAGATGCTCAGTCTCAGATGAAGGGAAAAATGGCTTCTAGCATTCCTTCTGTACAATCTACCCAAAACCAAATCTCCCAACAACCTCAGCCCATGCTTATTGACCAATCTTCCTTGAAACCCCAATCACTACAGGTATGTTTTAATCATGCATGCTCTACATTGCATTTTTTGTGTTTTTTTTTTTTTTAATATATATGTTAGATTTATATATATTTATCTAATTGTAGTGCCTTGCAATTTTTTATTTATTTATTGGACTAACTGTATTTTGGAACGACAAAGCATATCCCTCCTCTATTATCAAGTATAAAGCAATAGTATTTAAAGGGAGGGTTTATTAAAACTTGTTTTACCAAAATGTTGTCAATTCAATAAAACAGGGATGAGGATATGACATGATTATCTATTATTCTCCACACCTTGAGATTGGTATTGAGTTACACAACCCCAGTTGACCTTTTTATTACACAAAGGAGTCTGGGGGTGAAAGATGAGATGTAGATATACCTGATGCGTTCAGCTCTTGCCAGATGAACCCGTCAGAAACTATTTTACCTTTATACCTTTGATTATGCGCCAGAATTGTAAAAAATGGGTTTCTATGGAAGAACTGGACAAGCTTATCACCCACAGATATGTGATGCTATGGGAATTTATTTCTTATTCAATAAGGTGGCTTTTCTCTTCAATTGAAGACTGGTAGTAAATATCAGGGCAAGTGGTAACGCACTGTGTTTATTTTATTTTCTCACATTTATGTAAGGTAAAGATTCTGTTTTTATGAAAAACTCAAAAGACAGTACAGTGCAGCTTTGCATGAGCAGATTATCATGATGAATAAATGAAACAGCAATTTACATGAAACACTAATAGGAACTAGGGTGAAATGTGGTATTTCGTATAGAATTGTCAGACTGAACTTCGATTGGCATTTATTAGGACAGCAGCCTATGTGACTTTTGTGGAATTTGGAATTTGTGTGCCCACACTAGGGGTGCACTGTGTACATGCTCACATGTGCTCCGAGCACACAATTTAGGGTGCTTTTCTTCTTGCAGAAGGCCAATATAATGAACTTAATAAATAGGAAGCGCATCCATGAGAAATACAAAGCAAATCATGTTGAGCTTTAACTCAAGAATGTAAATCTACTGCTCTTTAGCATTACAAAAATATTGCTTGGGTCTCTTGTCAACAAAATTCATTGAAACTCATTGATAATTTAAACTGTTTTGAGATTATTTTTCTTCACTTAAATTTAGGTCTTGAATTTTCTAAAAAATCAACAGGTGTTCACGTTGGGACACCTCAGGAAATAGTGAATCTTTTGTTCTGTAGCTTAAATATTGTAAATGTTCATATGCAAATTGATACTTCATAACATTTGGTCACGCTGGAAAACCAATCCCGTTACATATAAATCAACCTTTGATGAAGTGTCTTTGGCTTCCCACGAGCTGACTCTCCTAGGCAGAGAGTTTGGGACTGGTTTTTAAAAACTTTAACTGCTCACTTCTTTTTATTGCATTTTCTAAAACTATATTGTTAATTTTAATTTTATTGTGTTTTATAGTTTTAATTTAAAAACCTTAACCATAAACCATGAGACAAAAATAGTTTTTAATGAAATATTGATGGGAGGTTTATATTTCTTGGCAATTAAATGTTTGTTTGCCAAAATATTTAAACTTAGGATTCTTTATAATTGAATGAACTCTTTGAAAGCCATTGGTTATCATCAAGATGGCTCATATATGCAGATACAGATTTTAGTTTATTTAGAGTTTCTTAGTAACTCATAGATATTACCTTTCAAAACCACTTATCTGACTTGACACCTATTTATAATACATTATGTTGATAAGCATTTTAAAATGCACTGGTTTTCTTTTTTGTTTTTAAATACTTCTAAATTACATAGAAAACATTTGCTTTGTCACTCAGAGGTTTTCTGGTTTTACACAACACGCAGATGTCACTGAAGCTTGTTAGACAGCATAGGGTTCACCTTCATTAAAAGCAGAATCACAGAAGCTATATTAAATCTTTGGCAGCAACAAATTCCACATATTTTTTTGCGTTGCCTAAAGGATATATTAAAAAGTACCGTATCAGACCCAACTATTGGCTAAAGTAATAATGACCGTAGACCCAATCAAATATTTTTTTCTAATTTTTTTTTTCAAAAAATACATGGTATTTGGCACTTTCTTTTTATTTTTTTTATTTTTTTATGGTAAATCTTCTACTTACTTTTTTAATGTACTACGGCCTCAATTTAATATTGTTAGATAAGCTATTCAAATTATGTAATATTTTTAAATACATTTCTAAAATTATTTTCTGAACATATTAAAATATCAAAAATATATCCTATACATCAATGTTAAATTTTTTTTTCATAGTCATTTTGACTGTTTATACCAAAAACACTAAATTATTTAGAAAAACGTATCCAACAATATAAAAATTGAGGTCTTTATTAGAATGTTTAAAAAAAATATCAATATCTGTACCTCTGCCTTGGAGGTTATACGATCTGTCCTTAATTTTATAGTATTATCAACCAGTGTCATACTTTTAGATTATACCTTAAAAGAATGGTGACTGAGAAGACTGAACTTACTTGTATTGGTATTGTGACTTTACATGTGTAAGGGAAATCCTTTGACTTCACACTTTAAGATTTCCACATGCAGCATAGGAAGAAATACATTTTTACTGCAATGTACTCAGTGTTGTGATCTCTCTGCAGGCTTCTGCATCTAAGCTGGGCTCAGATGCTGGTAAACGCACAGTTTCTGCATCTTTGCACCTTGCTCCTTCATCACCCACCACTCCAACCAGCATTTCAGAATCCGTACCCCTTCCCGCAAGTGTCTCGCCGAAAAGGATTTTGTCGCCTGGTGCCAGCAAAGCACTGTCACCTTCCACTTCCAGGTCCCCTGGTTCTTCAGGATCCCAATCCCAGGATATTGTGACCTCTATTACAGGGGATATTCAACCTGAAGCCTCTTTGCCCAAACCACATGAACAGGTAAAACATCTGGGTGTATTGCTTGCATGAGTCTTATGTTTGTATAACGCTAGCTATAAATGATAGGGTTCCAAGGGAGTGGGACTCACAAACATGTTCATACATTCGGTTCTTAGTCAAAGTGAAAATTGTCAGGAATTTTAAACTGAATTTCAAACTTGAATTTACTTTGTATTCCAAACAGTTTACACTTGAGTGATTTAACCTTGAACATGTATCTTTAGATTTAGAGTGATGAGTGATGCTAGTGAGGGAAGTCATGTTATGTTTGTTTGCATGTGCTAAAGTCTGCAGATGTGATTTTCTTTTCAGTTCTAATGTTTTAAATCACTCCTAAATTAATCAGTTTTTAATGTTATGTGAACTTTATATTCTAACTTGTTTTATAGATGACAAGCTAGAATAATCCATGGGCAAATGCCTGATTCTTTAGCTTAAGTTGTCAGTCATATGCTGGATGTAATTTATATCTTGCATTGTGTTAGTGTTGTGCAAGTGAAAACATTTACATGTGTCCACAGCTGAAATGCAGACATGTGTATTGGACTGAGTTATGTAAGCCCATTCATCACTTTGAGCTTGCTTGCCTTTGACATATGGGTGTCTGGCTTCCAGATGCAGTGCCCTTGGAGTGTATGCGTTTAACCTTGGACATATGGAGGAAGGCATGAAGTTAATAATGTTGCAATAATTTCTCAAGATAATGCTGTTTTTAAAATATTTTGTAAGTGAATAAGTGGTAGTACTCATTTTTCCCAAGTGAAAAATGAGTACTACCAATTTTAATAATAAAAATCTACTGTGTTTTTTGTTGTTTTTTTTTTTGATGCAACATTGTTTGCATGCACTAAATTCTTTGTTGCGTGCCATAATCATTGATGTTGAATGCAGTAACTCAATTGCCAACCTCTTGTGTTCTATAAGCTTATTTAATGATATGTGTCTATTTTTGTAATATAGGAGAGCCATATACATCAACGCATTTCAGAACTGCGAAAGGAAGGTTTATGGTCACTCAGGCGGCTTCCGAAGCTGCAGGAGCCATGCAGACCAAAATCTCACTGGGATTATCTGTTGGAAGAGATGCAGTGGATGGCCGCTGATTTTGCACAAGAGAGAATGTGGAAACTAGCTTCTGCTAAGAAGGTATTGGAATATGTATTTTCCTTTTTTTAACCCAGCTGCATATAAATAAATTAACTATTTTCCAAATGGCTGAATGGAGCAAATTACTGCTCATTTGAGAGGTGTCTAAATGTACTCAAAGACAATAAGACAAGCGCCTAGGCTGACATTTCATATTAGACCTGCCCTGCATGTGAGGACTGGATAATGAAACGCATACCCGTCTGTTCTGGAAATGGCTGAAGCACACTCAGAGCTATGTAGCTTAAAGTCATAAATACATTTTTTTTATGGCTGTGCTATTATAGGCTAAATTAAAGCCATTTGAATAGACAAACTATTAACAGTCTGCAGTGCCCTTGGAGTGTGTGCGTTTAACCTTGGACATATGGAGGAAGGTATGAAGTTAATAATGTTGCAATAATTTCTCAAGATAATGCTGTTTTTAAAATATTTTGTAAATGAATAAGTGGTAGTACTCATTTTTCCAAGTGAAAAATGAGTACTACCAATTTTAATAATAAAAATCTCCTTTTTTTTAAATGCAACATTGTTTGCATGCACTAAAGGAACACTTTACTGTAACTACTACTGCATACTGTAGTGTGTATGGTGCCAAGAATGCCCAGGCACTGTCTGTAATCTATCAAACAATTTAGGGGAATGGTATGATATTTACCTAACTGTCTCTACTACACACACATTCACATAGTTATTTTAGCCACCCTCCTTTAGGTTACCATTTAACAGCAGACGGGTGGCTTCCCTGGGATCCTGTGTTGACCAAACAGATGAGTGACTGTTGCTGCAGGCAGCTCTCATTCCATGTGGACTCTTCTTTGAAACCGATAGGAGGTCACTTTCTTTTAGCACAGGCCAGCACTGCCTGCTTAAATCACCGCTTATGCTGGCTAGTAGGGCAAGCTGGAAAGGAGGGGAAAGGCAAAATGCTTCTCCTCTTCAAGTATCACAGGCACCATTGGTTCCACTTGCACCCCTGTCAAGATGACTATGGGGGAGATCAAATGAATGGGAACCTGTGAGCTATGCTGGTCTAGGGCAAGATTGACATTACAGTTCATTCTTCAGCAGTTTGAATATAACCGCTCCCAGGATGATTTCAAACACTATCTCTGTGAATACTTTGTATCCATATTGTCAAGACAAAGTATCATAGAAGATTATTTAACAACAGCTGGGGTGGCCTGCAAGCTACTCGCGGGTGTAGGGATAAGAAAATCTGGTATGAAACATAAGCAGACAGTTTAAAGTAGTGTTAAATATCAGCTATGTTATTGTAATTTGGAAATTATTTTTTAAAATTTTATTTTAAAGCTGGTTCGCACTGCAGCACGATATTGGCAAGAGAAGCAGCAGAGCGATGCTAGAGCCAAGAAGGAAGATGAAGAAAGACTGAAGCGTATTGCTTGGTTAGCAGCTCGGGAGATCCAATATTTCTGGTCTAATATTGAACAGGTAAAGAAATATCTGCAACAAAGTTCAAATTTCAGCTGCCTGGTCTTTGGAATCTATAATGTGTATTTACTCAGAACAAAATTATAAACGCAACACTTTTGTTTTTGCCCCCATGTTTCATGAACTGAACTCAAAGATCTAAGACTTTTTCTTACACAAAAGGCCTATTTCTCTCAAATATTGTTCACAAATCTGTCTAAATCTGTGTTAGTGAGCAGGTCTCCTTTGTCGAGATAAATCATCCACTTCACAGGTGTGGCATATCAAGATGCTGATTAGACAGCATGATTATTGCACAGGTGTGCCTTAGGCTGGCCACAATAAAAGGCCACTCTAAAATGTGCAGTTTTACTGTATTGTGGGGATCCGGGGCGGGGGGGGGGGAGGAAGGTCCGAAAACCAGTCAGTATCTGGTGTGACCACCATCAGCCTCAGGCAGTGCAACACATCTCCTTTGCATAGAGTTGATCAGGTTGTTGATTGTTGCCTGTGGAATGTTGGTCCACTCCTTTTCAATGGCTGTGCGAAGTTGCTGGATATTGACAGGACCTGGAACATGCTGTCGTATACACCGATGCAGAGCATCCCAAACATGCTCAATGGGTGACATGCCCGGTGAGAATGCTGGCCATGCAAGAACTGGGATGTTTTCAGTTTCCAGGAATTGTGTACAGATCTTTGCAACATGGGGCCGTGCATTATCATGCTGCAACATGAGGTGATGGTCGTGGATGAATGGCACAAAAATGGGCCTCAGGATCTCATCATGGTATCTCTGTGCATTCAAAATGCCATCAATAAAATGCACCTGTGTTCGTTGTCCATAACATACGCCTGCCCATACCATAATCCCACCGCCACCATGGGTCACTCGATCCACAACGTTAACATCAGCACACCGCTCATCCACACGACGCCATACATGCTATCTGCCCTGTACAGTGAAAACCGGGATTCATCCGTGAAGAGAACACCTCTCCAAAGTGCCAGACGCCATCAAATGTGAGCATTTGCCCACTCAAGTCGAGTTATGACGAACTGCAGTTAGGTCGAGTCCCCGATGAAGATGACGAGCATGCAGATGAGCTTCTCTGAGACTTTCTGACAGTTTGTGCAGAAATTCTTTGGTTATGCAAACCGATTGTTGCAGCAGCTGTCCGGGTGGCTGGTCTCAGACGATCTCGGAAGTTAAGATGCTGGATGTGGAGGTCCTGGCCTGGTGTGGTTACACGTGGTCTGCGGTTGTGAGACCGGTTGGATGTACTGCCAAATTCTCTGAAACGCCTTTGGAGACGGCTTATGGTAGAGAAATGAACATTCAATTCACGGGCAACAGCTCTGGTGGACATTCCTGCAGTCAGTATGCCAATTGCACTGCTCCCTCAAAAGGTGCAACATCTGTGGCATTGTGATGTGTGATAAAACTGCTCATTTTAGAGTGGCCTTTTTGTTGAGGCCAGCCTAAGGCACACCTGTACAATAATCATACGGTCTAATCAGCATCTTGATATGCCACACCTGTGAGGTGGATGGATTATCTTGGCAAAGGACAGGTGCTCACTAACACAGATTTAGACAGATTTGTGAACAACATTTGAGAGAAATAGGCCTTTTGTGTACATAGAAAAAGAGTTCAGCTCATGAAAAATGGGGGCAAAAACAAGTGTTGCGTTTATAATTTTGTTCAGTGTATAATACTGTGCATTAGCTTTAATAAATGCTGTCCTTGTGAGGACCTGTAGCAATGAATTGAGTGCTTCTTGCAAATGTTGGTGCCATGTAGGGGAAATCCTGCAAGGGATCTACTCATGGTCTCTGTACGAGCGAACACCTCATCGCACATACTGAAAGAACTCTTTGCCATAAAGCATTAGGAATAAAAACAGGATACTTCATAGTTACATAGCTAAAAAGAGACATGTCCATCAAGCTTTCTCACATTTGTTTTTGCTGTTGATCCAAAAGAAGGCAAAAAAACAAGTCTGAAGCACTTGCAATTTGCAAATTAGGAAAATATTCCTTCATGACTCCAGAATGGCAGTGGGATTATTCCTTGGATCAAGAAACTGTTACCCATTAATTAAAAATAATTTCTCTGTGTATTATATATTTGCAAGTATTTATCCAATTGCTATTTAGACATCTTTAAAGACTCTCTGATAAAACCACCTCTTCAGGCATAGAATTCCATTGTGTGTGTGTGTGTGTGTGTGTGTGTGTATATGTATATGTGTGTGTGTGTGTGTATATATATATATATATATATTATCTCTATCTTGAAGCATGGTACTTGTCATGGCCCCTTGGTGACCAGATCCCTTACAAGAGTGTATCTCTACCCATCTGTCACCTCTTGTGAATGACCTTGTCAGTGGGAGCTCCTGTCCATGTTTTCACATGGAACTACAGATCTAAGCAGAGCAGACGAGCCCCTGATTTCTAGTTCCATGGCGGTGGTGTGTTTTGCATCAACCATCAACTTTGTTAAAGTTGTATCTATTTTTTTTTTTTTTGGTTGGAAGGTGGTGGAAATTAAACTACAGGTGCAGCAACAGGAAAAGAGGAAGAGAATATTCTGTACACACGGATCAAAGAAAGGTAACAATATTATTTTCAAAAGTTTAAACATTTATGTGCAAATTGCTCTGTTCTTCATGCCATGGGTAATATATATATATATATCACTATAAAGATTTTCATTCAGCTTTACTGGTCTGATGTTTAAAAAAAACAAAAAAAAACTTAAAATAGCTCCAATTATCCAGAAAAAAATATATTATTGCACTAACACAGTAGAGCAAAGAGTTTTTTATTTTTTTTATTTATCCCAGCGTTGTCATCAGTGCTCTGCCAGCAGTGCCCTAAAGATAAATCTCCAGATTCTAAAGACTGACAAAGGATCATTAGTTGGTTCTTCAACATTTGGAGATCTATCATCACCTCCAGACTTCCCATGCTACCTCTTGTCTCAAATCCCCATTGTATCCTTTAGATTGTAAGCTCACGGGCCATCTAGCTAAGTACTTTGTATAAAAGAGTTTCAGTGGCTAGATATCCGCTTACAGGCAGGGCTCTCTCTGCCTCTTGTATTTTGTCTGTGTATATTGTACGTTCTCCACTAATTGTACAGCGCTGAGGAATCTGTTGGCGCTTTATAAATACCAGTAGTAGTAGTAGTAATAATAATAATACCTTTGTGGCACAAATACTCTACATCAGTGCATGTGTCATTAATACTGTGCAATATTTCACTATACAGTGTATGTATCCAACAATGATCTGCAAAATTAAACCCTTTATAATAACGTGG
This sequence comes from Pelobates cultripes, assembly GCA_933207985.1. Lineage (NCBI taxonomy): Eukaryota > Metazoa > Chordata > Amphibia > Anura > Pelobatidae > Pelobates > Pelobates cultripes. The sequence continues at coordinate 207,352,477 of OW240916.1, read as the reverse complement.
CTATGCAAATTCTATTATATCATGACAGTCCTGCCACCTCATCTGTAATTAGGGTGTTTAACCCTTCTTTAAATGATGAATCATTACAGTGACCTATCACTGGCTTCTTTTTTCTTTGCTAATACAGTCGTGAATGTTTGTTACCTTTTAATTTTAGGCGGCAACACCGGAAAGGCAGAAAAATTGGATAAACTTGGTCAAAGCTTGGTAGGTTGTGATATTAATTTGATTATGTGTTTACATGTATTAAATATCTGTTTTAAGAATCCCTTTAACATTTCACAGTGTATATATAATGCTTGAGTGTGTGTTCTCTCTCCATTCATTTTCTGGCAACCACACTATACTCATTGTATACATTGTTTGTTTACATTGAAAGCTGTTTTGTGGTTTATTTTAGGATCCTACAGGCTCACAGACAAAGATAAAAGCAGAAGCACATAAAGTTGAGGTCCATGGTATGATCATTTTTTTTTTTTAAATGTTTGTTTGCTTATAACTTATTTGTGCATCAGAGTGTGAATCACAGTTTACACATCTTGTTATTTTGAAATAGTCCTTCAGATCAAAACATAGGCTAGGATCTCAAAGAATTAAAAGTCATTGAGAATTATTTTGACTGTTTCTCCTTATTGTATCACCTGGTTTTGGTTCGTAACAGAAAGCGCCATCAAGTGTGTATGCAATGGGGCTAGAAATTTTGAAGCCCTGTATATAGGTGTGTATATATATGTATGTACAGGGAGTGCAGAATTATTAGGCAAATGAGTATTTTGACCACATCATCCTCTTTATGCATGTTGTCCTACTCCAAGCTGTATAGGCTCGAAAGCCTACTACCAATTAAGCATATTAGGTGATGTGCATCTCTGTAATGAGAAGGGGTGTGGTCTAATGACATCAACACCCTATATCAGGTGTGCATAATTATTAGGCAACTTCCTTTCCTTTGGCAAAATGGGTCAAAAGAAGGACTTGACAGGCTCAGAAAAGTCAAAAATAGTGAGATATCTTGCAGAGGGATGCAGCACTCTTAAAATTGCAAAGCTTCTGAAGCGTGATCATCGAACAATCAAGCGTTTCATTCAAAATAGTCAACAGGGTCGCAAGAAGCGTGTGGAAAAACCAAGGCGCAAAATAACTGCCCATGAACTGAGAAAAGTATGCCACTTGCCACCAGTTTGGCCATATTTCAGAGCTGCAAAAGCACAAGGTGTGCAATACTCAGAGACATGGCCAAGGTAAGAAAGGCTGAAAGACGACCACCACTGAACAAGACACACAAGCTGAAACGTCAAGACTGGGCCAAGAAATATCTCAAGACTGATTTTTCTAAGGTTTTATGGACTGATGAAATGAGAGTGAGTCTTGATGGGCCAGATGGATGGGCCCGTGGCTGGATTGGTAAAGGGCAGAGAGCTCCAGTCCGACTCAGACGCCAGCAAGGTGGAGGTGGAGTACTGGTTTGGGCTGGTATCATCAAAGATGAGCTTGTGGGGCCTTTTCGGGTTGAGGATGGAGTCAAGCTCAACTCCCAGTCCTACTGCCAGTTCCTGGAAGACACCTTCTTCAAGCAGTGGTACAGGAAGAAGTCTGCATCCTTCAAGAAAAACATGATTTTCATGCAGGACAATGCTCCATCACACGCGTCCAAGTACTCCACAGCGTGGCTGGCAAGAAAGGGTATAAAAGAAGAAAATCTAATGACATGGCCTCCTTGTTCACCTGATCTGAACCCATTGAGAACCTGTGGTCCATCATCAAATGTGAGATTTACAAGGAGGGAAAACAGTACACCTCTCTGAACAGTGTCTGGGAGGCTGTGGTTGCTGCTGCACGCAATGTTGATGGTGAACAGATCAAAACACTGACAGAATCCATGGATGGCAGGCTTTTGAGTGTCCTTGCAAAGAAAGGTGGCTATATTGGTCACTGATTTGTTTTTGTTTTGTTTTTGAATGTCAGAAATGTATATTTGTGAATGTTGAGATGTTATATTGGTTTCACTGGTAATAATAAATAATTGAAATGGGTATATATTTGTTTTTTGTTAAGTTGCCTAATAATTATGCACAGTAATAGTCACCTGCACACACAGATATCCCCCTAACATAGCTATAACTAAAAACAAACTAAAAACTACTTCCAAAAATATTCAGCTTTGATATTAATGAGTTTTTTGGGTTCATTGAGAACATGGTTGTTGTTCAATAATAAAATTAATCCTCAAAAATACAACTTGCCTAATAATTCTGCACTCCCTGTATGTATATATGGTGTGTGTATGTATGGTTTACATATTAAGCAAAGACGCCCAATGGTGACTGCTCTACTAATTGTCCAATGGGTGCAGGGGAAGGTGAGTTATACAATTCTGAACCTACCCCTTGCAACTCTTCAACTCCTGATGCTTCATCTGCTGGGAGTCCACGTCAGTGCTGTGCTTGTGCACATATGTTAGAGTACAACACTGAGCTCTAAGGGGGATCCCGCATTACTGTCGAGACCTGCTTAGAGGGACACTATAGTCACCAAAACAACTTTAGCTTACTGAAGCAGTTTTAGTGTATAGATCATGTCCCTGCAGTCTCACTGCTCAATTCTCTGCCATTTAGGAGTTAGATCACTTTGTTTATGAACCCTAGTCACACCTCCCTGCATGTGACTTGCAAGGTAAATTACATCGGATTGAAAGTGAAACCAGTTTTTTTTTCATGCTGGCTGTGTCAATCAGAGCCAGGGGAAGTGTGACAAGGGCTGCATAAACAGAAACAAAGTGATTTAACTCCTAAATGGCAGTGAACCTGAGAAGCATGATCTATACACTAAAACTGCTTCATTAAGCAAATGTGACTTATCCATCCACACACACAATTCCACAAGCAGCCCCCATACACAGCCCACATTCATAGGTACACGATACTACAAACTACTCCTGAACATATACAATATAATAGCTCATATACGCACAAATACAAAGATACAAAGCAATTACAATATAAATAACACAAGCAGAATACGGCAGCATACAGACCTCAATTTAAAAATAGGACCGGCACGCTACGGGACATCACAATCCTATATCGGCACAGTGCTGCTAAAAGGTTGCCTACCCCGTCTTAGTATATTATTCGACTTCAGTGAAATTCCGACTCTGTGAATGTGAATATTTCATAAAAATGTAATCTTTATAAAATATTCATGGGGTGGGGCTAGACAGTTGCTTTAACTTCTGCATTATATGTTGATATCCTTCCAACCTTGGATTTCTCCTTCTTACCAAAGACTTCGTTCTCTAAAACAGTGGTAGGCAACCTCTGGCACTGCTACAGTTCAGATGTAATGGGCTAAATTCTACTGATGCTTTGCCAGTATTGTGGCTGTACAAACATTATGAGCAATGTAGTCCACAAACCTCCAGAGTGCCGAAACGTTGCCTGCCACTGCTCTTGAACCACTACTGTAAGCTGCAGTGGTTATGGTGTTTAATGTCCCTTTAATGTCATTCTTGCATAGAATACCTATGTTCAGGGTGGGGGTGTAAAAATATAACAATAATGATTTGCTGAAACATTCATAGGGAAGACAATGGTATGCCCATAGTGTTGGACAATAAAGTTTTTAAAATAATCATACAAATAAACATTAAAAATCAAGAAAGATACTAAAGTATTTAATCGAATTGTGCTTTTTAAAAACTTGATCAGAGTTAAAGATCTAAAAAAAAGATACTTTGCGTTGGACGCAGATTATTGATTTTGCTTTGTCTATTGTTAGTGTTTTTTATGGCACTCCTCTTTATTTGTATAGGTTCAGGTTCAAGAAGCGAAACAAATTCAGATGGATCTCAAAAACAGCTGGTTCTTATTGACTCCCTACTTAACACTGAAGGTGGAAGCTCTATTCATGGAGGGGGGAGGAAACACAACCGTGATATTGCAGAGGTGGCCGCTGCTGCAGAACTTTTACTGCCTAGGGGCAGCTCCCGCATCACTTGCACAGTGAGTAATTTTGCACCAAAAGCAGTCAAGAGGATGTCCATTACTGTTTAATATCATGTACTCTTATCTGTTGCCTAGGAATCTTTTTAAAGTTGAGCCTGTCCGAGTAATTCCAGATCTCTCATTATTAATAATTTTTAAGAAACATACTTACTGTATACATAGTATTAATAACGCAGGTTTTTGTTGTTGTAGAAACCGCCTACAAATACAGTATTGCTTCACGTGTGCCCACTGCTATATATGATGACATGCATATAGCAACACTGTATCGATTTCAAGTGTCTCTGTGTGAATGGGACAATCTTAAGAAATATGAGTAAAGTCTTATTTTTGTAATACATTAATATCTGCATTGTGGTAGCAAAATTGTAAACACATCTTATAAAATATCTGCTTCTCTAGAAATCATTTTTTTGTTATCTGCCCTTATCCAAGACATCCTTAGCAATTTATCCTAAATGCAGAATGGTATGGTATCATTGTGCTGTCCCCCAGAAGCAAATACAGTGATTTTTGTATTTCTGTTTTTGTACATCTCTTAGCACCATTAGGGTTGCCCACTGGCTGGTATTTTACTTGCACAGCTGGTATTTGAGGCAGTGCCGGTATTGCAAAAGAGACATTAAGGCATAAAAAAAAAATTATAATCTAGGAGTGCTTCGGGTACACACCACTATCTCATGGATTTATTTGCCCAATAAAACTTATAATAACTGATATAAATTAAATTACTATAACCTTTGAATTAAGTTAGTCACAGCACAAATTCTAATGGATAAATAGAAGTTGGACCATTATAGGTAGGAGCCCAAATGATTGCATAAATGATACAGTAATCTTGTGATAAAATGTATTCACCATCCTCATAAAACTGCAGTGTATTAAAAAAAAATATATGAAATCTCCTACGTATAAATGTGTGACAAAGGTGGTAATCATATCCATTCAAGACTCTTATGTTCAGCTCCAGCACACACAGATAGAAGAAAAAATGCTTCCCCATTGACAGATGCATTAAACAGCTATCACAGCTTTGATTTTTACCTTAAAGAAACACTATAGGCACCAAAACAACTTTAGCATAATTAAGAAGTTGGGTGTATAGATCATGCCTCTGCAGAATTTTTCTGTGACTGACTGGACTCTGGGAGTGTCATGAGAAAAATGGAGACAGAATATTCACTTTTATTATACATGGCAGGAACACATTTTGCTATTTACACACAATGACATATGCATAGTATACACAAACTTAGAGTATACACACAATGACACGCTGACTTACACACACACACACACACACACCCGTTCAGACAGTATATACATACAATAACTCACTGTTTTATACAGACTATGCAAACACTTGGGGAGAAAATAAATTACACACAGTATACACACTGACACACATTGCTATATACACCCCACACTCAAGAATGGAAAAGTAGCTTTTTTTTTTTGCCTATGAAAGGTGGCATCCCAAAGCACCTTGCATGAATGACGTTATTTGGCTTACCAGTTGTATTTATTAACCGTATAAATTACAATATGATTTATGCAGTGTGTTATAAGTCTTTCATTGGTCCAGTAAATCTAATTGTATGTCCATGTTCCAGGTAAAATCAAGTCCTCCACCTTTGCTCCATGGCAGTCTTCGAGAGTATCAGCAAATTGCGGTTGACTGGTTGGCAAAACAATACAAGAAAAACCTCAATGGGATTCTGGCTGATGAGTCGGGACTTGGAAAGAATATCCAAGTGGTCGGTCTCATTGCACACCTGGCCAGTAATGAAGGTAAAGAATAAGGGTTGTCTCATTTGTTTTCATGGTTCTAGATCTCATTGCAAGTGGTGATGTGATATTTTTTTCCCTATCTACAGGTGTGTGGGGTCCTCACTTGATTGTTGTACGTAGTTGCAAGGTGCTAAAGTGGGAATTGGAGTTCAAGCGCTGGTGCCCAGCTTTGAAACTGCTCTTGTATTTTGGAAGCCAAAGAGAACTCAGGAGAAAGCGGCAGGTAGGAACAAAATTCATGTTTCCATGAAGATATTGTGTCATTAAAGTGACAAACAAAATTAGAAACTGGGGGTCATTCAAAACATACACAAATGCAACTGCTGGACCCTGAGAAGGCCAATTTCCCTCCAGGCACAGTCAGTCATAGCAACTACCCGGGAGCACTAAAATAAGCAACTCAAGATTTAAAAAAGGCAAAAGTTTAAATAGCTTAAAATAATATATCCGCAAACCATTTTACCACAGTAGTATGAACACTAACATTATGGTTCAAAATATACCCAAAGAGTTAAACACATCAGATTATCTATAGGAAGCAAGCAATGAAACTTGTTAGCCCCTCTCTGTAATGACAAAACCATACTGAATAAGTATTCAGCATTACAAACCCACTCTACATTATTCAGTTTTAATCTTATGTATTCAAAATATTGCATCAAAATCCTAAACGAAGGCTGAGTACAAAGATAGAAATATGTGTGTGTGTGTGTGTATATATATCTTTGTGCTCAGAATTTAAATAGGTGTTTTTTTTTTGCCCCTTATTGGGTACAATTTCATACTAATGTGATAAAATCGTTTGATATATTATTTTAATAGGTTTAAATAGTGACCAATCTTGCTTGTTGAGAAATAATTTTGCTACTGTTAAGTTGTAGTGCAAATATTTGTCAAAATCAGCAACAATTTTGTATTGAAATTTCCTTCCAAATGGATTGAGTGCACATGAAACGTGTTTAGAACTATTTGTAAGTGCTGTAAAATTTACTGTGGATTAGGGTTGCTTAAAGGGTTATTCCAGGCATCATGACCACATGAGCGGTTTGAAGTGGACATGTTGCCTGCAGGTCTGTACGTGCAGCATTTCGCTATGAAACACTGTACTTCCAGATTTTAACCCCTCTACTGCCTATGGTGTAATTCCACCTCAAGCTGCATGGTTTGGCCATTTTGAGCCGGCCCTCCTGGCTGGCTAATGTGAATTCTTTGCAATTTTGGCACTTGACGACAGCAGTGGAACCGTGCCACCTATGTCTTCTTCATTTAAAGTGATATAAAATATTTTGATTTTCTTTAAAGTACGTTCCACCTGCAACTTAACAAAATTCTGCCACTGCATTGCATGGTTGAAAGCTGAAAAATAAAAATCTGACAGATTTAATAAATTGTGCCCAAATTACTTAAAAATTTGATGTAAAAGTGTCAATTACACTTTGATAAATCACCCTCACTGTCTTATGATCTTGGGCAGAATGCCAAACTACATTTTCATTGTTTTTAAAATAGTAAGGAAGATCTGAAAGGGAAAATAAACAGTGTGTGTATATATGTATGTACTTTCTTAACATGCATTATTTTGTAGAAATGGGATGAGCCAAACAGCTTCAATGTCTGCATAACCTCCTACAAACAACTGTTCAAGGGCCACAAGGCCTTTATGAAGTTGAGGTGGAAGTATCTTGTCATGGATGAAGTACATCAGATCAAAAACATGACTGAGAAACACTGGGATGCCATCTTTAATTTACCAAGGTTTGCATTTCTCACATACATTCTCTGCAGCAGCACACACTGCTTTGTTTAACCTTTGTGCAGTGCTGGGTAGTCATGCAACCACTGTACATGCCTGGGAGAAACAAATACCACAAGTCACTGTCACAGTGACTGCTTGGTGGTTCGCAGAAGAGAAAGAAAGTGAGGTAGGTATTTCTCATTCTGAAAGCATGGTGCTGCCCTGCATGCTTTTGGTGCCAGGAGTTCCTAGGTTCTTCCATAAAGTTTTAGATTGGTTTGACGTCTTACCTGGGATTCACTGGCACCACTCCCCATTTCTAATTTTTTTCCACCAGAGAATCGGAAACTCCTAAGTAGGAACTTCTGTTGATTTTCATGATAGATCTCAGCCAGTGAGCTAAGCCCTACACCGACTAATTTCAGCGGGGGGAATCATGGCCCTCCTGGCACCATAATTGGCTGCAGATATTAGCTGTGCAGCAACTGTTACAGTAAGCTGATTATAACAAAGAGGATCCTTGTAGGTAATGAGATTCCGTGACACACATTTACTATGCTGAGTTCTACTCACTAATGGCTAGTGGGCAAGTGGGAATTTTGAGGACAGATATATATCTATGGTAAAAAGTTTCCAAACACCAGTAAGATGTCCAGGCAATACAATACATAAAGAGTCAATCAGGTAATGCTATGCTTCTTCACAGCCAACGTCGACTGCTTCTCAGGGACACACCCTTGCCACACACATGGAAGGAGCTATGGACCATGGTGCATTTCCTCATTCCGGGCTTGTCAAGGTCATATTTGGATTTCCCAGTGAAAGAGAACAGTGACCAGGACCAAGAATACAAGCACACCATTTCCATAAGACTGCACCGGGTAATTAAACTGTTTTTCACTTTGCACACATTTGGGGTGCTAATATTACTTTATCCCACACTATACCTAAAATATACACAATATACACATATAGTTGAGTATTGTACTCCAGCATAATGGCAATGTGATGCAAATTGAAGTATCTTGTACTAGATTTTTACCCCTATATTATTGTATTTCAGTCAACACAACCATTTATTTTACGTCGGTCAAAAAGAGATGTGGAAAGGCAGCTAAACAAGAAATCTGAGCATGTGCTGAAGTGTCAGCTGTCAAACCGTCAGAGGGCTCTGTATGAAGATGTCATGATGCAGCCTGGGTGAGGGAGACTCTGTTGTGGGAGGCCTCTAAAATAGTACAAAGCCTTGTTTAATGTTGCAAATTAGCTTCACAGAAGTCTTTTAAGTTGAATTAACTTCACATTGTTTGTGTTATGATTCCAGGACTTTAAGGAAAATGTTATTTTTGTATTTTTAACAGGGCTCAAGATGCACTAAAAGGAGGCCATTTCCTTAGCGTTCTTCATGTCCTAATGCAGTTGCAGAAGATTTGTAACCATCCAGAGCTGGTGGATCCACGTCCTGAACATTCTTCCTATGTGTCTGACACTCTGCAATATAAAACGGCATCTCTAGTCCTGAGGGCTCTGGAATATGACCCTTGGAAGGTGGGTGACGAATATTTATTGGTATGCCTGTGCAAAATGCGTATAGAATTGCAATTTATTTATATATTCTTTTATGTTCAGAACGTTGACCTCTCCATATTTGACTTTCTTGGGGTTGAGAATAAAATGACACGCTATGAAGCTCAAGTGATTCCTAGACAGAGAGTTTCCAGGAAGCTGATTCAGGAAATCTACAGCTCGCCTAATCCTGCACCTAGACCCGCAAAGGTCAAAATAAAACGCAACAGGTACTTACTAATAGACAAATGCTTTGAATCATATCTTTAATCCTGACTCCCAATAATTATCCTGGCCTTTGTTTCACTTCTCCACACCCCTCTCTTTCTTATGAACCTGCAGGTTGTTTGAGCCCGTACTCTATGGTCAGAAACCAGAAGGGAAAATAATCAATTTCCAAAGTTCTTCAACAACTACAACTACGGCTACTGCTACCCAACAGGGGCAAGTTCGACGAACACAAATCACCACACCTGCTGTACCTCAGGGGACCAAAGGTTTAATTATTATTTCTGGTTATTTAAAACTGTACTATTGTAGGGCACATCCATATATTTTTCTTGTGTCTTGCACCACAAATATTTAACCTAATAAGTGTATTTCATTTCCACAGTGCCTGCCACATCACATGTCCAAGTGGGGGGTTCCAGACCTCAAACCCCAGGGACTACCACAGCTGTTCCAATGAGACAAGTTAATCAGCTGCATTCCCAGACTCCCTCACATACTGTCCAACAGAGTGTCCTGTCACAAAGATTGGTGCTTAGCTCTCAAGCCCGGCTTCCAAGTAAGTGTTCCCACTCACATGCTAATCTTTAGATCAAAACTGCAACTAAATAACTTTAAAGTATCCTTGCTGCTTGCAAAATTTGCCTTCTCTTTTAAATTGATCTCTGCTAAGAAACTGGTGGCATCTGATGCAAATCCACCTGCTTATTCCTTTCTTTTCATGCTTTATTGAGCATAGAATTCATGACAAATTATTTTTAGAAGGCTGGTTTCTTATTGAGAAAGGGAATTGGCTCACTCTCTGCAATTCACAGCCGTGTACAGGATAACTTTCCATAATTTAAATATACTCAGCTGGTTTCAACACTGGCATGAGTAAATAATAAGTGGTAAATGTGGCCCTTTAATTGGCTTCTTGTCTTATATTTCTTTTTCATCTATTTTGCAGGTGGCGAGGTGGTAAAAATCGCTCAGCTAACGGCTCCTGGTGGTGCACAAGGCCGTATAGCTCAACCTGAAACTCCTGTCACCTTGCAATTCCAAGGGAACAAATTCACTCTCTCCCAGAGTCAACTGCGCCAACTCACAGCTGGCCAACCTCTGCAGCTACAAGGTAACATTACCCAGCATGAGTGGCAGGATATATCTCTTTTGTAGAATACAGCTCACCAATGTATTGTTGCTGGAAAGGAGATGCAGGCACAATGCATTATCTGATTTCATTCGATGTGTTGAGATTATGGATGTTGCATGTGTGCATGTTTGACCGTGTATAGTTGTTGCTGTAGTTAAATTGGTATAAATTTGTTTTTTGTTCCAGGTAATGTACTGCAGATTGTTTCAGCTCCTGGTCAGTACCTTCGCCCACAAGGTTCCGTTGTGCTTCCTGCCATGCCACAGGGTACAGCTGCTAATGCTGTAAGAACACAACAGCAAGTTGTAGCTCCAAATCCCAGTGCAGTGCAGCCATCAGGTTTGTTACTCTGTAGTAGTATTCTTGAAGTATTTCTGTAGTATAGTGGCAGCACATAGATGGGTATTAGCATTGCTATTGTACAGGTGGGCATTAAAGCGTGGACCCCCTTTCTGCTTCTCGCGTTATGTATTGTTTTTTTGCATATATATTCCTTCTCTTGTATCATTCTAGTTAATGGTTGTTTTGAATCTTCTAACTGCTTATATGTTTGTGTATGCAGCTCCCATGGCAGGAAGGAACACACAGATTCCTACTGCAGCTTCTGATCAAGTGACAAAACCTGTTCCCAGTGTGACAGCTCCACTTCAGGTAAGTTCCATGTAATGTAATGACAAAGTCATACTTCTGATAACCAAAATGCATTACCTGTGGTAACCCAACTCTCAAGAATAGTTGAAAATACAAATCTGTATCTGTCTGTTTATTTATTGTGCAAATTAGTTCTGGGTCATCTTATCTTATCTTTCTCTTCCTGATAAAACATTGGCAGCCAAAATAATCAAATTCTATAAAATACTGAAGTTTGAATTGGCGCGTTCCACATTGGCTCTCCAAGAAACAAGCCGCAAATTGTTAAATAGAGACACCAGGGTTTCTCAAACTGCCTACTAACCAGGACGGGTCTTATGAAATTAACACTCATATACATTAACACCATTGTCAGTCAATCGAGACTTATTGATCTTTAGTGGTGGAGCAGTTGTAGCTGCCACGTGCTGTTGTTGGCTCCCCTGAGCTGTAAGATAGGGGTTAGAGAGAGCAATCCTGCTCATGGGGCGACCCCTTCATTGAGTTAATTTTACCCATTGTATCTTGATGGAAATCAGCCGTGTGTAACCCCTTTAGTCCTGTTCAGTTGGTGAGGGATAATAAGCATAGTGGGTTCGCAACAAGGTTTCCACTGTATTTAAAAACAAAAAAAACAAACCAACCCTAAAGTTCTCTAGATGTCAAATTCTTCTTGTGAATTGCACAATTTTAGTATCCAGTTACTGCTGAATTTATAACTTGAAATGGTTTTATGTTATGTCCATGTATGTTATTTCTATGTAAAACTTGGCCATTTTATTTAAATGAAGGAGTCAACAGAAGATAAACAACGCATGGTGAAGGAGCGTCTGGACAGCCTATTCTCTTGTAATGAACGGCGCTGTGCACGAGCTCCACTGTATGGCTCAGATTTGTTGTCACGTTTTTCACTCAATTTTGCTAATTCTCAACCTCCCATGGGCAATGGTCACTGGGGCTGGGCTGGCTATGTAAACTGCCTAATTTCCTCCCGCTGTTCTGAAGACTCCTTGGATCCCTTGAGGCATCTTATCCTGTCCCCTGATCAGCAGAAAACAGTCCTGGAGTCTCATGCTAAGAGGTAAATATGATATAAATTGATCTATATAGTTTTTTTGTTACAGTGCAATTTAGAATACTTTGATACCTATAGATTGGGAAGCGCATGCTTTTATACTGTTTAGTGTCTTGTGTCTAGCACATTTCTTGAAACTTAAGTGTATCCCTCTCTCTCTCTTGCGCTTTTAATTTTTTTAATGTATTTATTTTTCAACAGGATCTGTTTAAACAAAGATTTGTATTTGTAGTTACACACAGTGTATTAAATATACTGGTGTTACTTTGCCATGAAGCATATATATCAAAAAGCACACTCCTGTTTGGTAAGTGCAGGTTGAATCATTCATGGGCTTGCACTGTTGTACGTCAGGGTGCATAGTGGTGGCTGGCTAGCTGAGCATAATGCGAGCTGCTGTTGATTATGTAAAGGCATGGTGTTTTGGATAAACATTACTTAAAACGTTTAGCAAGCTATTGTGCACAAACTAGCTGTTTATTTACAGTTTTATTGTTGCCTAAGTGGTGTCGCTGGTACGATTACCTCTGTTAGAATTGTAATCTGTGATTCCTTATCCTTACCCCAGGGAATTGTTGCCTGTACGTCCCCTGGCATTAATTGAGGATAAAACATTTGCTCTCATTCTTACCTCGGAAACTTGTTTTCATTTGGAATGTTGAGCAGACAACATATTTATTGAACCAGGAATATAAATACATTTTACACATATATTAAATATGCAGACTTATTAGCCATCTAAACTAATTGGTGAGACTGGTCTTACCTATACTTTGTTATCCAGCTCATATACTCCTCTCAGTCTTGTCTCACTTCTAAAGTGAGCTCTGTGTGTGTACATTGGAGATCTGCTTGCTCAAAAGCATTCTAATGTATTAAACCTTATAATGCCTGTTTTTATCATTTAATATTCTGTTTACATCTGTCATTTTCAGGTCACAGTGTGTAGTCCCAGCAGTTATTGCAGCTCCTCCATCCCTTGTAGTGCCACATCCTCCTCCTTCCTTCACTCATAATATAAAGATCCTGAGTCACTGCCTGAGGGAGAAGGCTGCCCCATACCTAAAGGACCTACGAGAGAAAACATCCCCATACTGTGTGCAGTTACCTGACCTGCGGCTTATCCAGTGTGATTCAGGTAAGATAGAGACGCTCTTTTAACAAGTGGCTTTTGTGAAAAATGAAACCAAGAGGGCTTCAGTCACCTGAAAATGCATACATTATAAGGGTAGTGGTGGGGCCAATTACTGTGAGAAATGCACTTATTAAACAAGGGAAGAAGTTTATTTGAAAACTTTTTTTTTTTTTAGAAAATTTTAAAATGAAATGGTATGAAAATAAATAACTTTTTTTTTTTTTTTTTTACCCGATTTGTTTTTGGCTCAGTGCATTTTGCCTTCTTTCAGATAATAACTAAAGTTAGAGCACGCTGAATTTCCTCTATCTTAACCCAGTACCCTGAATCAGGCTAGTTTGGTTTTACCATCTGCTATTAATCCTCAACTTGTTTGAATTCTTATGACACACAGGGAAGCTAGAAGCTCTGGTCATCCTTCTCAGGAAGCTGAGGTCCGAAGGTCGACGCGTTCTCCTTTTCTCCCAGATGCTGCATATGTTGGACATTTTGGAAGTGTTCCTGGATTTGCATTCCCTAACCTTCTTGAGAATTGATGAGAATGCCAACTTTGATCAAAGCCAGGTATATGGCAGTGCTCAGACCATGCTAGGAAAGCTAGTGTGTTTTATGATGTTTACTGACCTTAAGAATGAACACCACAATATATGAACAATATACATCTTCTATTTGTTGTACATTATATTTCTAGAGTAATGCTGTAGTAATTCCTCATCCTCACACCAGGTATTTTTGCCCACACATCCCCTGACTTTAATTGAAGATAACAACAACATTTCTTTTACTCTAACCCTGAAAATTTGTTTTCATTCGGAAACTTGGCCAGAAATTTTCTTTTCATCCACTTCTAACATTTTTTTTCTTCTGTTGTCAACTGGTTTACCCATGTTTTACCTATTGATCTTCTTGTCCTCAGGAATTGCTGAAGAGCTTTAACAGAGACCCTCGTGTATTCTGCATGGTCCTATCCACTCATGTGTATACTCAGTCAGTGCCTCATATAGAGGCAGATACTGTCATTTTTTATGATAGTGACTTGAACCCTGTGGTAGATGGAAAAACGCAGTCCTGGTGTGATCTCATTGGAAGATCAAAGGATATTCATGTTTACAGGTAATGTCTTTTATTAGCCATGTGTTAAAAACACAAATTGTGTGAAATATTAATAACTACCATTTATATGAAGTACTGTTGTGTGCATTGATTATCTTTGGAACAGTATACATAGAAAGTGCAATCAAGAAAAAGGAGCACAGCATTCATTCATGGTTTGCAGAATTAGACTTCATTACTTTTTAGAACAATGAAGAACATATAGAGTTCTGAATACGATTTCTTTAAAGCAGTCACTAGTAGCTAGGGGGAAACACTCTCCTACCAACTGGAGTGCAGTTTAGCTAAGCATTTCACTGCTTGGTAACTGTAAAAATGGATCTTTAATTTTCTTTTCTTCAGATTGGTGACGGCAAACTCAATCGAGGAGAAACTTTTGAGAAATGGGACTAAAGATCTCATCAGGGAAGTGGCTGCTCAGGGCAGTGACTATACCTTGGCCTTCTTAACTCAGGTACCACCTACTAGCCCCATATTTGCCTTTTCTTATTAAATGTGGAATTATTATAACTTTTTATAAATACCATCTGATAGCTTTGCAGTTTGCGTGTCATTGGTTAACACTCAGGTGAGAGAAGTCAAGTTGTTTTGAGTTCAGTTGAAGACTGATGTTCCTCTTCTTCTGTGCAGCAAACTATCAAAGAGCTCTTTGAAGTCCATTCTCCTTTGGAAGATTCTGGATTCCGGGTTAAAGCTGAAGAATTTGTTCTACTCTCTCAAGAACCATCCCCATCGGACACTATTACGGCCAAGATTGCAAGACCATTTGTAGAGGTGCAGAAATTCTTCTAGAATATTTATCTAGTGTGCTCATGAGGTTTTTTGGGGGGAATTGTCATGTAAAGTCCTAATTTCTCTTAATAAAATATATTTTTAGATATTTACACATTAGTACACAAACTGTTAAGCACTTTGGGGAAATGCAGTTTTATATTATTGCTGGAAATGTGTTAGAGCTAGTTTCTGCATACTTAAAAAGGAGATTTTACTTATAGCAGTGGAAAGGAATCTTAACATTAAGAACACTAAATATAGACAACCTTGTTACAATTGTTATACACTATTTAACATTCAGATATAGTTGGGGAACATACATTCGATGGATTATGTCTTGATGGTAATAATGTTACTATCTATTCTATTCATATTTTGCCTCTGATGCCTCATCCTCACTTCAGGGCATTGTACTTTGACATTTCTCTGGTGATAACAGAGGATGAAGAAAGTTATTGACCCTAATTTGACTTTGGGAACTTGCTTTCCTTTGTAACATTTATGTTGGTCATATATTTTCTTTTTCCAACCATTCTAAAATTTTCTAGACCAAATACTTTACTTAACTATATAGGGTACTACTTATTTAGAATACATGGTGCTTAGAGTTTTTTTTTTTAAAGAAACCATTCAAGGTCTGTATAGTCTTCCCTTTAAAGGGACACTCGACTGCCCAAATTAAAAAAACAATAAAAATAAAATAAACACAATTTATTTAGTCATACCCCCAATGAAACCATGCATGCATTTTAATAATGCTTTTTTTTTTTTATTGGTGTCTATCTAAAAACAGCTTGCAAAGCTACAGATCTCTTGTCTGCAGCCATTGCAAGCCCCTTCTTCCCCAGTCCAGACTTTCTGTGGCTGTCCAATCACGGACTTCCCAATGCAGCTCAATGAGTCTTTGCAAGGCAGGTGCTCTTGCCAATTGTCTGCCTCTATATTTTAGCTCCACTGAGCAAACCAAACCAGGAAGTAACATGACAGGTTGTCTGATTGACAGCCAAGGGAGAGTAACAAGGTTAATTTGTAAATGTGACTATATATTGAAATCTGCGCTTTTTGTAAAATAAGAGGACACACTCTTCACACATTTCATCAAGCTAAGCATTTCATTAAGCTAAAGTGCTACAGGTGTTTGGATCGTTTCTTTAATGTGATTCTTTAAATTTCAGTACTTAAAGCGGCACTGTCATGCCGAATTTACCTTTCTTTAATCAATTCCTCTTATCTCCCTCTCTCAGGATCTGTTCTTCATTTCTTCCTGTCTGCTGTAGTTTTCTTTAAAACATAAGACAAAGCAGGGACTACTTGTCTTATGGAGGTTTCCTACGCCTGACCATCTCTGACCAGCGGAGGAGCAAAGTGTGCTTCATTTCCGGTGGTCAGAGCAATTTTCCCATAATTCTAAGCTTTCCTCCCTGTTCCCGCGATGCTTCCTGTCAGTATTGCCGAACGTCCTGTCAAAACTGCCGAATTGCGTCCTAACAGAATGAGAACAGTTTCTCTATTCGTGTTAGGACGCAATTCGAGACTTTGTTCGGATCGGAATTTTATTCTAATGAATGAAACTCCGATCCTATTTGTGCCGTGGCAGCATCTTGCAGTCGCTTAGTAAATAACTCGTATTTGGTATTAGGGAGCTATCTACCAAAAGGCTGAAAGACCTAAATTGGTCTTTCAGCCACAGATTACTTAGTATTAGTAAATGCTGCCCCTACTCGCTATATCGTGAGTAGGGGCATGTCCAGTGGCTGCTCACTGTTAAAAAAACAAAAAAAAACAACTAGTAACCCCCATCCCTGCGCGGCGGGTGGGGGCCCTAAATAACAATGGGGGGGGGGGGAATTGTCCTCCCCACCCCTGAGTGGTGGGTGGGGGTCCTATATGAGAATGTGTGGTGGGGGGGACCGATTGTCCTCCCCCCGCCAGCCCCCACCCCTGCGTGGCAGGTGGGGGCCATAAATAACAATAAGGGGGTGGGACCTACTTTCCTCCTCCCAGCCCCCACACCTGAGCAGCGGATGGGGGCCCTATATGAGAATGTGTGGTGGGAGGGACATATTGTCCTTCTCCCCTGCCCCTCACCCCTGCGGCGGGTGGGGGCCCTAACTAACAATAAGGGGGGACACCTATTGTCCTGACCCCCACCCCTAGGGTCGGTGGGGCCATGAATGGAGACCTATTGTCCTCCCCCACCCCTGAGTGGCAGATGGGTGCCCTAGATTAAAATGTCGCCCCTAGTCACCTCCCCCCCCCCACCCCACACACACAAATAATAAAATAGTGAGGTGGGAATAAAATAACTAACTACCTGTAAAAAAATAAATAAAAACTTACCATTTGATGCCCCAAAAAAGGCCAAATAAAAACCATAATACCCATCGAACTTGTAAAAAATCTTATAAAAAAAAAACGATGAAGTGTTTAACTGGGCATGTGTGGGAATCTCACAGCGCTATCTAGTGTGGTCAGATGACGTGTCCCACAAGGACTTCATCTCCCCACACAAAGGTGGGGCGCCCAGAACATAGATCCGGGCACAAAATAAAGATAAAATTAGGTGATATTGGGGGGCTTAGGGGCATTTGGAGGTGATTAGGGGGTCAGTTAGATGTAGTGGTGTCGGGAGGGGGGTTAAAAAGAAACGTGATTCGGCCATGACCGTGCCGCTTTTAAAGCACAAAATACTATAGTATTAAAAAGAAAATACGGTATTCTTGACACTGTAGTATTTTTTACTTTATTTAGCTTTGGGGCCCCCTGCCTGAATCAAAATAAAAATTGTGGGGGTAAATTATATTACTTTTTTACAGTGCCAGGGTCCAGTCCCTGCAACTGCATGACCTGATAATAGTCCAAACCAGGGCTCCTCATAAAAAGCTGTGCTACTTCTGGAGGCTTGCTCTGAGAACAGAGGTTCACTCGGTTCACATAGTAACTGATATGTATTCTTACTCCATTGCTGCAAACGAACCTTTTCATATATGCAAGCTTTATATTATGTCACTGGCTTTACAGGCACTGGGAAGAATAGAGTGTGGAGCTGATGAAGTTGCGGAAGATATGCAGGAAGATGGGCCAAAACCCAATGCCGGCATATGCCCATCTGATAACTGTGAACAAAACGATGACCACCAACTTTCTCAGATGCAAGAGTTGGCCGACCTCATGCAGCAGGTAGTATGCCTCCTGTTCATAATATTTAGTGGTAGATATTTAGAAAATTCACAGACATGCGTTCGTTTTTGACAAATTGTAGCTTAGATCACCTTTCGGAGATACAAAAGTATCTTGTTTACAAACTATATTTACTAATTGAGTTTCTCATTCATACTTGTGACTGTTTCTTGCTTATTCAATTCTTACAGTTTTCCCTTGAGTTTCTAGATATTACTTGTGTATGCTAGCTTTGTATTTTTTTCATAACCTAGCAATGTGTGTTGGTCTTTATACAGCTTACTCCTATTGAAAAGTATGCATTACATTATCTGGAGCTGTCTCATATCTGCAGCGGCAGTCTTCACCTTGGATGTATTGAGGTATTTGGGGATTTCAAGGGATTTGTTTGTCTTTGGAATTTATTATTTATTTATTTATTTTTAAAGGAAAAATGTGTCTTACTTAAAATTTGTGATTTTATTTATGGGGTCTTTGTGACTTATAGGGAGAAAAAAAAAAGTTTGTTCAGTGCCAGTTTCATGTTATTTTTACAAAAGATACCTGCCAAGTTGAAAGAAAGATGCCTGTCAATAATGCAACTACCAAATGTACTGAAGTGTGTAACCACAATACCATACTTCTTTCTTAAATGATTTGGGTCAATACAGTAACTGGCAATATTGAACTCTATAAATGTTGCTATTATCAATAATATAGTAGTGACATCAGGAAGATACAATTAAAAAAATGCTGACATGGGCTGCACACAGCTTGATCTTGAAAACAAGAACAGTATTTTATTTCACTTTTCTAGATAAAATGAAGGTTTACAACCATTTTAATGGATATATGAGAAATATATGTTTGAATTTCCATGATGGTTCCATTCTCTGTTTGTTCTGCAAAGGGCAATTTAGTGTTTTCTGGTGTTAAATTAAGATATTTTTAAAATCTTTAATCTGGGGAAATTGAGTGTGATGGAATTGTTTTTTCTTTTTGTAGGAGCAATTGAAAGCCGCAAAGCAGGAGTGGGATTTACAACACCTAAGAGGACTTAAGGGGAGAGAAGAGATCATGCAATGGGAATCTGAGGAAAGTGATGAGTTGCTAACCTACACTCGGGAAGATGCTTATAACATGGTAAGAATGCTGACAATAGTAACTGAGGGACAATGCTGGAATTAGTGGAATAATTCAGCTAAGTAATATTTCTCTAAATTCTGAAAAGTAATTTGGTGAAAATCAGGCAAATGACTGCCATTTATATTCATCCAAAGCTCAGTACTGAGACTGAATATAATGTTGCAGCTTGTGGTAAAAGTTGATACAATATCTATATGTAAGTGCAATGCAATGATTAAATTCAGTAGCTTCACTTCACATGTTGTGCCATGTGAAGTGAAGGTAACAAAGTAATGACTTAATGACAATGTGGAGACTGTGAATAAAGCGATCTGAGCTGTAAAGGTGGTGGGGGGAGAGCCGAGTTTTGTTAAAGCAACTAATGTGTTAAATGTTTACAATTCAGGATTTCATTTACGATGAACCAGAGGGGCAGACTGAAATAATGCCGGTAAGACCTTTTATGTTTAAATCATCAGTTGAGGCTTGATTGTTTTTTGTTTTTTTTTTGAATGCGTTGAGCTTTTTTTTTTTGTTTATTTGTCTTTGCCAGGTTTGGACACCTCCTACCCCACCACAAGATGAGAATGACATTTATATTGACTCTGTAATGTGTTTGATGTATGACACCACTCCCATTCCTGAGTCTAAGCTACCCCCAGTATATGTGAGAAAGGAGCGGAAGAGACACCGGACAGACCCAGCAGGTAATATAAACACTTGCACATCTTAGTTGTAATTGGAGAAAATGTGTTCCTATTTGAGTAGCCAATCCATTATCTAAAGTGAAAAAGAACTTTGTTTTGAATTCACAGATTGTTAGAATTCAGCAGTAACAGAGAAAGTGAATAAGAGGTTGTCTTTTCAGTAATCGCGGAGGGTTCAGCAGTGTTCTGTTAGCGTATAGACTTGTTGATGCTGAATATTGTAAAAGGTGTAAAACAAAAGGCATTTATCAATCTTAAACTGGTTTAATGTTTACCATCATTAGCATTTTTAAGCTTAGGCACTAATCCACAATTCACCTCTGTTTTATATTTTAGCTGGAGGTCGGAAAAAGATAATGAGGCATGGGGAGTCTGTGGTACCTCCTCGCTCCCTATTTGACAGAGCTGCTCCCAACCCACTTAAAGTTCGTAAAGAAGGCAAGGAGCAGAAAAAGAACATCCTTCTAAAACAGCAAACTCAGTTTGCTAAACCTTTGCCGACTTTGATTAAGCCAGTTATGGAGACTGGTCCAGATAATCCTGAATGGCTTATAAGTGAAGACTGGGCTCTGTTGCAGGTAAAAATGTTTATCTGAGTATTTGGGGGGGGGGGGGAAAGTACCACCACCTCAAAGAATAACAACCTAAACAAGGGAAAGTTTTGTGCTGGTTTTCATTTTATGGCAACAATGTTTAAAATAAGTGCCCTTATTATTCAGTTTTATTTTTTTCCTGATGAGTTGAAATATAACTTAATGAGGGTCTTCCACAGGCGGTGAAGCAACTTCTGGAGCTGCCACTGAACCTTACAGTTGTGTCCCCGGCTCACACCCCTAACTGGGATCTGGTCAGTGATGTGGTGAACTCTTGCAGCAGAATCTACCGATCGTCCAAGCAGTGCAGGAGCCGTTATGAAAATGTAATCATTCCAAGAGAGGAAGGAAAGGTAATGTTGCTCTGATTTGTGCCGTCTCACATTACCGAGGTCACATTTAATTCATTATCCACTTGATAATCTCACTAGTGTTTATTATGATTATGGTTTTCTTCTGTTGCACTTTTTCAGTCAACAAACTTTATGTCCTGTAGATTGCAAGCTCATGGATTTATATCCATTTGTTGATAGAAAATATTTTTTTAAATTCTTGATATGGTTCTCATATCTCTGTGCTATTATTTTCTGATCAGTTAAAGATACTATTTTATTGTTTGTAACAAATTCCAAAACAAGTAATGTAACAAATCATGTCTAAAGTGAAATTTATCTGCCATATAAATACCCAATATCTGATATATGTCCTGAATTATTTTAAATAAAGTCCGGATGCCAAGTGTGTCAGTACAAGCCAGGAATATACATTTTCGCTATGAGATTACTCCTCAAAGCACCCAACTATTATGTGCTGCAACTAAGACACTTCCAACTCTCACACTAGAAGTACGCTATGAGCCTAGACTCAGTACTCCAGACCACCAGTTGGCAGCAACTATACACCTGAATCAGTTTTTCAGAATATCCAAATATGAATATATTATTTATGTGTGTATATATGTATATACACACAAAAATACCTACGTTGTTTTTGTGTTAGGGTTCTCAATTTCTATTCACCACTAACCATTGGCGAGTAGAAATTCACTCCTGATGGACTCTAGAGGCTTGCAGTGGCAAGTAACATTTAAGGTCTGGCTAGTAGCATAGGATTTTAAATTTTAGGTTCTGTTTATATAGTTTTGATAAAAGCTTGTGGCCAAAGCTTTGGACTTATGGTAGGCCTCTGACAAGAAGGGCGGCAAGGAATGCCTTTGGTGCCTAAAGAGTATCATGCCAGTCTCATGATGCAATACTGTGCTTTGAACCTATGATGGCAGTGGAGATAGAACAAAAATAAGCAGAGTACAGACACAAATGATGTTCGATTGTGGATTACCATTTTAAAGGATCACTATGGTGTTAGAAATACACAAAACTGCATTCGGAAAACTGAAGTGTTCCTATGCATTCCCCCAATTCCTCCAGGCCTCCACCGCACAGCACTGAAAGGGTTAAATAACACTTTCACTCACATTCCCTTGGCACTGGCTCTGTCTCCGCCTCCTCTAATGTCAGCGCTAGGGTGAACCTAGTGTGCATGCGTGGTAGACAGCCACTTGAGGCAGTCTTAACACTACAATGTAAACATTGCAATTTCTCTGACGGGGACACTGCACCCAGACCACTTCAATGAGATGAAATGGTCTGGTTTTCTATAGTTTCCCTTTAAGGACAACATAGCATGCCTTCTAGAACAGAGTCCACTGTAACAAAGAAATGTTCATTTTCTAACCTTTACTATTGTTATTCTTACAGCTGCTATCAGATGTCAGTCCAAAGAAGAAATCAGAAAACATTTTTAAGGTGTGTAAAGGCATTACAGCATGTAAAAATAAAATATATATATATATATATATATATATATATATATATATATATATATAAAATACAGGGTTTCCTTGCACTCACGCTTGTAGACTGTTGTAGGCCGGTGCTTGTTCTTCCTTGTTTCATATGTTTGATCCTGATGAAAGTTCCAGACAGGAACTGAAACGTTGATCTTTTAAATGGAATTTCAATAAACTGTAAGTTTTAATTCACAAAAGCCAGAGAGTGCTGATCACTACTTCACTTTATATATATATATATATATATATATATATATATATATATATATATATACACACACACACATATATTTAGTTCAATGTTCATAATTTAAAAACAATATACATTATTCACTTTTTAACTACTGTAGCACTACGTATTCTATGTATCACCAGATTCTCTTAAGTGTTCCATCTCCATATAATAATAGTCTCTATCATGCACAATATGAAAGTCTCATTTTAACATTCTAATCATTTCTATGTATAAAACTGCTACCCATTGTGTAGTTAAAAGATATTTAGCAATTAATATTGCCATATCTTATCTGTCTCTTGCTTGCATCGTTCTGTGTGCAAGTGTTTTTCTGACATGAAATCCATTGCATGTTGTCCTGGAATGCTTTACTATAGTGCAGATTTGTAGATCTACATTAGATTTAATGGAATTATGTGCCTATTAATCACTCAGGATGTTCCAGGTCACTATATAATATGCAATTTTTTTCCCTCCCATTTAAAGAATAAGCCTCTTCGAACCAGTCAGATTTATGCTCAGGATGAAGGAATGACTCACAGCCAGTTATTCACTACCCGTTTTGATCTGATGAAAATGGCTGCTGGAAAACGAAGTCCCCCGATAAAACCGTTGTGAGTGATCTTTTTATATATATTCTTTTTTTCACTTTAATTATATTTTTTGTGTGCAGAATTATGCATTTTAACCCTATCTTCTCTGCCTCCCCATTCTAGAATGCTTCATTCTTGTCAGTTTACAGTATTTATGTATGTAATATACATACTATGTAATGTGCATAGCACATGTTTCTGGGAGTTGCAATTGAACTATTTTGTTTCATAACGGCTTCTTTATTCCTTGTACCTTTTAGCCAGGCATTCCTGCATTCCATTTATATCAGGAGATTTCTGTTTTATATACATAACCTGTTGTGAAACTAATGAAGCAGTTTAACTAGAAATCCTCTACTTTTATCCCTGCTTGTGAATTTTAGGCTTGGCATGAATCCATTCCAGAAGAACCCAAAGCATGCATCGGTTCTAGCAGAGAGGTAACAGAAAATTGTTTTGATTGTAATTTAAGGAGGCACCATCTAAGATTTCTCAGTATGATATTCAGTTTCCCCCCCTTTTTAAATCTTATTTCTTGGTTTCATTTTCAGCGGAATTAGTTATGACAAACCCATGCCCCCTGTCCAAATTGCCACTCTGCGTGCTGACCGCATTGCCAAGGAAAAGAAGGTGATCTATTTGTTCTGTCTCCCTTAAAAATATGCTTTTAGTCCAGATCATCACTTGAAAGCTGCTTTATTTTATTTTCCTTAAAGGCTTTGGTTGATCAGGTTCGAGCTCAACAGCAGTCTGGTCCCTTACCCCAGCAACTGCAACAAAATGGGCAACAACCAGCACAGCCCACAACCGTGCAGCCAGCACAAGCTCAGACCCCGACTCCAGTAGCTACTCAGCCGCAACTAGTGGTTCAGCCACAAGCAGCAGCCAAAGGACCAAGCCCTGTCACTACTCTGTCCAATCCAACACTCCTGGTAAGTCTTGTAGCACCTTTGATGTTAACGTGTGTGGATAAGTTGGCTCTTGCATTGGAAGCATATCTGTCTTCAATGTGGTCTAAAGCCTTTTCACTTGCACATCATTGCTGAATCAGTGTTGTCACTGACTGAGTTGGTGAAACATGTTGAGACTAAATTAGCAGTTTTCTCATGTCTCAAAACTATGACATATCTTGGAAAACATTCATTTTAAACTTACTTTATGTCATACTTGCTCAGCATTTTGTATGATGTAAGTGCTGGTGATGCAGGCCTACAGTTACAAGGACAGATATTTTAAAATCCTGTTCTAGTTCATCGATTGCTTAACCATTTGCATATTTTCCTAGTGTTGATCTGGAAATCAAATTGCTGCTTGTATCAGTGAAGATATAGTCCTCAACAATTGCAGTGCCACAATGTAACTGCTGAGGACTCATTTACAATATTCAGAAGTCTGTATATCTCTATGCTGTTTAATTGATTAAATGTTTTCCTCCTAAAATTGTGTGTTTCAATATTATTTCTTGTTTGAATATTTTTTTTTGTTTAAATAGTTGTCTACAATGTCTTATTTTGGTGTGCTTTAAATTTCTCCACGTCACTGATGTGATTACTCTTTGATTAACAGACAGGCACGATAAAGGCTGCTGTACCAGGAACCACTATAGCTACTGGTAAGATATGTTATGGACATGGCAAAAAATAGAATTCGTTTTTTTGTTCAAGGCACTTTTTTATTAAATTATATGCGTAATACATGTGCTTTGCTTATGCAATGGAGAGACAGTAAAATTTGTGGTTAACAACAAGTGGACTTTCTAACTGTTTGGAATTGGCTGACCTGATTTAGGGACCAGCTTTCTATAATGCTTTTTTCCTACATCCCACTTCGCTGAGATACCAGAGACAATTTTGAGCTGTATGCATTATCAAAACATTTTTTTAATTTTAGTCTTCGTGTAGCAATGCACAGCAAAAGCCTTTTTGCATCTCCATGTACAGCTATAAATATTCAATTGATAAAAAAATTGTTAGTTGTCCAGAAATACATAAATTTAATTTTAATGCTTTTGTCTTCATTAAACAAGAAAAGTGTTTAGTTCTTTTCAGTCCATCAGAGCGTAGTTGATTTCTGGGTTGTACGACATGATAATAAGCACTGATACTGATGTTTTAGATAATGAAAACATTTGAAATATATTCTATTAGCCTGGATGGTTTGACCAGAGGAACTAGGCAGGTTTTTATTTTTTATTTATAATATCTGGTATTGTTTTTTTATCTGCCAAAACAGAAATTAAAAATTGGAAACCAAATGCGATCTATTCTTTTATTGCAAATTAAATGTGAATTTAAATCCTGTAATCTGATCATTACATGTGTGACGTGTTCTGCTTAGCTGCACAGAATATAATTTTGTTTTCCTTGCCAGGAACAGTCAGTGGAAATGTGATTGTGAACACAGTATCGGGTGTATCGCCTGGCACATTTCAGCCTATTAACAAGCGTGTTGTGACTCCAGTGGTGAGCGGTACAGTTTCAGTAAGTAGTGCAGAACCTAACCAATTGCCAGTCCTATATTATGCTTCGATTTTATATTTTTTGTTCAGCTATTTTTAATGATTTCATATTTTTGGATAAACTTTTAAACTTGTATTATCAAAATGTATGCGTATTTATATAATTTGTTTAGCAAAATAAAAAATAGTTTAAGAAATACAGGAATATAGTGTTCCTTTAAATCATTTTAAAATCTCAAATTAAGGCCAGAGTTGTAGGAATTGGTTAAAATGACTCATCAACTCATTAGGGTATTTTTTGGGTTCTCATGATCTTTTAAATTTCTGGTTTAAGTTATAAAACGTGTGTATGTGTGTGTGTGTATATATATATATATATATATATATATCTCTCTCTCTCTCTCATGTATATATCTCTCTCTCTCTCTCTCTCTCTCTCTCTATATATATATATATATATATATATATATATATATATATATATATATATATATATATATATATATCTTGATATATATCTAGATATATATCTAGATATATATATATAAATATATATAAAAAAATTTAAATAGAAAATACAAACTAATCTGTCTAAGAACTACAAATAGTTAAAACACAGTATCTTCAGTACATATATTTGAAAATACTGTACCCATTAAAAAAAGAAACAAGATCTCCAGAAAGGGTGGTGGGGGGCAGCAGAACAAGAATCCCACCAGCTGTTTACTTCTCTAATCAAGGTAAAGTGAGTTGAGTCAGATATTGTGTCCAGATGTTATTGTAAAGGTGGGAAAAGTCATGAAACTGGACTGAGAGTTACACCATGCCATAACGTTATTCTTCTTCAATATTTATAATATATTTTGTTCCCCTAGTTATAGGGGCGGTTGTATATTTATGTTGTTTTTTTTTTTGTTTTTTGCTTATGAAGCTATCATTTCCTTGCCAGGCTGTGACTACTGCTCAAATGGGGCAGCAGAGGACAGTGGCCACAACACCCACTGTGCCTACAGAGATGGTCACTATAGCTACTAGTCAAGGGGTTCGAGCAGTGACTCCTGTAACTGGAGGTACAGTGGTTTCTACCAATCTCACTACTGTGCAGACCCAAGCCAGAGCCATAGTAACACAGGTGACTACAGGTAAGATAGCTTGAATTTTGACTTTGCGGAATTTTAAATAGAATACACTTTAATGTAATTGTTTGGTCAATAACATAGCTTCTAATTTTATTAACATTAACTCCCAACCCACTCCCCTATATATTCATATTCCCTTTTCTCCCTTCTCTTTCTGTACTCTTTACTCTAGCGACCACTGCTGGGGTTCAGCTGGCCGGTAAAATAACACCAGGTCAGTTTCAGCTTTTACGACAAGGGCAGGTCACAGTTCCACAGATCCAGGCTCAAGCACAATCTCCAGGACAGATAAAGACTGTTGCAAAGATATCTCCAGTGAGTAACAATGCACGGATTATTGAACCACTAGGTTTATGCATTTTTTGTTTTCCGTTTATAATAGCAACACATTATCAAAGTCAGTAAGTATTGTGTTGTATCATTACCATCACTTTTCTTATTTAGTTGGTAAGCTTGAAGGCAGAACTGTTATTATATACTTAGTGCTTCTAGCTGTAAACATATGATTAAACAATACGAACACAAATACCTTTTAATAAGAAAAATATGCATTTTGTCATTAAGCTTTATTTAAAAAAACGCCTTGCACAAACAATCTCTTTCTGCAATATTTGCAAGCCCTCCCATTCTTCTATGGCTGTCCAATCACAGATGCCCTAATACAGTTAATTGAGAAATATTTGCAAGGCAGGATTTGCAATTGCCTGCCTATTGTGGTTATATTCACTGAGCTAAACAAACCAGAAGTAACAGTACTAGTTGTCTAATTGACAGCTAGTGGGTGTACAAATGTTAATCTAACAAGTGACAGTTTTATTGAAATCTGCACTTTTTCTAAAATAAGAAACGGAGGACATATTTTTCACACACAAAGGATTTCTGCATGCTAAAGTGCCATTGGTATTTTGTGCATATTGTATAAAAGATGCTGCCTTTTCTTTTTGCTTCTGCAGACTTATAAACATAAGTGCCTATGTGAATTAACCCCTTAAGGACACAGCTTCAAAAGCTAGTGTTACCCTTAAGGACACAAGCCTTTTTTTTTAATTCTTTGCTGTTTGTTTTCAAACGCAATTTGCATCTCTGTAATTTATTGCACCAACACATATTACATAGAAACATAGAATGTGACGGCAGATAAGAACCGTTCGGCCCATCTAGTCTGCCCAATTAATATTATATACCGTTTTCTGAGAGGGCAAACAGGGCTTTCATTTGATGTCACATATACATAGATAAATTCTCAATAATTATAATAAAATGCCAAAAAATGGGAAACAAAACAAAAATTTTTTTATTTTTTTTTCACAGTTTTGGCAATAGTAATGTATGTATAACTTACCGGTATTTTGAAAGTTACAGGTCACAAAATACAAGGACTAAAATAAAATTTAAATGTGAAAGTTTTAGAAGTTGGTATGTTTGTCTTGTAGGTTTAGTAGCCATCACAGAAAACAAAATTGCCACACAAAAGTATATATTTATATAAAGTAGACATCACAGGCTATTTACCGAAGGTTAGTTGTACACTTTTTACATAGTCATTTCATCGCCAATCTCTGCTAAATATTGGAGTAAAATTGTGTTTTTTCTCTATTTTGGCATGTACACATATAACAAGGTTTTTGTAATGTGTATTTCGTAAAGCTGATGTGTGCTATTCCTGCAAAGGACCCCATATCGTTTTCAGTTACATCTACTGAGTGCAACAATACTCCCATTGTATGCCTTTGGCACTATTCTGTAAAGCTACAATGCCATATAAGAGACAAGGCTATTTCAATTTCTATAGTTAGAATTTTTGTAGATGGATTTGACGGGCCTATGTCTCATTTTAGGGTATTATAGCAGTGTGACTGTTCAAATAACCCCACAAAGGACTTTCATTTGATAAAGCAGACACCCCAGGGTATCTTATATGGTGTATATTGTGCCTCAAATTGTCACAATTTTTTCACCAATTTATGTCAGTGTTTGTGGTGAGGGGGAAAAAAATGCATTTTTACATATATGTTGCATTTTTGCTGAGTATTTCTTACACTTGATATGTACCACTGTTATAAAACCCCCCAGATTGTGCTCAGTTACATCTTCTAAGTAAAACAATATGCCCAATGTATGACCTAGACACTATTTTGTGACGTTACAGTGCTGTAAAAGAGACGTGACAAGTTCAGGTTTTTAAGTGTGAATTTTCATGGAGGGTTTTGATGCATTCGTGTCCCAATTTGGAGCACTTGAGCAATCTACATATTCCAACTACACCATAAAGGCATACCATTTCTTAAAGAAGACATCTCTGGGTATTTCAAAAAGGATATTGTGAACCTTAGCGTGGGATCATTTTTCTGCCGGCTTGTACCAAGTGTAGTGGTAATAAGCATTTTTACTGCCTTTTTGACACACAAAGTGAGTTGCACGGTATATTTTGCAAACCTTTATGTGTGCTACGACTGTATAATACTTCATATGTTACTCAGCGATGTCATCTGAGTACAGCAATACCCCCGTATGTACCTTTGCCAGTTATATGTGGACATTGAAGGGGCACATTTGAAACACAGCCATTCCAGTTTTTTTTCAAACTTTTAATTTGTACGCTGTGTCTATGTTTCATGTCGGAGTAGTTTAGCTGCTTGGTTATTCATACTTCCCCACAAACACATACTATTTATTAAAGAATACACCCTGCGGTAATTCAAAAGGCATAATTTGAAACTTGGTGTGGGATCATTTTTTCTCTAGTTTGTTCCAGGTGTAGTGGTAATGAGCATTTTTTTATGTATTTTTTGAAACTTTTTGTACTTTTGAAAACTCATTTTTAATATTTTTTTTTTTTTTTACTTATTACATTTTTTAAACTTTCTTAAAACTTTACACATTTAAAATTTGTATAAACTTTTTTTTTTTTACCGTTAACACCTAACTAGCAGTAAGCAGCACTAACAGTAAATTCCCAAATTTCCCATAACTTCCCTCCACCCCAGCTAGCAAAATATATAATTTTTTAAATATTTAAATTAATTAATGAAATAAGTTAACCCTCAGGGGTTAAAAAAAAAATCAGATCACAATATAATACTGTGATCTGTATTTTGATCACTGTAGGTAGTGATCAACTGGCAGGGAAGGGGCTATTTTTTTTATTAGGACTGGGTCAAGGGGGGGGTTGGATTTTTAAACTTTTTTTTTATTTTTTATTATTAAACATTATTAAAGGATCACTATAGGGTCAGGAACACAAACATGTATTCCTGACCATATAGTGTTAATACCACCATCTAGCCCCCCTGGGCCCCTCATGCCTCCATAAATATAGTAAAAATCTTACCGTATTCAAGCCAGAAGCTGTAACTCTGCATGCTGTTAGACTCAGAAAAACAAGCAGTCTGCTGACATGTGGTAGCCTGATAAAATCACAGTGCTTCCCCATAGGATTGGCTGAGACTGACAAAGAGGCAGATCAGGGGCAGAGCCAGCATGATTCAAACACAGCCCTGGCCAATCAGCATCTCCTCATAGAGATGAATTGAATCAATGAATCTCTATGAGGAAAGTTCAGTGTCTGCATGCAGAGGGAGGAGATACTGAATCACAGGATGCTGTTCACAGTGTTAGGCCAATGGGAGTGCGTGTCTGCTCATACAAGATACTTTTTTTTCTCCCATGCTAAACTTCCACCTCTCTGTAGATGTATTTTTCTACACAATGTTGGGAATTGTAGAAAAATCGTCATTCCCATAATACTTTCTTATTTTGTTGTTTCAACAGGAGCAGTTAATGAAGTTGCAGAAGCAGAAACTTCAGCTTTCCCAACAGGTGGCTCAGGCAGGCACACTGACTGGCACCACAACGCAAATGCAGGTTCAGCCACAGCAAGCCCAGCAACTTGCCACAGTTACAGCATCCCGTGCTGGGACTGTCCTTACTGGAACAACTATGACAAACCTGCAGGTGGCACGTCTGGTAAGCACATAGCATAAGCCTGAAGGAATGTATTGTTAGATTAGCTTCATTTGCACATTTAAATCACAAAATACCTGTCAATTTCTGTCCAAAGTTGCAGGCCCAGGGACAGATCCAAGCTCAGCCAGGACAAACTGCGCAAGTTGCATTGGCAAAACCACCTGTAATGTCAGCAGTCAGTGTCTCTTCGGGGGGAGTCACCACACTCCCTGTTACTGTAGCAGGAATCAGTGTTTCAATCAACCAACCCCAGAAAGTAGCAGGTATAGTACAATAACAGATCAGAAAAGCTTCACACAGTCTACTCACTTCATATCTGGATGAAGAGCACGACTGTTGACTTGTTTCCATAAAAGTGGATATGTATGTTTTGTTGTTTTTATTTATTTTTCTATCTTTTTTTAGGAATGAGTTAGCCTTTTAAACATTTGATTTGCATTTCAGCCTGTGTGAACTAACCTTTTCATAATTTAGCTGGTTTCTGTTCACAATTTCTGAAGGGGCAGTTAGGCTATATTCTCTTTTTATATATTGTTTATTGTATGTATACCAGACTGTAGATATATCATTTGATTATTTAGGTGGACAGACTGTCATGGCACAACCGTTGCACATGCAACCACTGCTCAAACTGAAACAGCATCATACCACCCAGCAGCAACAGCAGCAAAAAGCTCTTCAATCACAGACTACTTTGGGGCAACAGAAGGTAAGATACACAGTGTGCATTTGTGCTTCTCTCACATTATGTGGTTTTGTTATTATAATTATGATATTCTAATTGAATCTAGTAGTACATTTAATTCCTTCACTGTTGAATCCTGGGTTGCATATTACGTTCTTGGTTTAGTTATAGTTATTGCAACATCACGTATTTAATAAGCGTTGTACCCTTAACCTATGCATATATTTATATCTCCATCGGTAGTCATTGTGTATGGACCCAGCTTTAATTTTTTCCACTATGCTATAAAGATACAGAATGCTTCAGTGTATATATCTTTGTTTGACTGGCAGCTAAGTTCATCTCTTCCTGTCTACTTCTTTTTCCCTGGGCTTTTCATGCTCAGCCTTACCTTTCCCTCCAGATAACTACACCTCAAGTTTCCACTGCTTCTCAGCAACAAAAGGTCACCTACACCAGCCAGCCAGCCATTAAAACTCAGTTCTTAACCACCTCCTTAACTCAGGCTCAGAAGGCTGCAGGGACTCAGCAAGTGCAAGCTCAGATACAAGTACGTGTGTGAAAGCAAAATTGTGGATAATGGTTGACCACATTGTGTAATTACACTGTAATATAATGTTATTTATATACTTGCAGTTTAAAAGAAGAAATGAAAATGCTATAAAATCTACTTCCATTTTGTTTTCTAGCGTTGGTACTCTGCATACAGCATGTTTGCACAATTAACTCTCTGTTTAGAATACAACTTATAATGCATTTCAGGCAAAATGCTAAATGCTGCATGTCCAGAGTGTAACCCTTCTGTAGCTCCATATCATTCGGTGTGTCATTGGCCATCCCGGAGCTAGAGTTCAGGGCTGGCTAATGTCAATTCTTTATAAATTTCATAGCACAGAATATCAGTATTGATTTAGAGTGGTCAGCGGATGCTCTCATGTCCATGGATGGCGATGCCTGTGGGGACCCAGTTAAGGGGGCAAACTGTTGTTACTGGGCAACCATGGCAGGGTACTCCTGGCGTCATAGCGAGCTGTAGTGGTTACGATGCATTAGAGTAACCATTTAAGCATGCACCATGGGACGGTAAACAGTAGTAAGATTTGTTAATATCGTGGTTTAAGGTCTTTTCTACATGTGTGTTAAAGGGACACCTTAGTCACTGTATCTGCTTCATCTCATTAAACTGGTTATATTGTCTGGAGTCTTATGGTCCCATAATTTCTATCAGCATTAAACAGTTTTTAAAGTTTTAATGTTTTAATGCTAAACAAGAGTGCCCGGCAATCCATCCCCTCTGTGTTGCTTTGGCTAATAAGGAAGTATTAGCCTGAGCAGAAATGGGCAGCTGAGGGTGTCAGCTGACTGCTTTTAGCCTGTCAGAGTTCCAACTGACGGTATGAGTGGGTATGACAACAAGGAAGTGTGTAATCTCTGCCTTAGCTACACATACTGAAGGGGCCGTACTGTGGGTGGCCTGGGACTCTTATTTTGTGGCATACTGCACGAACATAGTGCAACACTGAATGGAGGGACAGTACCAGGGTACTCCAGGCACTATAACCAATTCAAAGAGATGAAATGCTTATAGTGACTACAGTGTCCCTTTAATGAAATGCCCCAAACAACTAAAGCACTTTAGCTTGCTGAAGTGCTTTGTGTGTGAAGAGGATTTCCTCTGCTTTTAAAAAGTGCAGCTTTCAATAGAAATGGACCCTTTAATAAATTAACATTGTTATACCTCACTGGCAGTCATTAATACAACTGGTCCTGTTCCTTACAGGTTGTTTAACTTAGTGGCCCCAAAGCTAAATAAATTGGAAAACACTCTAGCATTAGGAATACAGGTTTGTATTTGGAACGCTATAGTGTTTTTAAGTACTGAAGAATCAAATTAAAGGAACACTCCAAACATTTGAAGCTTTTTAGCTTGATGAAGTGCTTTAGGTGTGAAGAGTGTGTCCTCTTCAATAGAAATTGTAAAATTTTCCAAATTAACCCTGGTTGTCAATCAGACAACAGGTCATGGTTACTTAGCTCAGTGGATTTAAACACAAGAGGTGGATAAGTGCCCAGAGCACCTGCATTGCCAATGCTTCTCACTGAGCTCATTGGGGAAGTCTGTAATTGGACAGCCACAGTTATTCTAGACTGGGTTTGAAGGGGAGGACTTGCAAGCTGTTTTTAGATACACCCATATTTAAAATAACACATTTCCAGATGCGTTTTCAGATCCCAACATGGCTTTTTATTTTCATCTAATCACTGTCATAATTATTTACTAACCTCTAAATATTCCAAGGCCTTCAGGGTAGATTTGTAGTAATCAATCCAATATGTAAGATAAGTTATGAAAGTACTTAACTGGATATACGATCATTCATAATTTACAAATCTTCCTCTTCTTTTCCTGGATGCATTCCCATTCAGAGCTGTTTTGAATCACCCGATTAGCCCTAAAAGTGCCTACAGTAGCTCAAATTTCAGAAATTCATTCCTGAATGATTTGTGAGCTGTTTAACCCAAATCAATATTTGTCAGCACAGTCAATAAATTGGTTTAAATAAATACACTAAGACAAATTACAGTAAAATAATCAATAGTGGACACACACCTGCTTTATTATTAACCCTCACATCACTGCCTATAGCAGAGCAAGGTACTTCAGATATTGTTGACTACATATACCCTGATGCTTTTCCACATTTATGCTACATTATAGGAGATGTAGTTCAAAACATCTGGAGTGCCAAAGGTTGCCTATCCTTGGCCTGTATTCAGTTGAAAATGATGAGTTGTACTTGAATATCATTCCAGGTCTCAGCACTGTGAACTAGTATCTGCCATCTAGAATCTACACTAGACTTGCACATTTCATTAATTACTGCATGGTTATAAACAAAAGTGTGAGGGGAACAGGAGAGAGAGGATATTGGTAGAGTATCCTATGGAGTGGAATACCCCACTAGATGCAGGAAACAGTAAGGGTACAGTAGAGAACTTAACGTGTAACCTTAATGTGTGAATATTAAAACTTAACTTTTAATGATACATTTCTAATATGTAAAAACTGTTAAGCGTCAACACTCAAAACACTAGTGTGTAAAACAAAAAATAAATAAATCAAATAGAATAAAATCAATACTTGCATAAAGTACCCCACATACGTGAGGGGACTATTGTCTAAACTGTGCGTGGTAGCTGTAGCTTTAAGACAATAAGTCCAGTGTGTCCAGTAGTATCTGGGAGTCCCAGCCAGGTATTTACCAACACTTGTCTGGGATATTATTGTCTAAACTGTGCACAGGTTAGACAATAAACCCCCACTATTCATTTTGTTTCAACTTGCTGCTAATCCCAGACAATTGTGTCCCAAGTGTTGGAAACACCTTTCTGCAGCCCCCAGATACAAGTGGACTCTCTTTACCCGGCCTTTTGTCTTTAACTATAGCATCCATGCACAATTTAGACCATAATCCCCACTACAAATGTTTGTATCAAATTGTGACATATCCCAGACAAGTGTTGGTAAATACCTGGCTGGGACTCCCAGATACTACTGGACTTATTGTCTTAAAACTACAGCTACCACGAACAGTTTAGACAATAGTCCCCTCACATATTACTTTATGCAAGTGTTGATTTTATTCATTTATTTTTTGTTTTACACACTAGTGTTTTTGGGTGTTGACTCTCAACAGTTTTTACATATTAGAAATGTATCATTAAAAGTTAAGTTTTAATATTCACACATTAAGGTTGCACGTTAAGTTCTCTACTGTACCCTTACTGTTTCCTGCAACTAGTGGGGTATTCCACTCCATAGGATACTCTACCAATATCCTTTCTCTCCTGTTCCCCTCACACTTTTGTGCATTATTAATGAATTCATTTCACTAGGGGTTAACCCCCACTCAGGAGATAAGCTACTGCATACCTTCTATCTTTATGTTTACTGCATGGTTAGAACTTACAAAGCTACTAAACTTAAAAAAAAAAAAAAAAAAAAAAAACAACCTTCTGGTTCTTTGACAGAAGTAAATGTGATTGAAATAAGATAGACACCCAGAAATGCATGAACGATACAAACCACTGTATTGTCTGCTAGAACTTTTATTCTTTACACTACTGAATTGATATCTCTAAATGCTGCCATCAACAGACTTCCTTACTAGGAGCCCTTAAACGGACACTCCACTGCCCAAATACAATATAAACAAAAATCCATATTTAGTAGATATATTCCAAAAGAAAACTTGCATGCATTTTATTATGTATTTTTTTCATTGGGGGTATATCTAAGAACAGCTTGCAACAGCTGCAGTTCTATTTTCTGAAGACTTTGCAAGCTCTCCTCTTTTAACCTTATCCAGGCTTTCTGTGACTGTCCAATACAGCTCAATGAGAAGTCTTTGTAAGTCAGGTGCTTTGGGCAATTGCTGCCTCTTGAGGTCAGCTGCATTGAGCTAACGAAACCAGGAAGTAAAATTACCTGTTGTCTGCTTCAAAGCCATGGGAGTGTAACAAAGTTAATTTATAAAAGTGTCAATTTCTATTGAAATCTGCACTTTTTTTGCAAAATGAAAATATAGGACACACTCTTCACACATAAAGCTTTTCATAAAGCTAAAGTTGTTTAGAGGAAGTGACATTTAAATAATGTCCACTGTACCAATTTCATACACAAATGAACCTTTTAAACTATATTAACAGAGGATGTGACTGCTATGTCCAAATATTCCTCTTACTACTGATGCTACATGTGCACAGCCTTACGTTAAATTCTGTCCACATCACATTGCCATATGATTGTTTTTTTTGTTGTGTTATTGCAGGTTGCAAAACTTCCTCAGGTGGTTCAACAACAAGCAGCGATTGCTACTCTTCAGCAGGTTGTGTCTGCATCACAACAGGTAGGAAGAAAGAGCCTTTAATGTACCATTGGATGGAATTATTTTGTATCATCAGCCTGTTAATGTTGTGCATCTGCTACAATTCTTTTCAAGCAAAAACTGCATTGTGTGAATGTAACAGTTCCTTTTTAGGAGTCTTACTTAGATACATTGGAAACACCTGACATTCATAGTGTCCCACTTTGTTTAGAAAAAAAACAAACCTTTTCTTCTTTGCCCAATATTTATTTTGTGTTTGCTTTCTTCTGAAGGTCCAGCCACAGACTGTGACTCTGACCCAGGCTACGGCCACAGGTCAGCAACAGGTTCAGGTCATACCAGCCGGTTCAGCAGCAGCACAGGTTGTACAGCAGAAATTGCTCCAGCAGCAGGTGTTGGCAGCGGCGGCAGCAGCAGCTTCTCCACAGATACAGGCCTCTGTCAACCAGACAACAGCAGTATCAACAGTTACAACAGATGTACAGAATCAGCAGGCAAAGCTGCAAGTTCGGACACCTACTGTCAGGATCAAAGCACCCACTAAACCGAGCTGAGAACCAGTTGGAATAGGTTGATCGTAGATGGGGAACAATATTAGTTACATGTGAATCGTAGTTCTGGTTATGTGTGGAATCCTGCTCCACAGACTAAGAAAAGACAAGGCAAACTTTCATTTACTTCAGGGAA
This sequence comes from Pelobates cultripes, assembly GCA_933207985.1. Taxonomy (NCBI): domain Eukaryota; kingdom Metazoa; phylum Chordata; class Amphibia; order Anura; family Pelobatidae; genus Pelobates; species Pelobates cultripes. Next base: position 207,315,206 of record OW240916.1, on the reverse strand, counting down.
TACTTGTATTATCACAATCCATTGACTGAAAATGCAGGCACATAGATATCCGAAAAGAAATCTGATATTTTCAGTAGCTCATGGCTAGCGCGCTGGTTGTGTGAATGCAGATAATGTACATTTTTATTCCCTAAAAATCATACAATACCTGATTGTTATCACACGTGTACATACAGTTTTGGATTATGTTTTGCTGGCTGTAGGAGCCTGAAAATTTTAGGCTGCAAAATTTATATTGTACATACATTTTTAATGTATGGATAAAGGCGACTGACACTGTATTTACAGTAGCACAAATCAATATTGTATGCAACAGAGCTTGGCAATTCATTATTGCAAGTGTATTTGTACATACATGTATTTGGATGAATTGTGTGCATGCATGTGCACTTATTAGACTACACAGACTTAATGCAATCCCATCCTTTGGTGGTCAGAGAGGAAAAAGCCATAGCTGGAATAACAGGTATCACTTCCGTGGCCTTTGTGGGTGTAAATGCCAGTGTCAATATAATTATTAGACACCACCCACCTCTAATTTTCATAGGGGGCCATTATAAAGGAACTGCTTCAGAATCAGGTTTAAAAAAAAAAAAGACAATACAGAGTATAACTTGGACATCTTTGCTATTTTTATACAAATAAGAACACTTCTGTGCAACCTTTTTTTTTTTAAAGAAAACTATAGCGTTCATCCAATATTAAACCTTTTCTGCAAGGGGAACAACTCATTGGTTTCAGCTAATGGAATCTGTGGCATTTTCCCTTCTTTGATATGTGTTAACAGTTTGCGGTTTTAATTTTTATTGCACAATTAATTGGACAACCGTTTGTTACTAAAATGTAATTTATACCTTTTTTTTTTTTTGCAGTAGCAAATGTCACCTCTTCCTTATGTTCTTTTGTACAGTTCAAATTCTGTTTTATTATAATAATATAATTAAAAAAAAAAAAAAAAGTTACCATCATTATGTTTATTGCCTATACACTGGGTGTCATCATCAGTATGTTCTAATAGGATTAGAGAAATTCTCAGTCTGACAACTTTTATTGGAATGAAATTCCCACCATTAATCTAGAGCTGATAGACGTTCTAGTCCAGCAAAAGTTTGACAACCATTGTGTGTAATACCGTAGTTTGGAAACTGTGAGCACTGTCCAAGTTGAACAACTCTAACATTAAATGCTCTGTTTCAGTTAGAACACTCTTGTACAGTAACATCTGTTTAATGTTACAGCCAGGTATAAGCAGAACTAGTCAATGTGGTCAAACTTAGAGGGTTAAGCAAAGCTATTGATATATTTTTGGTATGTCATTAGTTCATAGGTAAGACCATTCTTTCACCCTTCCAAAGATCAGAGGTGCAAAATGTTTACGTGAACATCCAATATTTGAATTGTATACCATTTCATTTTCCTGTGGCTGGTATTATTTTTCCAAGATATTTTTATTTTAAAATATGCTATGTGCCCGTGTGACTTATTTTCTTTAAAAAAGTGTATGTTTTACTGTTAGTAGCATGTTTTCTCCCACAACTATAGTATGTGCATAGTGAGTTTATAATTGTAACCAACACTTGGTGTTTAGAAAATAAAACAATCCATCTCATGTATTTGGAGATAATCCACTCCAAGAAAGTCAGTTAAAATCCATTCCAACAAAGTCTTTAATGGAACACAGGAACACCAGACATAAAAAAAAAAAAAAAAAACACTTTGAAATCCTATACATCTGGTTGAGATAGAAGCTCTGTAATATGTGAAGGCATTCCAAATATCTTGATTAAAGATTGTTTCCAGAGTGCAACCAACATCAGTCTCCCATGCACTGACATGATAAAACTGATCAAACCAAGTGAGTGCCTTGAATAGATATCTGCCCTTTTTGACCAATTGTAAGATTTTGATAGAGTGCATTTTACTACACCACAGCTATTGTATTCTTGTCTAATACACCAAATAAAGGTATTTAAGTAAGGAATGAAAGTAAAAAATAAAAGAATAAGGGGACCTGCCTGTGAAATGATCACTGAATTCTTCACCTTGAAAAACAAATGGAAGTTAATGCTCTCTTTCATAAATAATGTGACAAAAGAAAAGTGTCCTTGATCACTGCAATACTTTCTACACAGCATAACATAGTTTCTTTTGATCTAATTAGTGCAATTGTGCAATTTTAGATCAATAATTCTTGCATAGTGGGAAGATGTGTCAATCAAGATGTGGATGGATCTGTACACCTGAACCCAAATGGTCACAATCCATCAAACAAAGCTGCTCAAATGTTTGCACCAGCAGTGGAGAGCATGCCATGATGCATGACAACTGATTTGAAAATCAGGGTTATTCCACCAAATATTGATTTATTATTGTTGTGTTTAACTTTTTTTTTTGCAAATTGTATTTTATTGAGACTCAATTCTTATGCATACAAATCACATATTCAGATAAAAAAAATAAAAAAATCTTATACAATGGAAAAAGTAGCTGCCCTATCTCATGGCTTCTGTTGTATGAAAATTTAAAATACTTGGTCCCAATTAAATTAAACCGGAAAGGGGTGTTAATACTGAATATTACATTTGCATTAATCATACAGCTATAATCTTCTTTAACTTTATTCAGTTAAAATTATATCATTATACAGAATTGGCAATGCATCCATGGGTACGGCTGTTGGATATGACTTAATATGTCGCTTACTCTCTACCAGCTTCCTCAACAAAACATATTTCCATTGGGCCTGTGGTATTATCCAAATTTGCTGGTATTTTACCTTTATCAAATACACCCGGTTTTCTGATTCTCTATTCATATGGTACAGGTTTGTTCTGTTTTGCACTATAGTTAATAGAGCTGGTATAACAGTATTAAAGATTTTATTGATTTGGTTGCATAATTGGGTAATTGAAGAGCACATGACATTCTAGTGCGTGTGGCAATTGCACCCCGGTGCTTGATCCAATAATTTTCGCTATGTCTTGCCAGAAGTTTGCGAGCAGCTCCACCATATGTGTGCCATAGTTCCCTCTTCTGAGAAACCTCTCTAACATTTGTTGGTTTTAGTTGGACTGATGTGTGCGGGTGAGGACAAAAGTACCACCGGTAAAGAAGCTTTTTGACCAGTTCGATATGTGAGGGAGAGAGTGTAAGACTCTGAGGTCTCATAATCATCTGTTCCCAGGTATCCTAGATGAATGGTTTTCCATCTTCCCTGTGTTTAACTTCTTGAGGATGGAGGCAATTGTAAAACTTCTGACAGAAACAAAATCTAGAATTTGATCAATATGTTTGTTCAACTTTCGTTTACTTTCATATTAAGTGCACTTATTATATATCATTTTGTTCAGCAGAAACAAGGCTTGTATTATACATCAAATATTTATATATATAACATAATTTAATATGAATAACAATCAAATATGTGTGAGAAATTGAACATTAATATCCAACTTCTGCGTGGCATTTTAACTGAGAATGTAATTTCACTGTTAGCTTTTACTGCAATAAAACTCACACCATTCTATGCTGTGTTGTTGCATGAGTACAATGGTGGCCCATGTACAGGTTTCATGGTGTTTTGGGAAGTTAATCAAATAAAGAGCTTGCCCATTTCAGTATTTTACACATTATTTGCCAGATTGGTTATGTTGCCTTTGAGACCATATGGCAGCCCAGGAATGAAAATTACCCCCATCATGGAATACCAGTTGCAAAAGTTTACAACCAACTTAAAAATGCCCCAGATGCACAGGTTTTATGGGATTTTGGGAAGATACAGGGTCAAATATTATGACTTGTCTATTTCAGTTTTTAGACATTGAATTTTGCCAGGTTGGTTTGCTGTGCCTATGTTGCCTTGGAGACCATATGGCAGCCCAGAATGAAAATTACCCCCATCATGGAATACTATTGGCAAAGTCAACCAATGCATTCTAACATCCCCACACTATCTATTATCCAATCAATCAATCAATCAATCATATCACTATAGGGTCCATCCACCACCAGAATAACATGCACATGTTTTATAGGGATGCATTTTGTGGGTCCCATAATATTTTGGGTGGGGTATTATCTATGTGCTATGTCCTCCCATGTATTTTCCTGTTATACAATGTAATAGTAAGCCAGCCACACACGGCTAGGGGTCTGTCAGTGGAGATCCTCCTCAGGAGGTTTCTACATTAACGATCTGGGCTGCAGGCGGGCTGCGTGCTGAGGGCCCCCCGGTGTATCTGTGGGTTCTGGTGCGGTGGGTGCCGTGCAGCCAGTGACAGCCTATAGTGACAGCGCTGTCCGGCTGCCCAGCTGATGATGTCTTTGTCTGGCGCGGCTGGTCCTCGCGCATGCGCGGTCGCTGCTCCCGTTGCTGTCCTATCGTGTCCTCTCCGGGCCTCCGTACTGCGCCGTGTTGTCAGTGGAGAGCGGCGGCGGCGGCGGCGGCGGACGGGAACCTGATGGGGCTGACAGGTGAGACGGGCGGGGGAGGGCCGGAGGGATGAGCCGTACCGGAGGCTGACAGTGCTGGTCTCGGCCGCTGTCCCTGGTGCTGGCTGTGACAGTGAAGTAGGGCCTGCTCCTATCAGTAAGCACGGCCGCACCGCCCCCTCCCGGCCCGAGACCCCCGCTGTCAGCTCTGCGGGCCGGCCGTCACCTGTTACACACTGACTGTCACATAATGCTGTCACACGCCGGACTGTCACACACTGACTGTCACATAATGCTGTGTCACACACCGGACTGTCACATAATACCGTCACACACTGACTGTCACATAATGCTGTCACACACTGACTGTCACATAATGCTGTCACACACTGACTGTCACACACCGTGCTGTCACATAATACTGTCACACACTGACTGTCACACCATGCTGTCACACACTGTGCTGCTACACACCGGACTGTCACATAATACCGTCACACACTGACTGTCACATAATGCTGTCACACACTGACTGTCACATAATGCTGTCACACACTGACTGTCACATAATGCTGTCACACGCCGGACTGTCACACACTGACTGTCACATAATGCTGTCACACACCGGACTGTCACATAATACCGTCACACACTGACTGTCACATAATGCTGTCACACACTGACTGTCACATAATGCTGTCACACACTGACTGTCACACACCGTGCTGTCACACACACCGGACTGTCACATAATACTGTCACACACTGACTGTCACACCATGCTGTCACACACTGTGCTGCTACACACCGGACTGTCACATAATACTGTCACATAATGCTGTCACACACCGGACTGTCACACACTGACTGTCACATAATGCTGTCACACACTGACTGTCACACACTGGACTGTCACATAATACTGTCACACACTGACTGTCACACACTGTGCTGCTACACACCGGACTGTCACATAATACTGTCACACACCGTGCTGTCACACACTGGACTGTCACATAGTGCTGTCACACACCGGACTGTCACACACTGACTGTCACATAATGCTGTCACACACCGGACTGTCACATAATACTGTCACACACCGTGCTGTCACATAATACTGTCACATAATACTGTCACATAACACTGTCACACACTAACTGTCACACCATGCTGTCACACACTGTGCTGCTACACACCGGACTGTCACACACTGACTGTCACATAATACTGTCACACACTGACTGTCACACACCGTGCTGTCACACACCAGACTGTCACATAATACTGTCACACACCGTGCTGTCACATAATACTGTCACATAATACTGTCACACACTGACTGTCACACCATGCTGTCACACACTGTGCTGCTACACACCGGACTGTCACATAATACTGTCACACACTGACTTTCACACACCGTGCTGTCACACACCGGACTGTCACACACTGACAGTCACATAATACTGTCACACACTGACTGTCACACACCTTGCTGTCACACACTGGACTGTCACATAGTGCTGTCACACACTGTTCTGTCACACACCGTGCTGTCACACACACCGGACTGTCACATAATACTGTCACTCACTGACTGTCACACCATGCTGTCACACACTGTGCTGCTACACACCGGACTGTCACATAATACTGTCACACACTGACTGTCACACACCGTGCTGTCACACACTGGACTGTCACTTAGTGCTGTCACACACCGACTGTCACATAATACTGTCACACACTGACTGTCACACACTGACTGTCACACACCGTGCTGTCACACACCGGACTGTCACATAATACTGTCACACACCGTGCTGTCACATAATACTGTCACACACTGACTGTCACACCATGCTGTCACACACTGTGCTGCTACACACCGGACTGTCACATAATACTGTCACACACTGACTGTCACACACCGTGCTGTCACACACTGGACTGTCACACACTGGACTGTTACATAGTGCTGTCACACACTGTGCTGTCACACACCGTGCTGTCACACACACCGGACTGTCACATAATACTGTCACACACCGGACTGTCACATAATACTGTCACACACCGGAGTGTCACACACCGTGCTGTCACACACTGACTGTCACACACTGACTGTCACATAATACTGTCACACACTGACTGTCACACACCGTGCTGTCACACACTGGACTGTCACATAGTGCTGTCACACACTGGACTGTTACATAGTGCTGTCACACACCATGCTGTCACATAATACTGTCACACCGTGCTGTCACACACTGGACTGTCACACACTGACTGTCACATAATACTGTCACCCACCGGACTGTCACACACTGACTTTCACATAATACTGTCACACACTGACTGTCACATAATACTGTCACACACTGTCACACACCGTGCTGTCACACACTGGACTGTCACATAGTGCTGTCACACACTGGACTGTTACATAGTGCTGTCACACACCGTGCTGTCACACACACTGGACTGTCACATAATACTGTCAGACACCGGACTGTCACATAATACTGTCACACACCGGAGTGTCACACACCGGGCTGTCACACACTGACTGTCAAACACCGTGCTGTCACATAATACTGTCACACACCGGGCTGTCACACACCGTGCTGTCACATAATACTGTCACACACCGTGCTGTCACATAATGCTGTCACACACTGACTGTCACACACCGTGCTGTCACATAATACTGTCACACCGTGCTGTCACATAATACTGTCACACACTGACTGTCACACCATGCTGTCACACACTGTGCTGCTACACACCGGACTGACTGTCACATAATACTGTCACACACTGACCACACACCGTGCTGTCACACACCGTGCTGTCACACACCGGACTGTCACACACTGGACTGTCACACACTGACTGTCACATAATACTGTCACACACTGACTGTCACACACCGTGCTGTCACACACTGGACTGTCACATAGTGCTGTCACACACTGTGCTGTCACACACCGTGCTGTCACATAATACTGTACACACCGTGCTGTCACATAATACTGTCACACACTGACTGTCACACCGGGCTGTCACATAATACTGTCACACACCGGACTGTCACACCATGCTGTCACACACTGTGCTGCTACACACCGGACTGTCACATAATACTGTCACACACTGACTGTCACACACTGACTGTCACACACCGTGCTGTCACACACTGGACTGTCACATAGTGCTGTCACACACCGTGCTGTCACACACTGACTGTCACATAATACTGTCACACACCGTGCTGTTACACACCGGACTGTCACATAATACTGTCACACACCGTGCTGTCACACACTGACTGTCACACCATGCTGTCACACACTGTGCTGCTACACACCGGACTGTCACATAATACTGTCACACACTGACTGTCACACACCGTGCTGTCACATAATACTGTCACACACCGTGCTGTCACATAATACTGTCACACACTGACTGTCACACCGGGCTGTCACATAATACTGTCACACACCGGACTGTCACATAATACTGTCACACACTGACTGTCACACACCGGACTGTCACACACCGGACTGTCACACACCGGACTGTCACATAATACTGTCACACACCGGGCTGTCACATAATACTGTCACATAATACTGTCACATAATACTGTCACACACTGACTGTCACACCATGCTGTCACACACTGTGCTGCTACACACCGGACTGTCACACACTGACTGTCACACACCGTGCTGTCACACACCGGACTGTCACACACTGACTGTCACATAATACTGTCACACACTGACTGTCACACACCGTACTGTCACACTCTGGACTGTCACATAGTGCTGTCACACACTGGACTGTTACATAGTGCTGTCACACACTGTGCTGTCACACACCGGACTGTCACATAATACTGTCATATAATACTGTCACACACTGACTGTCACATAATACTGTCACATAATACTGTCACACACTGACTGTCACACACCGGACTGTCACATAATACTGTCACACACTGTGCTGCTACACACCGGACTGTCACATAATACTGTCACACACTGACTGTCACACACCGGGCTGTCACATAATACTGTCACACATCGGACTGTCACATAATACTGTCACACACCGTGCTGTCACATAATACTGTCACACACTGACTGTCACATAATACTGTCACACACCGTGCTGTCACACACACCGGACTGTCACATAATACTGTCACACACCGGACTGTCACATAATACTGTCACACACTGTGCTGCTACACACCGGACTGTCACACACCGTGCTGTCACACACTGACTGTCACACACCGTGCTGTCACATAATACTGCCACACACCGTGCTGTCACACACACCGGACTGTCACATAATACTGTCACACACCGTGCTGTCACATAATACTGTCACACACTGACTGTCACACACCGGGCAGTCACATAATACTGTCACACACCGGGCTGTCACACACCGTGCTGTCACATAATACTGTCACACACCGTGCTGTCACACACCGTGCTGTCACATAACACTGTCACACACCGGACTGTCACATAATACTGTCACACACCGTTCTGTCACATAATACTGTCACACACTGACTGTCACACACCGGGCTGTCACATAATACTGTCACACACGGTGCTGTCACACACCGGACTGTCACATAATACTGTCACACACTGACTGTCACACACCGGACTGTCACATAATACTGTCACACACCGTGCTGTCACACACCGGACTGTCACATAATACTGTCACACACTGACTGTCACACACTGACTGTCACATAATACTGTTACACACTGACTGTCACACACCGGACTGTCACATAATACTGTCACACACCGTGCTGTCACATAAGACTGTCACACACCGTGCTGTCACATAATACTATGACATAATACTGTCATACACTGGACTGTCACACACCGTGCTGCTACACACCAGACTGTCACATAATACTGTCACACACCGGACTGTCACATAATACTGTCACACCATGCTGTCACATAATACTGTCACACACTGTGCTGTCACATAATGCTGTCACACACCGTGCTGCTACACACAGGACTGTCACATAATGCTGTCACACACTGGACTGTCACACACCGGACTGTCACATAATACTGTCACACACCGGGCTGTCATATAATACTGTCACACACCGTGCTGTCACATAATACTGTCACATAATACTGTCACATAATACTGTCACACACCGTGCTGTCACATAATACTGTCACATAATACTGTCACACACCGGGCTGTCACACACCGTGCTGTCACATAATACTGTCACATAATACTGTCACACACCGTGCTGTCACACACCGGACTGTCACATAATACTGTCACACACTGACTGTCACATAATACTGTCACACACCGTGCTGTCACATAATACTGTCACATAATACTGTCACATAATACTGTCACACACCGTGCTGTCACATAATACTGTCACACACCGGGCTGTCACACACCGTGCTGTCACATAATACTGTCACATAATACTGTTACACACCGTGCTGTCACATAATATTGTCACACACTGACTGTCACATAATACTGTCACACACTGTGCTGCTACACACCGGACTGTCACACACCGTGCTGTCACATAATACTGTCACACACCGTGCTGTCACACACCGGACTGTCACATAGTGCTGTCACACACCGTGCTGTCACACACCGGACTGTCACATAATACTGTCACACACCGGACTGTCACATAATACTGTCACACACTGTGCTGTCACATAATACTGTCACACCGTGCTGTCACACAATACTGTCACATAATACTGTCACACACTGTGCTGTCACATAATACTGTCACACCATGCTGTCACATAATACTGTCACACACCGTGCTGTCACACATCGTGCTGTCATATAATACTGTCACACACCGGACTGTCACATAATACTGTCACACACCGGACTGTCACACACTGTGCTGCTACACACCGGACTATCACATAATACTGTCACACACTGGACTGTCACACACCGTGCTGCTACACACCAGACTGTCACATAATGCTGTCACACACCGGCCTGTCACACACCGGACTGTCACATAATACTGTCACACCATGCTGTTACATAATACTGTCACACCATGCTGTCACATAATGCCGTCACACACCGTGCTGCTACACACCGGACTGTCACATAATGCTGTCACACACTGGACTGTCACACACCGTGCTGCTACACACCAGACTGTCACATAGTGCTGTCACACACTGTGCTGCTACACATCGGACTGTCACACACCGTGCTGTCAAATAATGCTGTCACACACCGTGCTGTCACATAATACTGTCACACACCATGCTGTCACATAATACTGTGACACACACCGGACTGCTACACACCATGCTATCAAATAATACTGTCACACACCATACTGTCACATAATACTGTCACACACTGTGCTGTCACATAATACTGTCACACACTGTGCTGTCACATAATACTGTCACACACCGTGCTGTCACTCACCGGACTGTCACATAATACTGTCACACACCGTGCTGTCACATAATGCTCTCACATAATACTGTCACACACCGGACTGTCACATAATACTGTCACACATCGTGCTGTCACACAATACTGTCCCATAATACTGTCACACAACGGACTGCTACACACCGTGCTGTCACATCATACTGTCACACACCGTGCTGTCACATAATACTGTCACATAATACCGTTACACCATGCTGTCACATAATACTGTCACACACCGTGCTGTCACATAATACTGTCACATAATACTGTCACACCATGCTGTCACACCATGCGGTCTCATAATACTGTCACACACCGTGCTGTCACATAATACTGTCACACACTGGACTGCTACACACCGTGCTGTCACATAATACTGTCACACACCGTGCTGTCACACAATACTGTCACATAATACTGTCACACACTGTGCTGTCACATAATACTGTCACACCATGCTGTCACATAATACTGTGACATAATACTGTCACACACCGTGCTGTCACATAATACTGTCACACACCGTGCTGTCACACATCGTGCTGTCACATAATACTGTCACACACCATGCTGCTACACACCGGACTATCACATAATACTGTCACACACCGTGCTGCTACACACCAGACTGTCACATAATGCTGTCACACACCGGACTGTCACACCATGCTGTCACATAATACTGTCACACACCGTGCGGTCACATAATGCTGTCACACACTGTGCTGCTACACACTGGACTGTCACATAATGCTGTCACACACCGTGCTGCTACACACCGGACTGTCACATAGTGCTGTCACACACCGTGCTGTCACATAATACTGTCACACACCGGACTGCTACACACCGTGCTATCAAATAATGCTGTCACATAATACTGTCACACACTGTGCTGTCACATAATACTGTCACACACCGGACTTTCACATAATGCTGTCACTCACCGTGCTGCTACACACCGGACTGTCACACCGGACTGTCACACACCGTGCTGCTACACACCGGACTGTCACACACTGTGCTGTCACATAATACTATCTCATAATACTGTCACACACCGTGCAGTCACATAATACGGTCACACCGTGCTGTCACATAATACTGTCACACCGTGCTGTCACATAATACTGTCACATAATACTGTCACACACCGTGCTGTCACATAATACTGTCACACAATACTGGCACACACCGTGCTGTCACATAATAATACTGTCACATAATGCTGTCACACACACCGTACTGTCACACCGTGCTGTCACATAATACTGTCACACACCTTGCTGTCACATAATGCTGTCACACAATGCGGGTCCTGGCTGTCAGTGCGGCTCCTCACACAACATCAGGCCCAGTGCTGCCAGCATTGTACTAATAACGTATTTGCCTGTGTGATGGTATTAATGGCACCATGTATTATAGTATTAGTACTCTGTATTATGGTAGTATTGATACTCTGTATTATGGAAGGAATGATACTCTGTAATATGGAAGTATTGATACTCTGTATTATAGTGATGGTACTCTGTAATATGGTAGAAATGATACTCTGTATTATGGTAGTATTGATACTCTGTAATATAATAGTATTGATACTCTGTATTATGGTAGTATTTTTGATACTCTATAATATAGTAGTAATGATACTCTGTATTATGGTAGTATTGACACTCTGTAATATAGTAGGACTTATACCCTGTATTATGGTAGTATTGAAACTCTGTATTATAGTACAAATGATACCCTGTATTATGGTAGTATTGATACTCGATGATGGTAATAATGATACCCTGTATTATGTATGGGATGAATGCTACAGCTTTTATATAAATACAACTTTCATAGTGCTGAAGTATCTTGAAGTCTCTTTTTGTCCATTCTTGGTCCTCCTTCTACCAGCCAGGGATGTAATTATTATTATTTTATTATTTATATAGCGCCATCATATTCCGTAGCACTGTACAATGGGTGGACTAACAGACATGTAATTGTAACCAGACAACTGGACGTACAGGAACAGATTGGTGGAGTGGCCTGCTCAATGAGCTTACATTCTAGAGGGAGTGAGGTATAGTGACACAAAGGGTAAAAGTAGGGATATGAAATAGGTTGTTAGTTAAAGGAACACTATAGTCACCTAAATTACTTTAGCTAAATAAAGCAGTTTTAGTGTATAGATCAGTCCCCTGCAATTTCACTGCTCAATTCACTGTCATTTAGGAGTTAAATCACTTTGTTTCTGTTTATGCAGCCCTAGCCACACCTCCCCTGGCTATGATTGACAGAGCCTGCATGAAAAAAAAAAACTGGTTTCACTTTCAAACAGATGTAATTTACCTTAAATAATTGTATCTCAATCTCTAAATTGAACTTTAATCACATACAGGAGGCTCTTTCAGGGTCTAGCAAGCTATTAAGATAGCAGGGGATAAGAAAATCTTAATTAAACAGAACTTGCAATAAAGAAAGCCTACATAGGGCTCTCTTTACAGGAAGTGTTTATGGAAGGCTGTGCAAGTCACATGCAGGGAGGTGTGACTAGGGTTCATAAACAAAGGGATTTAACTCCTAAATGGCAGAAGATTGAGCAGTGAGGCTGCAGGGGGATGTCCTATTCAGAAGGTACGTTCTCCCATAGGCATCCATGCCATGCATATGGCCTTCTTCCAGATTAGAGGGAAACACAAAAAAAGCTACCTACCGTAGCTTTTGCTCTAGTAGTTCTCACAGGGGAGGCATTCGCAGCTTTCAATGCTTTTTCGAATACTTCGAGGTCCTGTTTGCATACAACTGTGCCATTTGAGGCATACGTGCAGTCAGGTTGCAGAACTTTTTTGGCAAGGCATGAAGTGGTGATGGTGCTTGCTTGAACAGAAGTGTTCTCAGGAAGAGGTACAGATGTTTCTAGAGCAGGAGGTGGAGATTCCTTGGGGGTACTGGTTGCAGGTTCTTGAGGGACACTGGTAACATTGACTGTAGTAGTTTGCGTACCCTTTTGTGTCACAGAACGGGGACAGGGCTGGCAGTTTCCAGGCTGTCTTGCTGGGATCACAGGATAAGTCTGTAGGGTACCCAATAGAAGAGTTTTTGGCCTAGGTGGACGAGTTGGGCAGAGAGAGTTGAAATGCCCTCATTCTCAACAGTAAAAACACAGACCATGGACTATCCTACGGTCTCTTTCCTTAGGAGGCAACCTGGTTCGGGTAAATCCAATCTCCATGGGTTCCTCCCTGTCCAGAGGAATTTCACAGCTTACTTGGGTACATTCAGGCTGACAAGGCTGGTCGCTGAAGGTGGGTTTGTACTGGAACAGAATGGAGTCATCTTTTTCTCTGGGTACCCGAGGTCTGCGGGGTCCTGGAGCAGGCTTTGGAGTTGCTTTCCTGGAGGCAACGCACTGAGAGTCCATTGCCGTCATGAACGACTCCCAGCTTTCCAAGACAGTGCTTTTCTCCTGCAGGTTCTGGTATGCCCACTCCTTAATCCGTCCAGAAAGTAAATTAATAGCAGACCGGATCTTGACAAAGTCGCTGTAATAGGTCCTAGGCTTAAGGGCAAACAGGAGCTCACAATCCATCCTGAATGTTGTAAATGAGGAACAGGAACCATCAAATCTTCCAGGCATCACAACAAACGGCTCTGGATAAGCAGGTTCTGGGGCTGGACGTACCTGGAGATAAAGGCAGTTGAGGTTTCTGCGCGATTGGAGAGTTGAGGGTGGTGAAATTTGGGTACGTGATATGCTGATGTCAAATATTAGCAGATGGTGGTCAAACAAAGTAAATGGAACAGTGGAGAGATTAAAGGTGGTACAGAGATTGGTGAAGATGAGGTCAAGAGTGTTGCTGCTGTATGAGTTGCTGAAGTAGACCACTGCGTGAGGCCAAAGGAGGAGGTTACAGAGAGCAGACGGGAGGCATCAGGGCAGTTGAGGTTGTTGATTGGGATGTTAAAGTCCCCAAGTATGAGGGAGGGAGTACTAGAGGAGAGAAAGTGGGGTAGCCAGGAAGAAAAGTGTTCAATGAATAGCCTAGGATGACCGGGAAGGGGAGGGGGGAGGAGCGATAGATGATGGCAATTCTTAAAGGAGTGGGCTTAAAAAGGCGGACAGTGTGAACTTCAAAGGAAGTAAAGAAAAGGGCAGGGGCAGGAAGGATAGGTTGAAAGGTAAATTGAGGGTAGAGAAGGATGCCTACACTGCCTCTTTTACAGTCAAATCAGTGAGTGCCAGTATTGTGAGTGAGTTAGAGATGACAAGGTCGTGTATAACTGTTTAATATTACTACAGATTGAATGGGCATTCCAGAGTGCACACTGAATGTTGGTAAAGGAGGAGGATAAACTGCAGGGTATGTGGATGAGGTTTGTGTGGTTTCTGGTTGTCTTAGTGTGAGTACTGTCTATCTCAGGCACCTGTATGCTGTCTGTTACTGTCTCTTCATCATCCTCAGTGCTCTCTCTTGGTTTATATGCCATTATCTTTGTTCTGTGTTGATTATATCAGAGGCAGTGACGGCCATGGGAGTAGCTAAGTGTTAGATATACCTGGGGCTTAAGCCCAAAGGAAAACTTGATGACCATTAAGCTAACAGTGAGAATATATTATTACCTGTTCCTGTCCTTTTTTGTTCTGTCCTATTTACTCGTGAACAGCATGCATATGCCGTACAGCCAGGTATTCAATATGATCCTGCCACACTAACTTACTAATAGAGGGGAATGCTGCAAAGCCCTGTTTTCAAGCACGCCCACTTCTGACAGTTACATGGGGGACAGTTCCCCTTATGTAGCCTGGCGGTGCACTATGCTACTGATCTTACTTTTAATAATAGACAACTGCTTGATATAAAAAAAAAAGTAAATACTATTATCTTCCTGCCCCTTCTTCCACCAACCTTTGAGTTCTGGTGCTAAAAAAAACACACATCCAGGGCATAAATCCCCAAAGCCCCTTCACCTCCACCCCTAGCCTGTGGTGATGGCTTAAACATTGGCAATCCAACTGACTGGGGGCTTTCGTCTCATATTTCCCATTAGCAGTTACTATTTATGGTATTAAAGTTCTTTGATGCTCAGTTAGACTGTAGTGATGGCAAACATTGCATCCCATCTATTTGAAAACTGTACGGGCAATGATGCTCAGCTAGTTAGCAAGATCCAGGCATGCCTCCCAGCCGTCCCAAAATTTATGGGATAGTCCCACTGTCCCGACTTGGTTCTCTGGTGTCCCACATTTTGGCAGTTCAGGCAATTGTCCACCAAAAACGTAACTCAAATACATCACTAGTACCCTGCAGAGAGTACTGAAACATTGCTCTGTGCATGTCTTTCCCTAAGTGGGCTGGCCTGCTTGATAGGCAAGTAGCCTGGTGAGCATTCACGTCAGGCTGACCTGACAGTAATTTGGTTGCCCCCTTTTAACAAAGCCAGTGATACAATTGTGTCACTTGCCTGTTGCCTTTACCCCCTCCCAGCAGCATCCTGATTCTAGTGACGCTAATGTTGGAGGATATGCTAAAGTATCATGGGCAGACTAGATGGACCAAATGGTTCTTATCTGCCGTCACATTCTATGTTTCTATGTAAGTATCTCTTACAGACATCTAAAGTGTCAAGGTTAGCCGTCACTCCATCTTTTTAATGTGGTTTAGGTGCATAAACGCTGACCCTGCAGATGACACATGTAAACATTGTTGTTTCGGACAAATTGCAATGTTTACATTTGCCAGTCGGTATACCTATAGTAGCTGTCAGTGAGGTAGTCACTAGAGTCACTTTCCCTTGCCAGGCTTAGTATTTAACGAGAAGCATTAAATTGGCATAGCAAGTCAGTTGCCACATATGTATGCCATGTGGGGTAAAAGGAATACATTTACATTATGAATAAATATATGAATTAATACCATTAACCCCTTAAGGACACAGCTTCAGAAGCTTGTCTTACGCTTAATGACACAAGCAATTTTTGCATTTTCTTGCTGTATGCGTTCAACTGCAATTTGCATCTCTCTCGTTTATTGCACCGACACATGTTATATACTGTTTTTTAAAGGACAGAAAGGGCTTTAATTTGATGTAACACACATATATAAATGCTTATTTATTATTTTAAAAAAAAGTAAAATGCAAAAAAGAAAGAAAAATTTTGTGTTTTTTGGACAGTTTTTGCAATAATAATGTGTGCCTAATTAGTGCAGGTTAAAGAAAGTAATTAAAAATAAATTCATTTAGTTGTTCTGATTTACAGAATATATAATGTGTCTGGGATTTTAGTTTTTTTTTGGTAGTTACAGGTCACAAAGCAAAAGGAGTAAAATAAACTTTTAATGTGGAGCGATTTTAGAATTTGGTATGTTTGTCTTGTAAGCTTAATAGCCATAAAAGAAAACAAAATTGCCACACAAAAGTATATATTTATATAAAGTAGACATCACAGGCTATTGTCCTAAGGTTGTTTGACACTTTCTACGTAGCCATTTCACCATTAATCTCTGCTAAATATTGGGTAAAATTTAGTTTTTTGGGGGTTTTGGCACACAAACTTGTAACAAAGAACTTCTCATGTGTATTTTGTAAAGTTGGTGTGTGTACAAAGTTTTATTTTGTGTTCAGTTACTTCTGCTGAGTACAACAATGCCCCCATTGTATGTAATTGACACTATTTCGTGAAGCTACAGTGCCATATAGGAGACCTGTCCGTTTCAACATTTACAGTAGAATTTAGAGTGGCAGATTTAATGGCCTATGCTTCAATTTGGGGTATTATAGCAGTTTGACTGTTCAAAAAACCCCCACAAAGGCCTACCATTTGTAAAAGTAGACACTCCAGGGTATCTCATATGGTGCATATTGTGCCTTAACATGCCCCCATATTTTCACCAATAAATGGCAAAGTATGTGGTAAAAAATAATTTGGGGCATTTTTTACATACGGATTACATTTTTGCTGGGCATTTTGTACCTTTCATATGTGCCACTAAGTTCAAACCCCCCCAAATTATGCTCAGCTAAGTCTTCTGAGTAAAACAATATGCCCAATGTATGACCTAGACACTATTTTGTGAAGTTACACTGCTGTAAAAGAGACGTGACAAGTTAAGGTTTTTAAGTGTGAATTTTCATGGAGGGTTTTGATGCATCCGTGTCCCACTTTGGAGCACTTGAGCAGGCTACATATTACAACTACGCCATAAAGGCATACCATTTCTTAAAGAACACATCCCAGGGTATTTCAAAAGGCATATTTTGAACGTTAGCGTGGGGTAATTTTTCCGCTACCTTGTACCAAGTGTAGTGGTAATAAGCATTTTTTTTGCCTTTTTGACACACAAAGTGAGTTAGCACAGTATATTTTGCAAATCGTATGTGTGCTATGACTGTGTAATACTTCATATGTTGCTCAGCTATGTCGGCTGAATACAGCAATACCCCCGTATGTACCTTTGCCTGGTATATGTGGACATTGAAGGGGCACATTTGAGACACAGCCATTCCAGTTTTTCTCAAATTTTGAATTTTTACGCTGTGTCCATGTCCCATTTTAGAGTATTTTACAAGGCTATATAATCCAATTACACCATAAAAGCATACCATTTCTTAAAGAAGACATCCCAGGGTAATTCAAAAGGCATATTTTGAACCTTAGCGTGGGATAATTTTTCCGCTAGCTTGTACCAAGTGTAGTGGTAATAAGCATTTTTTAATGTATTTTTTTACTTTGTAAAACTATTTTACTTTGTAAAACCCGTTTTTAAACTTTATTTTTACTTATTAAATGTTTTACACTTTCTTAACTTTTTTTACACTTTTACATTTTTTTCTAAACTTTTTTTTACCGTTAACCCCTAACTAGCAGTACGCAGCACTAACAGTAAATTCCCCCCTTTCCCATAACTCACACCCACTCCAGCTAGCAAAATATATATATTTATAAAATATTTAAATTAATTAAATAAATTGAACCCCTGAGGGTTAAAAAATAAATAAAAGTTAATCCTCAGGGGTTAAAATAAATTAGATTACAGTATAATACTGTGATCTGTATTTTGATCACTGTTGGCAGTTATCAGCTGGCAGGGAAGGGGTTAATTTTTATTTAGACTCGGTAAAGGGGGGTGGTATTTTAATTTTTTTTACTTAAACGTTACTAAAACATTTTTTAAAAACTTTTTTTACCTTTTTAAAGCTTATTTTAAAACTTTTTTTAACGTTAACCCCTAGTTAGCCTAACATGAACTCTTGTCACACCTCCCTGCATGTGACTTGCACAGCCTTCCATAAACACTTCCTGTAAACAGAGCCCTATGTAGGCTTTCTTTATTGCAAGTTCTGTTTAATTACGATTTTCTTATCCCCTGCTATGTTAATAGCTTGCTAGACCCAGCCTCCTGTATGTGATTAAAGTTCGATTTAGAGATTAAGATACAATTATTCAAGGTAAATTACATCTGTTTGAAAGTGAAACCAGTTTTTTTTTTCATGCAGACTCTGTCAATCATAGAGGTGTGGCTAGGGCTGCATAAACAGAAACAAAGTGATTTAACTCTTAAATGAAAGTGAATTGAGCAGTGAAATCGCAGGGGAATGATCTATACGCTAAAACTGTTTTATTTAGCTAAAGTAATTTAGGTGACTATAGTGTTCCTTTAAACTTCTTTTGTTTCTGTTTATGCAGCTCCAGGCCTGCATGAAAAAATATGGTTTCACTTTAAGTCAGATGTAACATGCTTTAAACATTTTTATCTCCTTTTATAACCCTTATTCACACACAGGAGGCTCCTGCAATGTCTTGCAGATTATTACCAGTGGAGGAGATAATTAAACAGATTGAACATCATATATTTTTTAATAGGAAGTATTTAAGAACGCATTACATGCAGGAAGATGTGATAAGGCAGCATAAATGAAGTAGCTGAGAATGGAACAATGCGACTGCAGTGGCATGATCTATACACCAAAACTGCTTCATTAAGCTAAAGTTGTTTTGGTGACAACATTGTCCCTTTAACCCCTTAACCCCTGTGACCAAATGGCTACTAAAAAAGACTGGACATACCCCATTTGCAATACCTTGGGTTGTTTACTATTGCAAATGGTATGCCATTATGGGTGTAAATTTAATACCTGGGCCACTATACAGTCTCAAAGGCAACGTAACCAATCTGGCGAATTTCAATTTCAAATGTAATGTGCTGTATTTGACCTCGTAACTTCCCAAAACACCATAAAACCTGTACATAGCGGGTACTGTTTTACACGTGAGACTTTTCTGAATACAAATATGTGTATTTTATTGCAGTAAAAGCAAACAGTATTATGACATTGACAGTTAAAATGTCATGTAGAACTAAAAAAAAAAAAAACTTTCTTATTTTATCCCATTTTTTTCATATTAAATTATGTCTCATAGCTAAATATTTGATATTAAATGAAAGCCCTGTTTCCCCTGAATAAAATGATATATAATAAGGGTGGGTGCATTTACTATGAAAGAGGTGAATTATGGTTGGACAGACATGTAGCGCAAATGCCAGGTTTTGTTTACATTTTGTTTTGTTCACAACGTGTACATTTGGCTCCGTCCTTAAGGGGTTAAGCTGTATTACAGTTCATTGAAAAGCATTACAAAGATCACAGGCACGCGCTAGTCGCTTCAGGGGCTTCTCAATGAGAAAGGGGAGGGCTTGCAAAGGATGCAGACAAGAGACTTGCAGCTTTTCCTAGTTATTTTTAAATATACCCCCAGTTAAAAAAAATTTATAATTAATTGCATGCATGTTTTCCTTGGGGGTATAGCTACTAGATTGTTTTTAACAACCAGTGGAGTGTTCCTTGAAAGGATTACCCCAAGCACGATAACCACTACTTCCTGCTGACAGGTTATGCTGACAGGAGCCATTCTTCAGTAAGGGGGCAAACTGTTTTGCCCAGTGGTTTAATTTACTTTATGCAGTTCCTTTTTTAATTTTTTTTTTTTTTTTTGTTACAGTTATATTCACTTAACAGCGAGTTGTCGTGGCTTGAATAACCAGTAGATTGTAAGCTCTGAAGGCTTTCTTCACCTCTCAAATAAGCCCTTTCTATTATTGTACAGCACTGTGGAATATGTTGGCATTATATAAATGATAAAAATAATAAGTTACAAAATGCAGGTTAAAATAGTAGATTTTGGATTTTTTTCCAACTCTGATATCATCTTGGTCTTAAAATGTTAAGATGTTTCTAAGGTCATAACAAATCCTTGTTTAGTGAATTGACATAGAAACATTGCTGACTTTTCTCAATTTCTGTACATTTTTGGTTTTGGCTTTAATTTAATTCTCTCATTTTCACTCAAATTGTAACACTCAAGTTTTTGGTATATTTCTGTATTTTTACTGTTTCCTGGTATAGAGGTACATATGTGTGATATTGAGAAGTTATTTGAATTCACAGAAAACCTCTCCTTCAATCCCTATGCCAATGGGTAGTGCGTGTTTCAAATAAATATTAGCTACTTTACAGGATAATCTAATAACAACAGTTATCTGTAGACATGTGCAATTCGTTTCAGTCCGAATGTGAATTCAGACGAATTTAGTTTGGACATTCGGGTACTTCCGAATCTCCGAATAGCCGAAATGCCGAAGTGCCGAATTGCCAAAGTCCTGAAGTTCCGAAATTACCAAATTTCCGAAGTGCTGAAGTGCCGAAGTTCCGAAGCACAGTATTGCCTAAGAACTAATATACTTACCCAGTGGAAGAATGAAGAATGTTACACTGTATACAATTTTAAATAAAAAGTATACAAACATAGCCAGCATTTGCAACACTTACAACAATCAAGTAACACACATTCATATAAAATGTGAGTTACTTAGCATATCAATGGACTGTCAGGAATGAATAAGTAGATAACTCCCTAATTCCCACCGTATTAGGGAGATATCTACTAAAAGGCTGGAAGACTAAAAATTACTTCGTATTAGTAAATTCTGCCCCTACTCTCTATACCGCGAGTAGGGGCATGTCTAGTAAACAGTGAGCAGCCTGTGGCTGCTCACTGTAAAAAAACAAAAAACGTCCCCTCCTCCTGAGCCCCTACCCGTGCCGCACGAGTGAGGGCTGCTAACCTGAAGGGGGGACCTATTGCCCCCACCCCCCCCCGGCCCCCACTCCTGACCGGTGGATGGGGGCCCTAAAGTAAAATAAGGGGTGGGGGACATATTGTCCTCCCTCCGGCCCCCACCCCTGAGTGGTGGGTGGGGGCCCTAAATTATAATAAGGGGGGGCTAATGTCATCCCCCCGTCCCCCACCCCTGAGCAGTGGGTGGGGACCCTAAATACCAATAGGGGGGGACCTAATGTCCTCCCCCGAGGCCCCCACACCTGAGCGGTGGGTGGGGGTCCTAATGTCCTCCCCCCTGCCCCCCACCCCTGAGAGGTGGGTGGGGGCCCTAATGTCCTCCCCCTGGCCCCCACCCCTGAGCCACTCAATTACTTTTATAAGCGCACTTAGCACAGTAATTACCATCTTTTGTAACCGGGGGCCCTAAATTAGAATAAGGGGGGACCTAATGTCCTCCCCCCTGGCCCCCACCCCTGAGCGATGGGTGGGGGCCCTAAATACTAATAAGGGGGAGACCTATTGTCTTCCCCCCCGGCTCCCACCCCTGAACGGTGGGTGGGGGCCCTAAATTAGAATAATGGGGGTCCCCAAACCCCTAGTCATCCCCTCCCAAAAAAAACTAACCCCTACCTACCTCCCTCACCCTAAAAATAATGAGGGGGTGGGCCATTAACTAAGTACCTGTAAAAAATAAATAAAATAAAACTTACCATTTGATGTTTTCTTTCTTCTAAAATCTTCTTTTTACAGCCCCAAAAAAGGCCAAATAAAAATCCATAATAACCGACGCACTTAAAAAAAACCAAAAAAAAAAAAAAAAAAACGAGGGCAAAAAAACATAATACATCTTCACCCATGGAGGGCTCTGCAGGGCGGGGCAAGGCTTATAAAGCCTTGCCCCACCCTGCAATTAGGTTTAGAGCACTCTGATTGGTGGGTTTAAGCCATCCAATCAGAGAGCTCTGACAGGTAAATGAAGAGACTGACAGGTAAGTCTCTACATTTACCTGTCACAGCACTCTGATTGGTTAGCTTAAAATCATAAACCCCCCCCTTATTCTCAGGGGGTGGGGGCCAGAAGGGAGGACATTAGGTCCCCCCCTAATTGGTATTTAGGGCCCCCACCCACCGCTCAAGGGTGGGGGCCCCACCCACTGCTCAGGGTTGGAGGACATAAGGTTCCCCCCTTATTATAATTTAGGGCCCCCACCCGCCGCTCAGGGGTGGGGGCCAGGGGGGAGGACAATAGGTCCCCCCCATTATTTTACTTTAGGGCCCCCACCCGCCGCTCGGGGGTGTTGGCCGCGGGGGAGGACTGTAGGTCCCCCCCATTATTTTACTTTAGGGCCCCCACCCGCTGCTCAGGGATGGGGGACGGGGGGGAGGACAATAGGCCCCCCCCTTTTTACTGTAGGGCCCCCACCTGCCGCTCAGGGGTGGGGGCTGGGGGGGGGCAAAAGGTCCCCCCTTTAGTTTAAAAGCTCCCACTCGCGCGTCGCGGGAGGGGGGACTTTTTTTGTTTAAACACTGTTTAATAGACATGCCCCTACTCACGGTATAGCGAGTAGGGGCAAAATTTACTAATACTAAATAATTTTTACTTACCGTGGGAATTAGGGAGTTATCTACTAAGTGGATGCAAGAGAAGTGCTGAAGTCCCGAAATTCCGAAATGCCAAAGTTCCAAAATTCTGAAGTTCCGAAATGTTGAAGAGCCGAATTGCGTAAGTCCCGAATTTCGGAATGCCGAACCGAACCAAAAATTTTCCCCATGCACATGCCTAGTTATCTGTCTTTTGTCTGAAATCTCTCCAACTTCATCCTGCCTTATATTCTCAGCCTATGGCTAGCTTTTCACAATTACGACTTGCTTGGCTATGACAAACTTTACGTGGTGTGCATATTGTCTTTTTAGATTTTTATTATTTTTACATGCAAACACCCTTTTGTAAATGTTAGCCTTTTTATTAATTTTGCTAAAATTTTGCTAAAATTGATTTTGACTGAATTCTTTCCCACTGGCCTGCTTGTGGCAAAATCGTTGGTAATTCAAATACAATTTCAAGTTATACCCCATAATAGCTCAATTGGGGAAAAACTCAATGTCAGCTATGGCTTAATTTTGGCCTAAAATTTGAACTTTGAATTACCAAGAGTAAGTATCCTTCTCCTCTCCCCCCAGTATCCTTCTCCTCTCCCCCAGTATCCTTCTCCTCTCCCCCTTCCCCCCCTATAATCTTCTTTTCCCCCCTCCCCCCAGTATCCTTCTCCTCCCTCTCCCATCTTTTTCTCCTCACCTCCCCTGCCCTGTAGCATGAGTGTGCACTTCCTGTCAGTCCCGCCGGGTCGCGGACCGGAAAGGAGCTCGGCCACGCTACAGGGCAGGGGAGGTGAGGCAGTGCGGCAGCCGTCTGAGCGCTCTCTATAGAGCGCTCAGGCGGCTGCGGCATTTAAAGGGCTGGCGATGGGGGCGCAGGGCGCCTTATAGGAAGCGCAGTGGATAATTATGTTAGACTGTATACATTTATGTTCTCTTTAGAGGAAGACAATTTAGGTTCTTGCACCTTTCTTTTTACCTAAAGGAACAATCTAGGCACTAATACAACTTTTAATGCATTTGATTTGGTTTAAGCCTTATTAATATGCTGTATTTTTGAATGCTTAAATAGTCTTTTTCTTCTTTTGCACCATAAGTCTGCCTCCTTAGCCGCATTCCCTCATGCCACATTGACTTTGTAATCCAATGTTTTCCCACCGTTCAGCACAAACAGCACAGAGCAAGCTACAAACAGGTAGTGATATTCTTACTAGGTGTTCTCTCTTCAGATCATGCAGTGCTGTCAGTGGATATCAGATGCATTAAAGTTGCATTAGTAGTAGTAGCAGCATTCCTTGAATAGCAGTGTTCAATTCTATAGAGGTGTTTTATGTAATGTGAAGTAATTCCCTTTTTTTCTCTTTAGGAAAAGTTTTGTGTCTCACAGATTAATAAAAAGATAACAATGCATCATGGAAATGGACCCCCAAATACTCCACGTCAACTCCAAAGGTCAAGATCCTTCACTGGCAATGAAACGGAAGAAACGCCTATGCAGACAAGTCTACCCCAATCTCCTGCTCCAACATTTGCACCGGCAGTCAGTTCACCTGGACCTCAGTCTCCAAGTTACCAAATACAGCAGCTTATAATGAGCCGTAATACGGTTGCTGGTCCGAATGTTAATATTACCCTGCAGAATGTAGGGCCAGTGGTGGCAGGAAATCAGCAGATAACCTTGACTCCATTGCCGCTCCCCAATCCTGCCTCACCGGGGTTCCAGTTCAGCTCCCAGCCAAGAAGATTTGAGCATGGATCTCCATCCTATATCCAGGTTACCTCTCCAATGTCTCAGCAAGTCCAAACGCAAAGCCCTACACAACCCAGTGCTCTGCCAATTCAAGCATTGCAGAGTGTTAGGGCAGGGACAGCAGGTGGTAGCTTGGGTATGTGCAGCCAAAGCCCCACACGTGGTTTTGTGGATGCCAGTGTACTTGTGAGACAGATCAGTTTGAGTCCATCAAATGGTGGACATTTTGTTTTTCAAGAGGGATCTGGTATTGCACAGATTACGCAGGGAGCTACAGCACAGGTTCAAATTCCATCAGGAGCTGTACAGGCCAGCATGAGGGAACGCAGACTTTCACAGCCTCATTCTCAAACAGGTGGTACAATTCATCATCTTGGACCCCAAAGTCCAGTGGCAAGTGGAGCAAATATGCAGACTCTTACTACGCCCAGTCACATTACAACCACCAATTTACCCCCACAGATAAGCAGTATTATCCAAGGTCAGTTAATCCAGCAACAACAGGTACTTCACAGTCAACAGCTTGGCAGAACAATAGGTTTTGACCGGACTTCTGGAGGAATGATAGCTGGGGTAGCAGGAGCGCCAACATTTGGGATGACATCACCACCTACTCCAACTAGTCCATCCCGAGCCACTGGCCCCCAGGGACTTTCTAGTCTTCCTCTTACCCCAACAGTGAGTACCACTCTTAAAAAACAAAGTAAAAAGCTGGAGGAGATCCCCCCTGCATCACAAGAAGATGCTCGAATGCGGAAGCAGTGTTTGGAACATCACCATAAAACCATGAAAACCCTGAAGGAAAACTTCAAAGAGTATCTGATTGAGCTGTTCTTCTTACAACACTTTCAAGGGAACATGATGGATTTCTTGGCATTCAAGAAGAAGCCAACCATGGGTCTTCAGGGCTACTTACGACAGAGTGACTTGGATCTAGAAGAAGAAGAGGAAGAAGAACAATCAGAGGTTATAAATGATGAGGTACAGTTCATATCAACACTTTATATGCTGTTGCATTGATCATGAAATTTGTGTTCATTTTTACTCATATAGTAACATAAACACAGAATGTTGATAGTCACTCACTGCCCTCACGTTGTTTTCTATACCTCTTTACCTTTTGTTTATTAGTCTTATAGTTCCCTACTTCAGCAGAGAAAGAAAACTTTTTTTTTATGGAAACCAATCTTTAGTTAATACTTCTGTAATTCAGAGATTGTTTAGATTGTCATCATTTGTGCTATTTCATAGCATATTTACATTGGTAAAAAGAATGTTTGAAAGCTCTGTTTTCAGTAGTCATAGTTAATGTCAATAAAGGTTTTAAAGCAAACACACTCACATTCAATTATGTACAAGTGAAAACCTGTGAAATGTAAATGTGTTCACTGGCCTACACACACTCCTACATTATAATGCCTATGATGCACTACTTTAATGCTCTGATCTTTTTGCAGTTTACAGATTAATGTTAATACCAAGACTACAAAACTATTGTCTTTGGAGTGATATAGTTTTCTAAGATTGCTCAGCAAAAACCCTTTAATCAGATGTAGTATTCCACTGTGTAGAAAAGTTAGAAAGGTTATTGTAACTCAATAATGCTGAATGCTCATTGTCTCCAAGGGGAGCAAAGGCTTGCTAGATCTTGTTTATTCAATTTAAAAATATAGAAAGATGCAGTATGGATTTTGTATGATCAATACACAATATAGCCAGTTTTAATTATGCTAAAACATGAATATTGCTATTGCAACTTTATCTGTCTTGACAAACCCGTAGAGCTATAAAGCCACAATACTTTAATATATAACTGAAGGAAAGTGAATTTTATCAGTATTTTATGCAGAACTTTGGTACTCTGGATATTACATTTCTTTGGCTGCTGAAAAACTTTTAAACTTAGTGTTTTCTTCTTTCAAAACATTGGCCACTGCTAACATATATTTTCAGCACTTAATTCAATATCTTGTTACAACCACCCATTGTCTTTAACAATTTGATTAAAAATATTAACCCCTGTAAATGCATTGTCAGTCAAGGCCTAACAGGCTTTATCTTCTGCTCATGGATTACTACAAATTTCAAAAAAACAAACAAGCAAACAAAACCTTAAATCATATGCAAGGAAAAACATCGACCTATTTGCCAACCGCCCTCTAGGGTGGAAATACGATGCTGGGGCTTTAAATAGCATACGCATGTGGGACTCTCTTCCTTCTTGATCCTCCTGATGAGAGTAGAATTATAACTCCCTGTCTGGCACATCCCTATTACTACGTATAGACTATATCTTTTTTAGTTTTGCTTTTGAACAAAATAATAATAAAGTACTGCTTTTGGGATTAACTCAGTAATGCTATAGGACAGTGGTTCCCAAACCAGTCCTCGTGACCCACCAACAGTCCAGGTTTTGTCAGCATTTGGAAATAAATAAGTCCTGGGATTGTTGGTGGTCCATGAGTACTAGCTTGGGTACCAATGATCTAGAACATTAGTGAGCATGACTTGCTGGCTTCCTCTTTTGATGAGAACAGAAGCTGTAATACAGTGGTTTTGTAGCAAATGACCAAATTTCAGATTGGAATATCTTATTTTTTATTTTATGTTTTGCAATTTTGATTTATTGTTTTGTATACAAATATATAATTTTAGTGATCTGTAATACTTAAAGCGGCACAGTCATGCCGAACTTATCTTTCTTTAACCGATTCCTCTTCTCCTTCTCTCCCTCTCTCAGGATCTGTTCTTGACCTAAACTGGTCTTTAAGCCAAATTTACTTATACATAAATGTTGCCCCTACTCGCTATACCACGTTTACTAGACATGGCAACATTTACTAATACTAGGTCATCTTTACTTAGTATTAGTAAATTTGGCTAAAAGACCAGTTTAGGTATTTCAGCCTTTTGGTAGATAACAGCAAGATGCAGCCGGGGCACGAATAGGATCATAGTTTCATTCAATCAAATGAAATTCCTACCCGAACAAATTCCCGAATTGCGTCCTAACACGAATGGAGAAACTGTTCTCATTCTGTTAGGACACAATTCGGTAATTTTGCCGGCGTTCTGTCTAAATGACAGGACATTCGGGAAAAGTGAAAGGAGGCTTGCGGGAAACACGAAGGAAAGGTGAGAATTGTGGGAAAATTTCTCTGACCACCGGAAATTAAGCACACTTTGCTCCTACGCTGGTCAGAGATGGTCAGGCATAGGAAACCTCCATAAGACAAATAGTCCCTACTTTTTCTTATGTTTTAAAGAAAACTAGAGCAGACAGGAATAAATAAGGAACAGATCCTGAGAGAGGGAGAGGAGAGGGATCAGTTAAAGAAAGGTAAGTGCGGCATGATAGTGCCGCTATAAAAAAAAAAAAAAACCTAAACAACAACATAAAAAAAGGGATCACCTATAACCTGTGTTGTTGTTAACCGGTTGATGAACAGTCAACGATCCCCCAAGTAATAAACGTATATTATATTTTGTGTATTTGTTCCACTAATTCACTTTCCATGAGCAGAAGATAGCATTAAATGCCAAGACGCTGCATTTGCCATTCCCCCTTTTTTGTACTGCAGCCACATTAAACTAGGTCCAGGAATCTGGATATATTTGCCACATAGTTAATCATATACCTTTACAAATACCATGCCAATCAAGATGTAAGTGATTAATTCTCATACTAGCTAATGTTACTAATTTTAGAACAAAATGTAAAAAGTTACACACCAGAATGAGAAACAGATGACAAAAATAAAATTTTATGTGTAAAAATAAAAAAAGTGGATAGGGTAGCAAGTTTTCCACTCCAGGCTACTGAAGCCTGGCTTTTTTTCAGGCCAGTCTTTAAACTAAAGTAAGCATTTTACAGAGAGGCATATTAAATTTTTACCTAGCTAGGATATTTTAGTATTTTGTATTTTTTTTACATCCCAGAATTATAATATATTTTATTGGTAATTTTACCATTTGTTTTACACGACATTGCACTTTTAAAGTGCCGAATATCTTTTCTTTTAAATTACAATAGCTAATTAAACTTAAGAAAAAAAAACAAAAAACAGGTATTCCCTGGTGACATAAATATTCACCCCCATGAGTTAATGCGTAGCGGGACCACCTTTGGCTGCAGTTAAAACTTTGATCTTGCAACTGTTGAAAATTCTGCCTAGGACAATTGCTCAATTTCTGCCAGGGCTATTGGTGAACACTATTTTTTAAGTCTCACACTTGTATTATTAAGGTTTGAGGTTTGACTGGGCTGTTCTAAGACTTTAAGATTGATGGTTTTAAATCACTCAAGTATTGTCTGGATATGTGTTTAGAGTTAGTCCCCAGTCTCAGATGTCTAGGATTATGCCCATTGTACAGCGCTACGAAATCTGCTGGCGCTTTATAAATGATAAAATAATAATAATGTCTCTGTTCATCTTGCTATCAATTTCAACATGTTTCTGATAAAAGAAACAACCTTAGGCTGGTTGTCTGAGTAATAATACTTTCCTTACCTGGTCTCTGATTTTTTTGTGGATGGCCTTCTCTTAGGAAAAGTTCTGAGTAAAGTTATATTGTTCCCATGTTTGTAATAATTGATTTAACAATGCTCTGGGAGATTATTCAAAGATTGTGTTTTGTTTTGTTTTTAACATCCCAAACTGTATTGGTGCTTTTACAGAATATTATCTAGGACTTTTACTCTGTAAAAATACAAAACATAAAACTAAACTCCAGGGCATTCTAAAATTGGCAGAGTTTTTATTTTTTATTTTAAAGATTTAATTAATTTAATTTAACAGTTTAATTAAACAGAGGTGGAGTCCATTGAAGTGATTATTTGCTTTCTGAAGGCATTTGGGTTACCATAGCAATGGGGTGAATGAATACTTATGCAACCAATATGTCTATCTTTTTTTCCCTGTTTGTTTTGTTTAGTTCATGTTTGTTCCACAATAAAAAATGCAACTTCTAATGTAAGTTGTGTATGTTGTATAAATCAAACTAAAAATTGCAAATACATTTCAATTTCTGTTTGTAACACAACAAATGGAAGAGTCCAAAGGTGGTGAATACCTGATATCTTGTAAGGTAAATTGCTACACAATGTTATGCACGTCTATGTAACATGAGGGTCCATTGTTGTGAGCAGATAATGTTGGTTTAGAATTATTATGTAAGAATAGGCTTAGTGGTGTAGACAGAATATAAGGTTAAAATTTCCTAAGCATTGATAAAGATTACATTTCTCTGCTTTACCTGTGTCTTTCTTTCTCCTTTCTTTCGTTCTTCCTCTCTTTTTGTTCCTTCCCCACTTCTTGCTAATGCAGTGCACCTCAACCCTCCCGTAGACGTTTTCCCTTTTTGAAAGGGTTGTTTGGTGAGAAATTTGCTCCTGCATCCATTGCTTCCTAAGTGTTGGGGCTACTTTGAGTGAAACCTGTCTGTGATGCCAATTTGCCTTCCTAATAGGTGGAGCAATGACCAGCTCATTGACAACCCTTGATTTCAGCTTAATTGGCAAAAAAACTGACATCAAATGTTGTTGCATGTACTGGCGAGCCAGGACAGGGCTGTTTAGACTCAAAATTATTTCAATTGCAATTCTTTGCAAATGTCTTTAATTCCTTGAGCCTCAGATGTGTCCATCATGGATAAATATGTTTATGTATCTTACTGTAGTTTGGGCATTGAGGCAAAAGGTAATTATGTTCAAATATTCAAATTTGAATCGGGTAATATAGCTAAAAAGAAAAAAATCCAGAAAAAAAAGACAAAACAAACATGATTTTTCCTTTTCTTGAAATATTTTCTCTCAGGTAAAGATTGTGACAGGAAAAGATGGGCAGACTGGTACTCCTGTTGCTATAGCAACCCAGCTTCCTCCTAATGTTTCTGCTGCTTTTTCATCACAGCAGCAGCCATTCCAGGTACCTTTTCGATGGTTTACAGTGTGGCCTCATCTCAGATTTACTTTTTTCGCCATCCATTCCAATTTTTATTTTTTTCCAAACAGATATTTTATCTGTACTTTCATAATGAAGGCCATCATTTTGTCATACATCTTTCACCCCGAGAGAGAGACTCTTTTGTGGGGAGCACAAACGAAAACCGTAATGAAATCATTGATCGTAAGGGGTGACGAGGTGTGTCTTTCGCTCTCCTTATCCCTTCCTTCAAGCTAAACAGTCTGCTTGTGGCCGGAATGTGTATCATATGCCATCAAACTCAGGGGTGAAAGGGCAAAAGTGTAATTCTTCAAACCATTGAAATGCATGAGCAACGTGTTGTGATAAATTCACACTGAGCCAGCTTATGTGATTCCTGCATCTGTCTTGTTTTAATTTCCCCATTTCTCATGTCAAGCATTACTTTTTATCTTCATGCATAATAAAAGGTGACATACAAAGGTTTGTCAACAAAAAATGCTGACCTGACTTTATGTCAGAAGAAAATATTCTGTGTGTATGGTTCAGCTGGGTTCATGAGAATCAGGGCAGTGATTTAGTACTGCACGTTTTTTGTTGCATGATGCAAAGCTACGGTTATTGAAACTGATTTTTTTTTTCATATTTATTAAGAAATGTAGGAAATATGTGTTACTTTATCATATTGGAAAGTAGTGCTTACATTTCATTATTACACAAAAATATATCGTCCCTTTCTGAGGAATTTCTGAGAATATATGAACAAGTCTTACCTTCACTGCATTAAATAAAATCTATTTTTATATCTTCTTGCAATAATGGTTAGACATATGAGGCCATAAGAAGAGAGGCCGATGCAGTCTAATCATTAAGGTAACACAAGTGTACATCTAGTCAAAACAGGAGTTATTGGTAAAGCGCAATTTTGGGACAAAAGTTCTACATTTGGAGCAATCACCGGGATGATTTTATGTGTTTCCTTAGTGATTGCCCCACTTTTCCAATTTGTCTCATAAAACCTCCTTATGCGTTACCCTGTAATACGTGCATGCATGGCCTTGCAATGCCCGGACTCTTATATGTGCGTGTTTTTGCCAGAAATGTGTAAGTTGAGCATTTTTCAGATTTTCGCTTTCCTATGTGAATTGTCACCCATCCTGAGTGAAAACTAATAATGTCCTATATATATATATATCTGCTCCAAGTGATACCATTGGCTTGTGTTATGCTTTGGCTTTGTTACATCAACTGTCTATGTTGGCTTTCTGCCTACCCCCCATCTTTTTTACCTGACATAACCTTCTCTAGGCCTTCTATGGCCCCTCTGTGCTCTCTCTACCTTTTTTAGCTAAGTAGGTAAATATTTAATATAAACTTAGATAGATACCGATTAAATGTCATACTTATGGGATCAAGATATAAGTGGTGCTATAGTGTAAACACTTTCTAGGAAAAACATAATATAAATAACTTGGGACAATTTAAACATTCTTTGTTTCATTATGCATTGTGTTGTTAAAGTTAAAATACAGTGTATTGAAAAGTGTATGTGTCCTAACTGTGTAAAACTGGATACGTCAGTATCAAGTTGTTTACTTGACAAATTGTCACATTACTATTTTGGTATTTTGCAGATTACCCATCCAAGTCTTTTTAGATGGTTTGTTAAAATATTTGTTAAAATATCAAGTCACATCTGCCTTTGCAAATCTACTTATATTTTGTACAAACTTGTCCATCATGATCAGGGAAGATACATTTGCATTGAAAGATTTTAGTGGAAACTACTTATTAGAACTTGTCTTTCACAAAATGCTTAGTTCAGCCAGAATGAGCCTTCAGAAATGGTTTCTGCACATACTGATTTATTGCAAAAATGTGTGCTGGGGAGCTAGTTGCACCCCAGCACACATAATATTGGCAGCCCAGAATATGTTCCAGGCTGCCTAATCTCAATTCTGTGCATAAATTATGTCTGTTCTCAGCGCACTCTGCACCCTCCCTCCCATATTGAGCTTCCTCCCTTTTTGCACATGATTGTTTTTTTGTTTTGTTTTTTTCTTCTGAAATTCTCCCTCCTACCCACTCCCTCCTCTTCTCTCGCTGGCCTGGCGCACGCACATGTGCTGGGAGCCGGCAATTGGTCCAATTACAGGCTTCTAAATGAGAAGCCTGTGATTGGACCGTCCACAGAACTCGGTAATGTCGGAGGGTGGAGCAGTACAGCAGCTTCACCGGGCGCTGGCTTCCAGGTGAGTAAAACCTTTTTATTTCAGGTTTTACTGGTAATTGAAAAGGGGGGGGGGCCTTCTAAACAGTGCCCAGTATGGCATATTACGCTGAATTGGTCCCCCTTTCGATATGGTTATAGTAACAATTTAAGTGCATGTTCCTTTCAGATGATAGTTCATTTTCATCATAATTAATTTGTGTTACTTTAAATGTTCCAAAAACTGCTGGAACTATGTAAAATATAAAAACCCATGTGTAGCGGAGAGCTAGTATTTCATAGCCTACCTCCACTTGTAGATCCCAGTGAGGCTCAGGAACAAGTAATTATGAATCCATAGGCAAGGTATCCAGCAGGTAAAACAATACAGCAGTATCCCAACAGCACTCCCAATAACTGGACGACAGCAGAACTAAAGATTTATTCAGACAGTGGCCTTATAAAGCATGCTCCCATTCAAGAGAGGGATTTCCATTCATTAGTACAG
Source organism: Pelobates cultripes (assembly GCA_933207985.1). NCBI lineage: Eukaryota > Metazoa > Chordata > Amphibia > Anura > Pelobatidae > Pelobates > Pelobates cultripes. The sequence continues at coordinate 207,281,138 of OW240916.1, read as the reverse complement.
TAGCCAATCCTGTTCTGGTAACCTCCCACACATCTCCTCCCCTCAGCCTGCATCATAATCCCCTTATCCAGGACACCAATTCCCCCCGTTTCTGGATGTACCCCTAAACCTAGGGGTACCACTTTAAATTATACATCCCCTGGTAGCCCTGATCTGGGTGAACAACATATCCAAAAATCACCCAGATCAGACCAGGGGTTCGGGAAATTTATGGAGGGAATAAAATGACCGAACGCACTAGAAAGAGTAGCCGAATTGGGTTCCATGCGATGGGGCCCTGCGGTCGGTCCTGGAACAAGTGAATAAATTACACGAAAGCCTCCAGTTACAGAGACTAGGGAGGGTTCGCCTGAATCACCTCGTTCGGTTGTTTCTGTCTACCGAACGAGGGACCGTTCGGTAGTTTGGAACCGAACAGACCGGGCTTGTGGAGGTCTCAGCGGTGTTCGCCTAGTCGAGTGTCCGATTTGAGTTCCAGACACTCAACGGCAAAACACCGAGGTTCGGGAGTTTTAAAATGGCCGCCGCCACGTGTTCGTTTCCCGAATGGTGGCCACCCCCGAGAACAAAGAACTACTACTCAGCTTGTCAATTACCCATTCGCGATTAAAAGTCACACGGTGGGGCGGGGCTGACGGCTGAAGCGAGCGGCCGCATGGCGTGAGAGCTCCCGGCGGCATAAGACCTCTAAGCCTGATATCTCGAAGCATACCGCTCGAAAAACGACACAAATAAAGGTACATACCTACTACTGCTGTGATGGCCCCTGCCAAACAAATGAAGCTCACAGACCCAATCCGCCAACAAAAAAAAGATAGATCCCGGTCCACTCAAGATGGCGGCGACGGACCCGCGCTATCCCAAGCCTCAGATTCCACACAAGAACAGGATCATGAGGCAGGCACCTATACAGACGCTCCAGTTACAGAGAGAAAGCTTTTCTCCATGCTGCAGGACTTCAGGATAACGCTGCAAAAAGACCTGAGACAGGCTACTAATGATATCAAAAAGGAAATCTCAGAATTGGGGGAGAGAACCAATAGCCTGGAAGCCAGACAAGACGAGCTATGCTCGGCACATGACACATTGGCGATAGCTGTACAGAACCTAACCGAAGAACACATGTCCCTTAAAAAGAAGATGGCCGACATGGAAGATCGCTCAAGGCGAAACAACGTCAGGTTCCGAGGAATTCTGGAATCCGTTACAAATGACAACCTCGCAGAGAGCATAATGTCCATATGCAAATCCCTGGTCCCAACAGTACCAGACGCAGAATGGCTTATGGACCGGGCGCACCGCCTACCAAGGCCCCAAAGGCTAACACCAGATATGCCGCGAGACATAGTCGTACGTTTCCACTACTTCAAAACAAAGGACGCAGTACTGGCGGCGGCTAGAAAAGGAACAAACCTGCCTACACCATATGAAAATGTCCAACTATACGCAGATCTCTCGGCCATGACCATGAGCAGGAGACGAGAGTTTGTAACAGTTACAAAAACACTGAGGAACAACAACATTCAATATCGCTGGGGATATCCGACCAAGATCATTGTCTGGAGGAACGGAAGATCACATACAGCAAACGAACCGGAGGTGGGCATGCGGCTTCTAAAGGAATGGGGTCTCTTTCCATTACGCTCACCAGAAAAAACGCTGGCAGCATCGCCAAGCCGTCCACAGAGAGAATGGCAGATGGCGGGGTCACCCTCTCTACCTTAAAAGTCCACTGGGCCCTTCCAACTAAGACTGTGATAGTGTCTCATAGTGACTGTCCTGCTTGCTTTTTGCAAAACGAACTGACAAGGTGTTGTGAGTATAATGCATATGCACACATGTCTAGACCTACAACACTACAGTGCTAGCAATACCCATTTGAGACAAAGTCAGGTTGAGAAGGGAGAAACCTAAGGTTTTCGGGGATGAGTACAACATGAGCCGGGGATCATCAGAACAAAGGAAAGTCCCAGACACCCACACAAACGGATAGGCGGACTAAAACGGTAACAAGCAAAAGTTTAGATAGATATATAGCCTAAGGTACACTCTTATACATCCAAAGGGCCAGGTACTTTTAATTTCCGCCTCACAGGGGCAGAATACTCCTGTAAGAAAGGCGGTTCACCTAGTCCTGACAGAGGTTGTAAATGCCGTCCTCTCTACGTCAGACGAACCCCTAGGACTTGAGAGCAGAGACGGGACTGTTTGCCCGGCTCGCACTCAATTCAGGTAAAGCGCTGAAAAAACGAATGGCGCTATGTACATACTTCATTTTGTTATACCTCTTTTTGTTATTGTTGTTTACCCCAGTCGCCCCTCTCTTTCCCCGCCTCTGGGCAATACTAAAGATAGGCGCTGAACACAACCACTCGAATACGTACGCACCATATATGCATCCTACAAAGGGATTAGAATGGCTGATGCTATGAAAATCTTAACCCTGAATGTGAAAGGCCTTAATAGTCCCCACAAGCGCAGAATGGCGGCACAGGAAATGATCAAGGCTAAAGCAGCAATAGTGTGTTTGCAGGAAACACACTTTTGCGCCCGGAACCCACCGAAATTCAATGTTAAACACTATAATCAATGCTACCACGCCTTAGCTCCAACTAAATCCAGGGGAGTAGCGTTCGCCCTCTCCAAACAATACGCCAGACGGGATGGGAGGTTACTGATCTTGGTGGGATCGCTGAATGGCCTAAAAATGACCTTAGTCTCGCTATATGCACCGAATGACTCGCATAAAACCTTTTTAAACATGGCCTTCCGAATAATAGCACAATACAGAGAGGGTCACACCATAATTTGCGGGGACTTTAATTGCACTCCCGACCCCTCCCTAGACATCAGAAGGGCAAACAATGAATCGCCAAAACCAGCCTCCTTGGCCTTAGGCCAACATCTAAGCAAACTCATGCACTAACACGATTATTATGACATGTGGCGAAATTTATACCCACAAGAGAGAGATTTCACCTATTACTCGCCCGTTCATATGACACACACCAGAATAGATTTATGTCTCCTTGACATTAAAACGCTACCTTTTGCGCTCAGTGTACACATTGGACCGATCACGTGGTCCGATCACACTCCACAAATTGTAACAATACAGATCCCATACCCGGCTAGGGGACGAGGTACGTGGCGTCTCAACGAACGCCTTCTCGACATCCCTGAATATCTTATCCAAATACGAGTCCAGGCAGAGGATTACTTTAAGAACCACGCAAAATGCCAGACGTCAATAACAACCCAATGGGTAGCCCACAAGTCAGTCTTAAGGGGTGGTATAATTCAATTAGGGGCGAGGGCAAAAAAGCAACATAACAACGATAAAATACAATTAGAACAAGATTTAATTGCAAATGAAGAGGCACACAAACGGAATCCCACAAGCAGCACACACGAAAAAGTAGCAGGAATCAGAGCAAAACTTAACTCACTTCAGCTAATAGAAACGGAAAAGAGAATGCGGTTCCTTAAGCAATCATACTACACCATGGGAAATAAGGCGGGGAAGCTCCTGGCTAGATAGGTCCACCAAATCAAACTACAAACAAAAATTCCCTACATTACCTCGGAACGAGGAGTAAAATTATATAACCCCCAAGATATAGTCAACGAATTAGCAAGGTATTATGAATCACTCTATCAATTAGTCAATGATCATAGCACATATCAACCAAACATATCGCAAATAGAGCGCTTCATTGAACAAGTTGAGCTTCCATGTCTGTCTCACGCACAATGCTCCTCTCTGGAAGAACCCTTCTCAGAGTTACATAGTTACATAGTTACATAGCTGAAAAGAGACTTGCGTCCATCAAGTTCAGCCTTCCTCACATTTGTTTTTTGCTGTTGATCCAAAAGAAGGCAAAAAAACCCAGTTTGAAGCACAATTTTGCAACAAGCTAGGAAAAAAATTCCTTCTTGACCCCAGAATGGCAGTCAGATTTATCCTTGGATCAAGCAGTTATTACCCTACATTGAAAGATTATATCCTTGAATATTCTGTTCTTGCAAGTATGCATCTAGTAGCCGTTTGAACATCTGTATGGACTCTGATAAAACCACTTCTTCAGGCAGAGAATTCCACATCCTGATTGTTCTTACAGTAAAAAAACCTTTCCTTTGCCTTAGACGAAATCTTCTTTCTTCCAGTCTAAACGCATGGCCTCGTGTCCTATGTAAAGTCCGGTTTGTGAATAGATTTCCACACAATGGTTTGTATTGGCCCCGAATATATTTGTATAATGTTATCATATCTCCTCTCAGGCGACGTTTTTCTAAACTAAATAGGTTTAAATTTGTTAACCTTTCTTCATAGCCGATATGTTCCATTCCTTTTATTAATTTTGTAGCCCGCCTCTGCACTTTTTCTAGTGCCATAATATCCTTCTTTAGAACAGGTGCCCAAAATTGCACAGCATATTCAATATGGGTCTTACCAGTGATTTATAAAGAGGCAAAATTATATTCTTGTCCCGAGAATGAATGCCCTTTTTCATGCATGACAATACCTTACTGGCCTTGGCCACTGCTGATTGACATTGCACATTGTTGCATAGTTTGTTGTCTATAACAATTCCCAAGTCCTTTTCATGTGTTGTTATCCCTAATTCGCTTCCATTAAGGGTATACGTTGCTTGTGTATTCTTTACGCCGAAGTGCATAACTTTGCATTTTTCAACATTAAATTTCATCTGCCATTTGAGTGCCCAGTCTCCCAGTCTATCTAAATCCCTCTGCAGCAAGGTAATATCTTGCTCACATTGTATTGTTTTACAAAGTTTTGTGTCATCTGCAAACACTGAAACATGACTTTCAATGCGGTCTTCAAGATCATTTATAAACATGTTAAATAGAAGGGGTCCCAGAACAGACCCCTGAGGGACACCACTTGCCACCTCTGTCCAGCTTGAAAATTTACCATTAATGACAACTCTTTGTACTCTGTTTTTAAGCCAATGTTCTACCCAAGAACAAGCATTTTCATCTAGACCGATTTCCTTGAGAACGCCATTAAGACCCTACCCAAACACAAAGCCCCTGGCCCAGACGGTTTATCAAACTATTATTACATAAAACTTTCCCCACAACTGGTCACCCCCCTCACCAAACTCTTCAATAACATAAAAGACTCTGAGATAATGCCCAAGGAAATGCTGGAAGCCTTCATTGTAACGCTGCCCAAACCAAATAAACCCCCCACCCACTGCGCTAATTTACGCCCGATTTCCCTTCTGAACGCAGACACAAAATTGTATGCCAAATTGATAGCAACGAGGCTCAAAACGATACTCCCGGATCTCATTTCCACAGAACAAGCGGGTTTCGTACCAGGGAGACAGGTGGGGGACAACACACGACATTTTATGAACCTTATAGATTGGGCAAATCTAACGTCTCAGTCCGGCCTGATTTTGGCGCTGGACGCCGAAAAGGCTTTTGATCGCCTCCATTGGGACTACATGTCACTGACACTATCCAAAATGGGGTTCACCCCAAAAATCCTGGCAAGCATTCTTGCCCTATACCGACACCCAACAGCCAGAGTGTTCAGCACAGGCTTCGTATCCAACCAAATAGAGATAAGGAATGGCACAAGGCAGGGATGCCCTCTCTCACCCCTCATTTTCATACTGAGCCTGGAACCCTTGATTCGCCTCATTAAAAGCGACTCAGCGATACAGGGTCTCCAAACACCAGGTGGCACACAGAAACTGGCATTATTCGCAGACGATGTTTTAGTGTTTATAACACACCCAGAATCCTCTCTTCCACAACTCCTACATAGACTCGACACATACAGGCAGGTATCTTACTATAGAAACAACTCCCTGAAGACACAAGCACTGCCCATAAATCTGCCAAGTACCACTGTCACGACACTAAAATCACAACACTCATTCGATTGGCGAAAGGACTCCCTACAATACCTAGGGATCAAACTCACGAAAACCACCCAAACCATTACAAGGGAAAACCATCACCCGGTCATTCAGAAACTTAAACTCACACTAGAGAAATGGGAGGGTCTTGAAGTGTCCTGGTTAGGCCGAATCAATCTTGTGAAAATGATGACCTTGCCGCACATTTTGTACCTGTTCAGAACCCTACCCATCGCGCTACCGACCAAATTACTAAAACTCTATCAAAGCACCATAAACGCACATGTATGGAAGCGGAAGCCCCCGAGAGTAGCAAAAGGTACTCTAGGGCTCTCAAGCACAGACGGGGGACTGAATATGCCAGACATTAAGGCTTACTACAGGGCGTCTGCTCTAGCACAGGGTCTCTGTCTATTGCGCCCCACATGCACACTCCGACGCCCCATATGGTTTGCAATGGAGAGTGCCTGTCTGAATACCCACGATCTGTCAAGTTATCTATGGGCGGGGGGGCAAACGCGAGTGGCGACGGGAAAACAGCTGCAGAGCACAAAGTTCTTACTGATGGCCTGGAATAAATGGAGCCCACACATAGCAGACTCCAAATCGCTCTTCCAATCAGCACCCCTGACATCATTAGAAATACTCTCCCCTGACCTGAAGATGGATCGATGGAGGGAGGGAGGCGCACATAGGGTCCGGGACATCTTAGTAGGGGACAAGGTTAAGCTATTTCCAGAGTTGCAAAAAGACCTACGCTTGCCAGCGAGGGATATCTTTCTATATCACAGAGTAAAAAATATAGTACACTCGCATATCCGCAAACTCACCAGTCGCTCTTTCACACCCCGCCTAACAACGACACAGATACTCACCACCAGGCATGTAAAGCCACTGTCAGCGTGCTACAAAGCACTGATCACCGCGACAGCCCCTGATAAGCTGTCATACATGACACAGTGGGAAATGGACCTGGGTCTCCAGATCCCCAGGGCAGACTGGCTGACAGCTTTGGAAGTCACAAAACGGGCTTCGCAAAGCCTTACGCCCTGGGATGCAAACTGCAAGGTTTTAATGCGGTGGTATCTGGTACCACAAAGACTAGCACACATGTACCCGGGCATGTCTGGGAAATGCTGGAGGTGCAACATCAGTGAGGGATCCATAATCCATATTTTCTGGGCCTGCCCCCTACTAACAGACTATTGGGAAAAAGTTCACTCCCTCATACTAGATAAGACAGGATTCACCCTACCCATGAAGCCAGAACACTACATTCTCCACATAGCACCCGGTATTGCCTCCCACCCACACAGAAAGGTAATTCTCAACATACTCACGGTAGCAAAAATAATGTTGGCAAGTAGCTGGAAGAGCAATCAAACACCAGCTGTACCCAATATCATTAACAGAATGGACCTGATTAGTCAGTATGAGAAAATGGCAAGCAGAGCAAACGGCTGTAGTGAGAGATATGACAGAGAATGAAGTAGCTGGCCGGCTGAGAGTTAAAAGGTTGATCAGGGGAAACAAGGTCACACACAGGGTTACATTCAACAATGCACTATAAAATGCAATATCTATTGTCCAGGGCACCCCCCCTTACCCCCTCCCTTTTTCTTCTGTACCCCATCCTTATCCCCTAGTTAAAAGTTATATAACTATTGCAAGGCAGCTAGTGTATCAGATGTGTAACACAAGCAGATGTTCCTATCCACACCGAACCGACACATAATACGAACGCAGGACAAATCATAGCACGTGATATAAGTGCTCCTCGGTGCGGAAAACCCAAGGTCATATCATCCTGGATGATAAAAAAGAACCCAGATTTGCACGAGGAATATGCGGGGTAAATCTTTGAAACATGGTATCCACAGCTGCGCCTGTGACTGGTTTGGCATGTCAAAATTGCACTGCGCTGCAAAATGTTTGATCCTTTATGCACCAATAAAAAAGATAAATGAGAAAAAAAAATTACCCATTCGCAACAGTGTTGCAATGGGTAATTGAAGGCACACTTCACACCGGGGAGGTCTGACTGTTCGGTAGTTTCATTCCCTTATTTGTTGGAATGATTCTACCGAACAATCAGAAGAATACAATACATTTAACACATATAACTTTGCCATTTACACGAATGCAGTTAAAACCTATGTAATTCTCAGGACAGCCCAGTGCCATCCGCTACACCGCTCCCCCTTGCCCACAAGCCAGCATACACAGTCTGATCCAACACGGATCGGCTTGGGGATGTCCGGGGATGCTCACGGATCATTTCTCCAGGTCTGTTTGTCTTGACCGGGTGGTACTGAATGTTAAAGTCAAAGGCCTTCAGCGCCAAACTCCAGCGCAGCAGCCTGGCATTGTCCCCAGCTACCCGGTTTAGCCAGACCAACGGGTTGTGTTCCGTGAGCAAGGAAAAGGGCTGTCCATACAAATACGGCTGCAATTTCTTTAGGGCCCACACCACAGCCAGGCATTCTTGTTCGATGGCGGCGTAGCTCACTTCTCTTGGCAATAGTTTCCGACTCATGTAGGCTACGGGGTGTTCTCCGCCATCGGCCCCGACTTGGCTTAATACTGCTCCCAATCCAAACATAGAAGCGTCTGTGTGAACAAGAAAACGTTTAGTTGGATCGGGAGCTGCCAAGACAGGGGCATTAATAGGTGCATCTTTCAACAGTTGGAACGCCTTCTCACACTCCGGGGTCCAGGTTACTTGGCGGGGCAAGTTCTTATGGGTAAGGTCAGTAAGGGTTTTGGCCAGGGCACTATAGTTGGGGACTTGCGGTAGTATCCGGCAGTCCCTAGAAAAGCAAGGACCTGGGTTTTTGTCCTGGGGGTGGGCCATTGGGCTACTGCTTCTACCTTAGCAGGTTTAGGTTTCTGCTTCCCACACCCCACTCTGTGTCCGAGGTACTGTACCTCTGCCATCCCTATACTACATTTAGCCGGCTTCAGGATTAATCCGGCTTCTCGGATCCTATCCAACACCACCCCTATATGGGCCAAATGTTCCTCCCAAGTGTTGCTAAAGATGGCTATGTCATCTAAATAAGCACAAGTGTAATCCTGAAATCCATCCAGGAGTCGGTCTACCATCCTCTTGAAGGTAGCGGGTGTGTTTTTCATCCCAAACGGCATTACCTTAAATTGGTATAAACCAAATGGGGTGACGAAAGCGGATTTAGGAATGGCCTCGGGCGCCAGGGGAATCTGCCAATACCCCTTACATAGATCAGTGGTTGTGAGGTAGTGACCTCTGGCCATCCAGTCCAGTAATTCCTCTATCCGGGGCATAGGGTATGCATTGCAATTTCTTTAGGGCCCACACCACAGCCAGGCATTCTTTTTCGATGGCGGCATAGCTCACTTCTCTTGGCAAGTCCACGCAGAAGCGAGTTGTGCCATCTCGCTTGGGTACAAGGACTACAGGGGAGGCCCAGGGACTATCTGACGGTTCAATCACCCCTAGGTGGAGCATCTCATCAATTTCCTTGTGCATATTTTCCTTCACCGCTTTAGGGATGCGATAAGGGGTTTGGCGCATGGGAAGCTGTCCTGGGGTCTCACCCTGTGAGTGGCCAAAGGAGTGTACCCAGGTATATTGGAGAAGGTGTCCTGTTTCTCCCTTAATAACTGTTGTACCTCAGTACGCTCCTGTGGGCTCAGCCGATCCCCCAGAGTAACTTCCCCCAAATCCTCGGACAGTCTGCCGTCCCCGAGTAGATCTGAGAGAGGCAGGCTGTCGAACTCTTCATTGGAGGGGGCGCAGATTGCGGTTACCTCCTCTGAACGTTCCTGATAGGGCTTCAGCATGTTCACGTGGATCATGTGTCACTCCCCAGTCTTAGTACAGGCGCCAATTATATACGTGGTGTCGCATCTCTGCTCCATCACTTTATATGGGCCCTGCCAGGAGGCCTGCAGCTTGTCATGTCGGACCGGTTTCAAAACTAGAACTTTCTGCCCAACCTGGAAGCTGCGGTCCCTGGCGCCCCTATCATACCATGTGCGTTGGCACGTTTGAGCCACCTGGAGGTTCTCTCGGACTGACTTGGTCAACGCTTCCAACCGCTCTCGAAACGCCAGTACATATGGTATGACAGGGGTACCGTCGGTACTCCAGTCTCCCTCCTAGTGTTCCCTGATCAGATCCAGGGGTCCCCTTACTCTCCGCCCAAACAGTAACTCAAATGGGGAAAATCCTGTCGATTCCTGCGGCACCTCCCTTTAGGCAAACAGGAGATGAGGCAAAAACCGTTCCCAGTCCCTATGGGTGTCTGCAAAAGTGCGGAGCATTTGCTTCAAGGTCCCGTTGAACCTTTCGCATAGTCCATTGGTCTGGGGGTTGTAGGGGGTGCTAATGATCGATTTGATGTCACAAAATTTCCAGAGGCTCTGGATGACTTCCGCAGTGAACTGGGTACCCTGATCCGAGATGATCTCTCTGGGTAATCCCATCCGAGTGAAAATCCGCATCAGGGCCTCAGCCACGGTTTCTGCGTGTATGTTAGGCCAATCGCCTCTGGATATCGGGTGGCATAATCCACTACAGTTAAGATATACCTTTTCCCAGAGTGGCTGGGTTTTTGCAGGGGTCCTATTATATCTACTGCTACTCTGCTGAACGGTTCATCGATTATGGGTAGTGAGTGCAATTTTGCCTTCCGCCGGTCCCCTCTCTTCCCTACTCTTTGGCATGTGTCACACGTGTTGCAGTACCTGCGGACTTCCTGACTAACTCCTGGCCAAAAGAAACTCTGGCTCAGTCGGTGCCGGGTGCGACTGACCCCTAAATGTCCGGATAGCGGAATATCGTGCGCTATCCGGAGTAACTCTGTGCTTACCGTTGGGGTACCACTAGCTGCCTCATCACAATAGGGTCTGACCCAGCTACCTGCTTGTCAAACTCCCTGTATATCAACTGGTTATCCCATACAAATCTTTCGCCCTCCCCTCCCGGCTGGTCTGAGGTGACTTTGTCTCTATAGACCTGTAAGGTGGGGTCGGTGACTACTTCGGCCGCAAATTCAGTAGGGGGGTCCAAGGGGTACATTCTAAGGTAGGGGAAGGATCTCTTACCTGGACCTCCGGGAGTGTGTTGTAGTCCTGGGTGCGGGCCTGTTGTCGCGTAACCACTGGGTGAGCCTCTCCGGTGGTTGGGGTCTGGAGTTCAAATGCAGACGTCAGTTTGCCCAGATCGTTCCCCAACAAAACCTCTGCTGGCAGCTGGGGCATCAACCCCATCTCCACATTCCCAAACCCCGCTCCCCAATGTAAATGTACCCGGGCTGTGGGTAGCCGGTATATTGCTCCCCCGGCTACCCTGACTGCTACTGTTCTGCTGGTCTTGGCCTGGTCAGGTACCAAGTGACTCTTTACCAGTGTGATGGTGGCCCCTGAATCGCGAAGACCCTGGACTGCTTTCCCCTCCAAGTATACCGTCTGTCTATGGTGCTGGCGGTTGTCTGCATTAGCTTGTACAGGATCCGCTTCATGTAATACCTCCCGCTGTTCCACGGTGTTTATAGGAATTGCGGTGCCATAGGGATTGGTTGCCTCTGCTTGGTAGGAGTGAGCCGCCTGTCGAGGTGGTGGAGGTAGTCCGGGCCTGATCCAGGTGGAGCGGTCTTTTAGCTGCGGGCATTCTCTCTTATAATGTCCCCAGCGTTGGCAATGGTGGCACTGTACAGAGTTAGTTGGTCGAGGTTTTTGTTGTACCATCGCAGGTGGATAAGGAGGTAGTCGTCGTGGTGGCGGTGTGGTGTTGGGGTAGGGGTTGTTCCCCCCTACGGTTCGGATAACTGTCTTGATGGGTGTTGGTTTTTGTTGTCTGCGGGCATCCAAGTACTCATCCGCCTTTTTAGCTGCTTCTGTGAGGGATTTCGGATTGCGGTCTCTCACCCATTCCTGTATATCATGCTGGATGCCCTCATAGAATTGTTCTAATAGTACCATTTGTAACAAGTCCTCCATGGACCGAGCCTTATTGGACTGTACCCATCCAAGAGCGGCCCGATGTAGCTTGCAAGCCCATTCCACTGGAGAGTCCTTGTCATTCCTTTTCAACTCTCTAAATCGCCGCCGATATGCCTCTGGCGTGATAGCATACCGGGCCAGGATCACCTCCTTTACCCTGTGGTAATTCCGAATTTCCTCATCTGGTACAGTTCTATACGCCTCAGCAGCCTTCCCAGTGAGCTTCCCTGCCAAATTAGGTACCCACTCCTCTGGACTAATATTATGTAGTGCACACAGTCTCAAAATCTTGGAGAAAAGCATCTATGTCCTCCTCTGCTTCTAAATATGTTTTAAATGCTTGGTAAGGTATTTTTGCCTTACCCTGTGTGATGGTAGCTGTGGTAGCATTCCTCTCCACATTTTGTAGTGGCCTTTGGCGTAGTATAAACTCCTGACCTCTGTCATTGTCCTGGATATAATATCCACCGTTGGATTCTCTCCATAAAAGAACTCCTCTTGTTTAGATCCATCTGCTGAACTCCGCTGCTTAGGGATCGCCCTGTCCTCATTTTGGTATTCTGCCATCACCTCTGCAATGAGGGTTGCTTTTCTTTTGTTGCTTGCTGCAATACCTTCTGCTTCTAGGAGATCTTTTAGTGTGGATCTTTTTAGCTTAGAATAATCACTCTCCATCCGTATTCCATTAGTCCTTGTTCCCTTGTGAGTCTGGATCCCACCACTGCCACCAATGTAGCTGAGAGCTAGTATTTCATAGCCTACCTCCACTTGTAGATCGCAGTGAGGCTCAGGAACAAGTAATTATAAATCCATAGGCAAGGTATCCAGCAGGTAAAACAATACAGCAGTATCCCAACAGCACTCCCAATAACTGGATGACACACAGTATCAGAAGCAGAACTAAAGATTTATTCAGACAGTGGCCTTATAAAGCATGCTCCCATGCAAGGGAGGGATTTCCATTCATTAGTACAGTAGCCAATCCTGTTCTGGTAACCTCCCACACATCTCCTCCCCTCAGCCTGCATCATAATCCCCTTATCCAGGACACCAATTCCCCCCGTTTCTGGATGTACCCCTAAACCTAGGGGCACCGCTTTAATTTATACATCCCCTGGTAGCCCTGATCTGGGTGAACAACATATCCAAAAATCACCCAGATCAGACCAGGGGTTCGGGAAATTTATGGAGGGAATAAAATGACCGAACGCACTGGAAAGAGTAGCCAAATTGGGTTCCATGCGATGGGGCCCTGCGGTCGGTCCTGGAACAAGGGAATAAATTACACGAAAGCCTCCAGTTACAGAGACTAGGGAGGGTTCGCCTGAATCACCTCGTTCGGTTGTTTCTGTCTACCGAACGAGGGGCCGTTCGGTAGTTTGGAACCGAACGGACCGTGCTTGTGGAGGTCTCAGCGGTGTTCGCCTAGTCGAGTGTCCGATTTGAGTTCCAGACACTCGACGGCAAAACACCGCTGTTCTGGAGTTTTAAAATGGCCGCCACCACGTGTTCGTTTCCCGAATGGCGGCCATCCCCGAGAACAAAGGACTACTACTCAGCTTGTCAATTACCCGTTCGCAACAATGTTGCAACGGGTAATTGAAGGCACACTTCACACCGGGGAGGTCTGACTGTTCGGTAGTTTCATTCCCTTATTTGTTGGAATAATTCTACCGAACAATCAGACGAATACAATACATTTATCACATATAACTTTGCCATTTACACGAATGCAGTTAAACCCTATGTAATTCTCAGGACAGCCCAGTGCCATCCGCTACACCATGATAGCAAATGTAATTTGCTGAAATTAAAAATAATCTCATGTCAAGCATGATAGATGCTGCCAGCGGTTCTCTTGGGTTCTCTTGAGTTACCGTAGTTAGTTGTTGCAAACCTGTAATTTATTTTGCAGATAGTCTGTGTATCTATGCCATCACACTGGTTGACAAGAAACCAATATATAATTTAGCTTGAGCATCTGTTAATTGCGCTGTCATATGGCTAAAAGGAATTGCAGACCAAACTGAGATTTGATTAATGTCCATCTTCTTCTACTGTTGATCCAAAAGAAGGGAAAAAACAGTTTGAAGCTCTTCCAATTTTGCAACAAACAAGTAAAATAATCATTCTTGACTCCTGAATGGCCGTCGGATTTCTCTTTGGATCAAGAAGCATTTTAAATCCCTGAATATTGTGTTTTTTTTCTAAGGTCAAACACTCTCAATGCTGTGTAGGGTGGGCATGCAGATTTTTCCAATTATGTTAAAAGAACTTTGTGACATTGAAAGTATAAAACCGTCACAAAAATCTAACCAAGCAAAAAACAAAAACAAAAGCCCAACAAAACTCTGCTTCCAATCTAATCTCATTCTTTTATAGTGGTTGGCTGTGGCGTGTAAAGAAACCTAACCCCAGCATTCATGCTCATTTTTTACAATTAGTGAATAGAATGCAATAGTATTTTCCAGGTGGAGATAAGTTGTTTATTTGTAAAGGTATACAGAATTAGCATATTATTTGATGATTGTTCATAGACACAAAACAGTGAAAATGTTAGAATTTGTTGTATGAAACTCTGGTGGTGGCACAAACATTTTCAAATAGCTTTTGTCTTTGTTTAAAACTGCACATATCTTCATTTGAAAAATGACTTTAATTCTGGTTCTTGTTTGTTTTAGTAATATACCTTCCTCATGTAATGGTGGCTATGGTGCCCTTTAATGTTTGAGATGCAGTGGGTAGTCATTTTTAATAGTTGGCAGTCATATGCATGAGAGCATAACACTGCACATTTGTCCCTGCCTTCATATCTAATACTTTCAATGCACCTACAAGTTAGTTAATCTTCTTTACATAGAACAGTGGATAGCTCTTCTCTCGCAGTATTGCATTAACATGTGGGCTCATAGTCTAGGGAGCTCTGTCATGCAAAAACAAGTCCTGTTTAAATCATCTATATATTTTTAAAATATACATTATGATAACAAATGTATCCATATTTAGTTACTTTGAGTCATTTAAATTATTTTACACGTGTGGCTAGTTATGAGGTCTGGAGCAATGTTTTCCCTTAAACTACTTTTTTGTGTGGCCAGGTAACAAGTCTACTTATAGTGTGATATAAATGAAAGAATTTGGCTTTGGTATTCCTGACACTGTAGTATTAAACAAATTATTTAGGTCCCCAAACCCCCTCTTATCGCAGTAAAAATATGTTTAAACTTACCTGTTTCCCCATGCCGTGCCGGCCTTTCCATGACTGTCCCCACCCGGCTCTGCCTCCAGGACTGAGATCATCAATCTTGATGATCTTAGCCAATCCAACGATTTCCCATAGGAATGCATGCGCAGCAGAACGTCACGCTGCCCAATCAGCATCTCCTCATAGAGATCCATTGATTCAATTGCTAAGTTGTACCTTAGGAAGTAATCCATAGTTAAGGACTTTGGTCAAGTGTCACTTGAAGCTGTGAGTATTCCTGGGGATCCTGGCAAAATGTATGTACACTGTGTCCCAAGGACAAATTGACCTCATTAGACAGGGGTAAGTGATCCCCGACCTGTTGTACACAAATTTTAAATGTAGAACAATCACTGTTAGAGGGGATGTGGTCTAAAAGGGTCATAAACACAGGTGTGGTGGGGTTGTGTGAGAGTAGGTATTTTATGGGCACAGATAGAAGATCTAACAGGAAGAGTCTCTTAGATGCCTTTTGAATTAAACCGTTGATGTTTTTTGCTATCAGTGAGAAACCCTCGCCATTCTCAGAAATTGTATGCCAAAATAACTCTGATAGCTAGTCAGACTGTGGCAGCAACCTGGCTAAAACTGATCCTTCTCATTGTGAAACCAGAGCACAGAATGTAGACAATCATCTTATGGATTACTTTTCTTTTCTCTTTTTTTCATTTTCTTTTTTCTGTTTCATGATAATATGAAAAAAAATGGAAATGTAATTTTTTTATGTATATGCCCATGAAATGGTGCATGCTGTGTATTCCTGCCTACAAGTAAAGAATACAAAAAAAATGAAATTTCCCATTTCCTTCAAGGTAATTTTAAAACAAATGTTTGTGGATAATCAGCCAAACTTAAAAGTTCAGAAGTTAAAAAGTGGAATTGCTCCTTTCCAGAGTATAGGTGGGTGTCTAATTCAGAACCTTCTTCATGGTCAGCGTCCTTTAGTTCATTGTCAGAAGAAGAGTCCAGGAATATTGTTATGTTTTCTGAGGATAATTTCTATAAATGTCTTACAGAAGTTATTACAACGATGAATCGTCTCCTAAGAAAAAATGCAGAGAACTCCCGGTGCACTTTACTTAACTCTATGCATTCTGAAGAGAATGAAAATATCCTGACAATTGTCTTCTCATGATCAAAAGGTGCAAGCATCAGTTTGCGGGTTTGGAGCATGAAAGGAAAGAGCTCCTATTCGATTAAGTTGATATGTCTGTCACACAGCTAGGTCATCAACCATTCTGATCACTGAGACCTCTGTCAGACTTAAAGTAACTCTCTATATTTATTTGTGTTCAGATTATTGCCCTCTGCAATCAGCTGTTAAAGCCTCTCATAAAGAAGCATTGAAACTAACACTTCTCTAGGCAAAGCATTCATATCTGCTTTGAGCTGCACTTCAGTTACTAGTATTTATAAAATTGCAAAAAAAATTTCTCTTGAAATTGGCACATTTCTAAAATAAGCCAGAGGGGCGTACAGTTAACCTCTAAACTAAAGTCAGTCAGCAAGCTGAGTGTCCCCTTTAAGGATAAGAAGGCAGAATTAGGACTGCAAAAAAACTTTCAGAGTTAGGTTTTTTAATGTGCAATATCAATGGCAGGAGTATAGTTCATGTGGATATCCCCTCTTGATCAGAGAGTCACCAGTACAACTTTAATGCTGTTGATGGGTTTTAGCCTTATTATCATGCTGTATTATTTGTAGTTTTTGCACAGAAAAAAAAATGTTTAGCAGAATCCTGAACTAGAAGCCTTTCTCCATAGTCAGAAAGACCCAATGAACTGTTTATGTACACAGCAAACACTAGGAGAAAAGTAAGTTTGAGGTGACAGAGCCACTTTAAGATCTGAAGGAAATACTCTATTTGGGCAAGCTCTCCTCATGCATCATCAACCCCGGACATCCTCAGATTTCCTCAGACATGATTTGTTAATGATCTCTGCAAGTGCAAGTTCCAAGTATCAAACATCAGCACCTTCCTGTCATGGGCAAGCTATCCCTGATGTTTTGGTGTTTTAAAGTGAATTGTTTTTCCAGGGACCTTTATCTTGTTTAAATGTTATGTTCAAACCTTTTGAACGTTTTCTATCCATTTTGCTGAAGCATCTCACTTGGGAAACTATCTTCTTGATTACTATCACATTAGCCAAAATGACTGGGGGAACTACAGTATCTATCTTCTAGACTTTCCTATATCATTTTCCATGTTGACAAAATGATTTTAGACTTACTGCTTTCTTTTTTGCCCAACGTTATATATATATCACTGTGAACGCATGCTCTGGCGCAGAAAATGGAATCTGGACAATAGGGAGCTAACTGCATCTATTTAAACTCCCTTCACCATTACTACAATGCTTTGTAATGTGTTATGTGCCAGAGACTGTGTTGAATTTTAATCTTGTTCGTTCTTGGTATTGACCTTTGGCCTGTTTAGACTATTCAGATCTTTGTATTTGTGACCTTGGCTCTGCCTCTTGTTTAGTCGCCTCCTGAAACCCTGGCCTCAGCTTGACTTTCACTCTGAGTAACATAGTTACATGTATTTCTTTACCTTTGCTATCTCGCCATTCTTAAGACCAGTAATGTGCTCTGTTCTCTCTGTTTTGTATACCGTATCAGGTTTACATGTTCGATTACACCTGACCATAACAGTAGTCTGGACATTCAAAGATCTTTTCTTCTGGATATCTCGTTAACAGAAACTTTTTGTTAATTTAGGAAACCAAAGGATCTAAAGCAGGGGTAGGCCACCTTTTCTCCACCTGATGTTGTGGACTTCATAACCCTGAGGCTATGCCAAACTTATGGCTGTAAAAGCATTATAGAAGATGGAGTGCTGAAGGTTGCCTACCTCTGATCTACTGTATCTAAAGCTACAATGGATTAAAATTACTATTTACTATACCAACATTTCTGGAAACCATTCCCTTGTGGTTCTGAAGACTTGCTCCAAAGCAATGGCTACTTCATCGAAATCTGCTTCTCTTGCTTTCCCTGAACAAATCTATAAGGCAACTATCTTGAATAGTCTTACAGGTATGGCCTCTGAGGATTCAGCACTTGTGCGAAAGTTAAAAACTAATATGTTAGCGCTTATAAAATTTAAATTTTTCTTCCAAAAGTGGTATAATAATGTAATAATGAGTCTAGTAATTATTTACAAAACAATACTAAATAATCAAACAATACCAAATAAGCTAATTTTGTTTTTCAATTTCTTAAATATTCTAATAGGGTTGTGTTTAAAGCTTTTCACTATTTAGGTAATCCCCAACATATAAACCTTGCAAGAATCAATTGCAAATATCAGCATTTAACGAACAGTCAGAACAGCCAAAAATTACTTGGATACATTATCAATAAAATGTGTCATACTGTCCCAGTAGTCTTGTTGTATCATGTATTAAAAGGAACACTGTCTTCACAATGCGATTAGCTACTTTTCTCTCCCACGTGGTAACTCTGTGTGCCCTTCAAAAGAAGAAGAATAAATGCATAATGCCATTAGGCTTATTGTTAAACAGCAGACAAATATTAAAAACCCTTTCCTAAAGAAATATATGACTTATTTCTAAGCTCACAGAAAAAGTGCAGTTTTGTCAAGGTGGCTATGAAGAATACCATTTTTATTCCTTAGATCTGGTCTATTCACCAGCGAGGTATCCGGGATATATTCAGTAGTATTGTCAAAATGCCAACCAGAAATATCCCTGCTCATTCAACGTGCTTTGCCTTTTACAGCAGGCTTTGTTTATTCACTAAATCGTGAAACGGGGCGGGGCCTGAACATCAAGCTGAGTGGACGCAGATCACATCGACTCCTGAGTTTCATTTCAGCTTCCTGGTTCAAATACCTTTATTTTTATCCCTTAACTGGCTACAAACTTCCACCTGGAGACTCTTGGCAGCACTTTACCTGACATACCGAAAACCCTTGCTAACTGACGACCGAAACTTGCGACCTGCTCCGTGGCTGGGGCGGGAGAAGTTGACGATCTTCTGACCTGGACTGGCCAATCCTGCACATGGTTGGTGCCCTGTACTACATGGGCCGGTGGGGGTTATCCTGGACCACACCAAGGATTCCCAGCCTTCCCGTTCCAGCCAGGCATTATAGCTACTGAAAGCTATAAGATGGCCACCAATGAGGAAACATCTTGGTATAGGGCAACATAGCTATCTACACTGCACAATCTTAAATGCTTGACAACTCCTGAAGTTCTATACCCTCGGTATTGGGCAAAGCCTTAGGACACCATACCTAGGGAGCATGTGACATCCTCATGGAATCCAGGTTCTATAGAGCATTCAATTCATTCTGCACAGCATTCCGGTCCCAAGTTAAAGCCCGACAGTAACCGCAGTCACTTACCTTGTCTGCTCCTATGGAGTCGTCTAGCAAAGTCCCGACACACTACATTTTTTTTTTTCGTCAGAGGGCCAAGGTGGATGTTATGTTCATCAGCCATCCACAACCATGTGGGACTGTCTGTGAAGGGGGAGTTGTACAGGAGTATGGTCCTGCCACAGAAGATGGGGGGCCTAGTGGTGAAGAGGCATTGACTTATAGACCAGCCTGGTCTTGTAGGGAGGAGGAGATGAGATGCTGCCATGTTTAATCTTATGTTCAGGGGGATTCCCAAATATGGCTCGGAGGCGAAGGTTGTGCCATTCAACATTGCTTAAAGGACCACTCTAGGCACCCAGACCACTTCAGCGTAATGAAGTGGTCTGGGTGCCAGGTCCAGCTAGGGTTAACCCATTGTTTTATAAACATAGCAGTTTCAGAGAAACTGCTATGTTTATGAATGGGTTAAGCCTTCCCCCAAAGCCTCTAGTGGCTGTCTCATTGACAGCCACTAGAGGCGCTTGCGTGCTTCTCACTGTGATTTCCACAGTGAGAGCACGCAAGCGTCCATAGGAAAGCATTATGAATGCTTTCCTATGTGACCGGCTGAATGCGCGCGCAGCTCTTGCCGCGCGTGCGCATTCAGCCGACGGGGAGGAGATGAGGCGGAGAAGAGGAGGAGAGCTCCCCACCCAGTGCTGGAAAAAGGTAAGTTTTTACCCCTTTCCAGAGCCGGGCGGGAGGGGGACCCTGAGGGTGGGGGCACCCTCAGGGCACTATAGTGCCAGGAAAATGAGTATGTTTTCCTGGCACTATAGTGGTCCTTTAACCAAACGCAGACCCTTTTAACGCCAAGCTAACATAGCTTTAAAGTTCTTACTACACTTCCGTAGTTTCTTGTTTTTTCTTTAGCATTAACTATTGTTTTGATTCCTAGAGTTTGATGCATGTTGCCTGGCTATCCTTCATATACAGTGCCTTTCACTGTATTGCCTATTTGATAGTTGCCAATAGCTACTTCACCTGTGATAGTGGGACTTTTGATTTATACCTGGTGGCTTTTTATTTTCTTAGATTGACTCATTTTACATAACCTGTGATATTTTTATTATGACTTACTAGGTAGTCAGTTTGCATAGCCTGTTCCATTGATATTCAGGGCTATTTACTGATGTATCTTGTATAAGCATGTTTATTATACTTAAACACAGGGCCAGCGCGTCCATAAGGTGGCTTAGGCAGCCGCCTTGGGCGCCAGAGCAGGGGGGCGCAAAAATCCCCTGCCTCTGGCTCTGGCCCTGCCTCTGGCTGGGGACTCAGATTTTTCAACTCACCTTACTCAACCTGCAGCCTGCAGCCCTGGAAGTCGGACGGCCTCTCCTGATGATGCCAGGAGAAGGGGTGTGACTTCCACTGCTCTTCTTACAGGACCACTGGGGAGTCTGGGAGAAGAGCAGTGAGATAATCAGGAGAGGCTGGCCGACTTCACTGACTGCAGGCTGCAGATCCTGCTCCACGCCTCCCTGACCCAAGGTAAGCCTCAGGCGGGGGGGGGGATACACTTTAGTTTTTTTTTGTTTTTTTATCCTCCCCCGCAACCCCTGTCCCTCTTCCTCAGCCCCTGTCCCTCTTCCTCAGCCCCTGTCCCCTTCCTCAGCCCCTGTCCCCTTTCTTTAGCCCCTGTCCCCCTCCTCGGCCCCTGGCCCCTTCCTTAGCCCCTGTCAACCTTACTCAGCCCCTGTCCTCCTTACTTAGCCCCAGGTCCCCTACTCAGCCCTAGTCCCCCTTCCTCAGCCCCTGTCCCCCTTTCTCAGCCTCTGCCCCCTTCCTCAGCCCCTGTCCCCCTACTCAGCCTGTCCCCCTTCCTCAGCCCTTGTCCCCCTTCCTCTGCCCCTGTCCATTTTCTCTGCCCATGTACCCCTTCCTCAGCCCCTATCCCCCTTCCTCAGCCCCTGTGGCCACCTTCCTCTGCCCCTGTGTCTCTTTCCTCTGCTCCTGTGGCCCCCTTCCTTTGCCTATGTCCCCCTTCCTCTGCTACTTTGGCCCCTTCCTCAGGCCATGTCCCCCTTCCTCAGGCCATGTCCCCCTTCCTCAGCCCCTGTCACCATACTCAGCCCCTGTCCCCCTACTCAGCACCTGTCCTCCTTCCTCAGTCCCTGTGGCCCCCTTCCTCTGCTCCTGTTTCCCCCTTCCTCTGCTCCTGTGGCCCCCTCTATAGCAGCTGTCCCATCTTATACAGGTCCTGAACCCCAGCCTCTGCCCACCCACTCAGACCCTGTCCCCTTCCTCAGCCCCTGTCCCCTTTCCTATTGCCCCTGTACCCCTTCCTCAGCCCCTGTCCCCCTTCCTCAGCACCTGTCCCTTTCCTGTCCCTTTTCTTTTGCCCCTGTCAACCTTCCTCAGCCCCTGTCCCCCTTCCTCAGCCCCTGACCCCTTTATCAGCCACTGCCCCCTTCCTCAGCCCCTGTCCCCCTTCCTCAGCCCCTGTCCCCTTACTCAGCCCCTGTACCCCTACAGCGGCTGAGTAAGGGGACAGGAGCACCAAGGTTGATGTTGTGAACAGGTCCCTGTCCACCTGTGAGTAATATTGCTTCTACTCAGGAAAAAAAGGAATTGATGGTAAGTAAAAAATACAAATTTTAGCCAAGAGTAAACTTACTGCTCTAAATGTTTGTAGCAACTTATTTAGAAAATAACCCATTAAGTAGACATGCTACAAGCTAGGCATTTTTTTATTGATTTTTCAGACCAATGGCAAAAGTGGATATCAAGTAGGAGTTGTAACAAATTATGTAGCTAGGCTACAACCAAAATCTCTATGATTAAAGGGATAACATACACACCAAAACTACTCCAGAATGCCCCTAATCGCTATGCTGCAAGTAGGGGCATATTTACTAAACAGTGAGCAGGCTGTGGCTGTGGACTTATTGACTCTTCCCCCCCACCGGCACACACCCATGAGCGGCGGGTGGTTGCCATAAATGACAATGGGGGGAGGACCTGTTGTCCTCAACCCACCAATGAGCGATGGGTGGGGGCCCTAAGTTACAAAGGGGAGGGACCCATTTTCCTGGCCCCCACCCATGAGTGGCGGGTGGTGGCCCTAAATGACAATGGGGGAGAACCTATTGACCACACCCCGCCCCCACCCATGAGCAGCGGGTGGGGTCCTAAGTTACAATGGGAACACACCTATTGTCCTATCCCCACTCATGAGCGGCAGAGGGGGGGCCTATATGAGGGGGGGTGGATCCTACTGTCTCCCCCCAGGCCCTCACCCATGAGCGGCGGGTTGAGGGCCTAAGTTACAATGGAGGGGAGGATATATTGTGTCCCACCCCCCAGATCCCACCCATGGACGATCTGACGAAGCAGAGTCATTGGCGAAACGCGTCATCACGTTTGCACGCTGGCTGGAAGCCCCGGCTCCTGGAAGAGCAGAGTGCACAGTACCCGGTTTTCGGAGTTCTATAGTGGCCGGCAACGGACCAGTTCTTACCTGCCAGCCGGCGTGTTCTTTTATACGAAGTTGAATAAAGTATTTTACTGCACCACGGTTGTCATTCTGGTTGTATTGAAGAGCTAGAGCAGGCTTCTCTGCTCTACGCTTGTGAGTTAAATATTCCCCCCTTTTTTGTATACTCAGTTGTACTGTTTTGCCCTATGTTTTTTCTACTTAATTCTTTTCATGTCATATTCCTGAAGTGATTACTCCCTGATGATAAGAGTATGTATATAGTGTTCTTGCACAGTTTTTAAGCAACTATTTTTCACAGATTTTTGCACTTTATCGTGGTTGTTTCTACAGTGCACTTTATTGTGTTTGATTGCACTGCGCAATTTCACAGATTTTTCTGTGATTCACTTTATATTCACTATGATTTGAATATATGTATGCACTTTATCATTAAGTGATATCACTGTTCACTTTGCAATATCTTTAAATATACAGCACACCTTTTTAATGTTTTTTTGTTTAGCTATATGTTTCTTTAGCTTTTACACATTATAAGGTGCAGCTATAATATTATTTTCTAATTGTATCCAAAAAAATTTTAGTACCATACTTTTACTTGTTTATTTCTTTTATTAAAAAAACAAATAACCTATACCCCAAAGGAGACTAGGGTCCCCAAGCCCCTATCTACCCCCTCAAATAAAATAAAACCCTACCTACCCCCCTCACCTTAAAATTAGTGAGGGAGGAAGAAATAAAACTGAAGACCTGTAAAAAAAAAAAAATCATACCTCCCATTAGATGTCTTCTTTTTTTTTTTTTAAATCTTCTTTTCTCAGCCCCAAAAAGGGCCAAATAAAAATCCATAATTCCCATCAAACTTCTAAAATAGAAAAATTAACACCTGTGTGTAAAAAAAAGAAAATCCTTCCCACACCCTGCAATTTAACTCAGAGCGCTCTAATCAGTTGATTTAAGCCAACCAATAAGAATGCTCTGAAAGGTCCCCCCCATTGTAAATTAGGGTCCCCACCGGTCATGGGTGGGGGCCGAAAAGGAGACAATAGGTCCCCACCCTGTTGTCATTTAGGGCCCCCACCTGCTGCTCAATAGGTCCTCCCACCCATATTGTCACTAGGGCTACCATGTGCCGCTTATAGGTGGGGGCCAACGGTGGGAGTCGATAGGTTCCCCCCTCCTATTGCTACTTAGGGTTCCCCCTCCTCTTGCTACTTTGGGCCCCCACCTGCTGCACATGGTTCCCCCACTTTGTCACTCAGGGCTTCCACTCGCTGTTTGTCTAAACTAGGTTCCTCAATTTAGTTTAGTAGCCCCCCACTTCCAGGGCACAGGTGGGGCTTCAGAGGGGACATTATGTCCCCCCTGTTAATTATTTGTATAGGTGCAACACCCTGGGGCACTTTAATGGAGGGGGGGCTTTTTTTTCTTTTTAAATTTTGGTCTTTCATCCTTTTAGTAGATAGTTCCCTAAGACCAGGGTGGGATTAAGAGCCCATTGGCCTGGTGCTGACATTTATGAAGGGCCTAATTACATAATCTTATCGACAGAAAACACTTAAACAGTCATACCTCCCAACCTTCATGTATCTGGCGGAAGTGGTGCTGGAAGGAATCTCACAGGATATAACTGTAAGAAAACGCATTCCCTATACTAATCTCTCGCTTGCATGTAAATCCATAAACCGTAACAGCAAGACCTGTGAAGGAGAATATCGGTGGGTGGGTTAAAAGGGTGGGCCACTGACGTGAATCACATAACCAGAACTGCCTGGTCCGCCTGGTGTAAATGCATGACAGGCTGCCTGACAATAATGCAGACTGGCCTACAAAGCACCCTGAACTTGGCATAAATGCATCTAATGATATGCTTGCTCTACGCTTTCTAAGGGCTGTCCCCTAACACTAACCTGTCCACTCCTCTCCTTACTGTCTTAGTAGCAGGCAGAAGCTTTTGTTATACAGTCTGGGACAGAGCAAAGGTGTATGCAGTGGTGTATTCTGGTTTTGTGCTGCCCTAAGAATGACAAAACTCAGGCACCCCCCTTTTTAAATTTTACTTCCTTTTAAAAACCAACACGCTCTTTGCCCTACAGACACACACCTTCACTGATGCATACACTGACATACACTCACTGACAGACACACAGTCATTGTCACACACACTGTTTAACCAACACACACTTTTACTGAAACATACACACTCACTGACAGACACTCACATTAACCGACAGACACACACATCCACTGACAGACACCCACATCCATCGACAGGCGCATTTACTGACACATGCATTCAATGACAGGTACACAAACACACATACACATTTACCGATAGACACACATACACACTCACTGATAGACACACATGCACACTAACTGACAGTTGTAACTTTGTAACTTTGCACACTCACCCACAACTTTGCACACTCACCTACTGTCAGACACACACTGTGACACACATATGCTCACTGACAAACACACATACACACTCACTGACAGACACATATACACTCAGTGTCACACACACATTCGCTAAAAGACATACACATTGAGATACACACTCTAAGTGACAGGCATGCATGCACACACTGACAGACACACACTGACAGACATACACATTCACTATAAGACATACATACTCTCACTGACACACTCTTTGACATACACACACTCACTAACATGCACACACACACACACATACACTAACAGACACATAAACACACTTGCCAACAGACACACACACACTAGCACACTCAGACACACACACTCTCACTGACAGACACACTAACACACTCACCAAAAGACACACACACTAACACACTCACCAACAGACACACACACTCTCACTAACAGACACACTAGCACACTAACTAACAGACACACACACTAACACACTCACTAACAGAAATACAGACTCTCACTGACACACATTCTTTGACAGACACACATACACACTGTTTGACAGACACACACCCTCTCACTAACAGACACAGGTTAACACACTCACCAACAGACACGCACTAACACACTCACCAACAGACACGACACAGATACACAGATACAGTCAACAGACACATACGTCCAATTTAAAAAAAAAAAAAAAAAATTTCAATCCACCCAGTCTCCATGCCTTTGCTGGAGTGCTGGAGTGGATTTTCCATTTCCCTGGGGTCCAGTGAGGATCCTTTAACTGCCAGAAGGACAGGTGTGAGGTCAATTTAGGCGGCGAGGGAGCTGTGATCTCCCTGCTCAGCTCCCTTGCACGCCTCTTAGTGATGCTGGAGCCAGAGTGACATCATATTCTGGCGCCTGCATCACTGCGGTGCGCGCGAGGGAACTGAGCAAGGAGAGCTCAGGGGAGAGTGCTCCCTCGCCGCCCACCTCGAACATCAGGTAGATGCCTTGGCACAACCTAACCTAGGGTACCCACGACATGTCCTGCATTTTGTGGGTCTGTCCCGGGCACCTTCATTCTGGGACAATGTAATGTGTCATATAAAGAGGGGGCCCACTGGCTTCCCCACTACACCAGCACCACAGGATCCCATTTGCGATGTGCAAGCGGCAGCCGGCAATACTCCCTCTCTCCTTACCCTCTGGAGTCGCAGTTCTGCAAGCAAGTGAGGTCACACACGATGACGTCACTTCCTCCCAGCACTCTTTGCAGACAGCCGCATGGGAGGAAAGAGAGAGGAACTTCCAGGACCAGGTAAATGCATGGAATGAGGGAGAGGGGTGAAATCTTTATCATGGACTCACTACTACTGATTCCATGATAAAGATTTACATGTTCACAACATGTATATCATTCTGCTCTGTCTGCTGTTGGGTAATGCAGACTGTGGGGTTATAGGGCAATATAAAGGTTATCTAGCAGCAAGATTTGAAATGCTAGTAAGATTATAATGGGGAGTGCATTGTATCTTCTGGGGAATAAAGTAATACTATGTTTCATGGAAGGAAAATGTTGGCTTTTAGAAAATTCTGTTTAGCAATATGTCTGGGTTCTGGGTAAGGAGAGGATTTTCATGAAAGAGCTGAAAATGTATCATTGCATTAAAACAAAAATATATTAATAAAAAAATAAAAAATGAATGTGGAGGGTTCTGGGGAGCAAGTGATTTGTTGTGTGTCTTGGATAATAAAGTCTGAAATAGCTGTAAAGCCAAATCTTCGTAATTACTAGAGTGCCTAACCGTTAATACCCCATCTTCGCTATAACAGTTGGTTTTGACAAGAAGCTAAAATAAAAGTGTGAAAAGACACACATATAGATTGACTGTTAAATGCAGAATTATTTAATATTGGTCACACATAAAAGCAGCTTTTGATCCCCATTTCACATAAACACCAAAACATTGCGAGACATTTAAAGCTCTGAGCTAAGAGCATCTAGGGCACCTAGAAAATGGCGGGAGGCGAGGTAGGTGCGGGCACACAGTAAGGTAAGCCCTGCAGCCATGTTCATTATGCACTGTAATGAGGCAAGCTGGAAATGCGTAAGACCACTGAGAAGCGGATTTCAGTAGTCAAGGCAAGCGATGATACCAGACCAGCCCCTTACCTGCATCTGGCATTAGAAAGGTGTGGATGTGAGCTATGTTTTTGAGATAGATATGGCAGGATTTGGAGAGTGACTGAACATGAGGGCTGAAGGAGAGGTTGGAGTCAAAAAGAACACCTAGGCAGCAAACCTGCGAGATAGAGCTGATCGTAGAGCCATAGAGGGAGACAGAATAGCAACACTTGAAGGAGGAAATATGAAAAGCTCTATTTTGGACATGTTAAGTTTAAGAAAATGAGCAGATATCAAGTTAGAAATAGCAGAGAGGCAGTCAGAGACACAAATCATGAGGGGAGGGGAAATATCAGGGGAGGACAGATAGATTTGCGTGTCATCCACATAGAAGTGATATAGGAAGCCAAAAGAGCTGATGAGTTTACCAAGGGAAGCAATGTAGATCTAGAACAGTATGGGACTAAGGACAGAACCATGGGGAACACCGACAGAGAGGGGTTGCAAAGAAGAGGCAGAGCCAGAAAGAGAAACCCTGAAAGAGCGCTCAGAGAGGTAGAAGGAGAACCAGGAAAGTGAAGTTGCAGCGCTTGCCAGGCATGTTCCCACATGCCGGTGGTGCCGCATTTGCTCCCATCTACTCTGGCCGTGCCTTCCTCCAGCATTCTGACAGATACCAGCTGCTGCAAAACTGAGCCTTAAAATGGTGCCAAATTGTCCGCCTCGATAATAGATGTTAACGTTCCTATCACGTGACTACCAATAATCTTAGGGCTATTTAACCCCTTAAGGACACATGACATGATGTCATGATTCCCTTTTATTCCAGAAATTTGGTCCTTAAGGGGCCTGCCTTTTTGATTCGGAACCATCTATTTCCCTGAACTCAGTAAGTCATATACTATTCTATATCACATTGAGTCTGGCCACTCTAAAACCCTGTAATACGTTTTGGTATTCAGTTATTACCGTATATACTCGAGTATAAGTCGACCCGAATATAAGTCGAGACCCCTAATTTTACCCCAAAAAACTGGGAAAACTTATTGACTTGAGTATAAGAATAGGGTGGGCAATGCAGCAGCTACTGGTAAATTTCTAAATTAAATTAGATCCCCCAAAAATTATATTAATTGAATATTTATTTACAGTGTGTGTATATAATGAATACAGTGTGTGTGTATGAATGCAGTGTGTGTGTATGAATGCAGTGTGTGTTTATGAGTGCAGTGTGTGTGTGTATGAATGCAGTGTGTATGAGTGCAGTGTGTGTGTATGAATGCAGTGTGTGTTTTTTTTCGTCCCCCCTCCCTGCTTGATACATGGCCAGGGAGGGGGCCTCTCATTCCCTGGTGGTCCAGTGGATGGGCTGTGTAGGAGGGGGCTGGCAGGAAGGGTTTACTTACCGTTCCTGCAGCTCCCGTCAGCTCCCTTCTCTCTCCTCCGGTCCGGTCAGCTCCCCTGTCAGCTCCACTGCCGCGCGGAGCGTTGCCACGGTAACCCGTGGCAGCGCTCTGACCCCGCGGCTCTCGCGAGACTTGCAGGGTTGATGACCTGAACAGAGGAGAGAGAAGGGAGCTGACAGGAGCTGCAGGAAAGGTAAGTTACAGCTCGCTGCCAGCCCCCAACAGGGCCGCCGGGCTTGTAATGAGCCCGGCGGTCCTGGTCTGTATTATGGCAATGTAAGCAAAAAATGTGCCGAAAAACTTGTCTTATACTCGAGTATATATAAGGTATATATTTGCGTTTGTACACATAAGCACTATGTGTTGGGTATCGTCCCCCCCTGACAAGAACAGAGTCTTGTAGACCAAGATTATGAAGGATGAGAAGAAGTTGTTGATCAAGTGAGACAGATTTTTCTGAGTTTAATGTCAGACATCGTAGCATATTCTTTTCTACTGTAAGTTTTAGTGGGTGTATTTCCAAGCATCCGTTTGATTTTTTTGGCAGTAACATTGTTGAGGTTTGTTTTTTTTCTTTCACTTGACCCTTAAATAGTTTATTCAGTGATTTTCGCTTTCTTAGGTGAGTTTCCGTCCGCCTACGTTTATTATTTTCAGTAAATTAACAGAGTACGCCATTATAATCATAATGCTACCTATTTCTGACAAGAACATGCCATTTTAATAGCTGCTATATGTGTTTTTTTATCCGCAAATAGCAATCTCTTTCTGGAGGTGGAGCAGTTGGAACAGCAAATACAATAGATATTGAAGCTTTCAAAAGACAGCAAGCTCTTACCCAAGCAGGTATGTTCATGACAAGCCACGTATTGTCATTGCTCTAAAAAGTAATTGAATAGATTTGGCAGTGTTATAGAGTTGCATTGCTATTGATCCATGTTTTAACTGCTATCCTGCACATTACGGCTGGTAAATCAACACACTGTGTGGTTGTGTAAAGAGCTTTATTTCATAGATGCACTGCAAGAAACTAGTGCATGTGACCATAGGGTGCCAGTGTCCACAACTGCATATGTCATGACATTTTGAATATATATTACATATTTATGCATATTTTTCTTTTAGATTGTAAAATGGTAATGGTGAGACACTTCTCTCTAAAGACATTTAAGAAGAAATCCAGCACTACTTCAATCTCTACTGAAATAGAAATCTACACAAATACAAACACACAGAATCTACATATACCCGTTTTGCTAAATATCTGCATATTGTCACACATTTTCTAGCAGACAGAGAAAAATAATTATCGATGGTCTCCGATAAACCAAAACTAGTTTAGAAAGCAAACTTATTATCTTGATTAAGTTCATTATTTGTTTTCGCTAATTAAAACTCCAGGAATGTTTGCAGTGAAAAGTAAAAGGAGAGTATATCGCTATGAATGCCAGATGAAATAATTACTGTTTATTACAAGAGAAACCTTTCTGATAACCACAGATCCCAGTAAACGGCCACGGCTTGATGTGGCTCGCCATGGTATGGTGTTCCAGCACCCAGGGGTGGCTTCGGGTGTTCCTCTTCAGCAACTCATGCCCACTGCACAAGGTAATATGTAGATCACATGTGAAGTAAGCATTGGTGTATGAGACAACAGCAGACTTTGTGAGGTTAGGAGCACTTACTTGAGTATAGGAAAAAACTGTATAATAGAAGCATTAAATTATGAAACCAACAATTCACAGGATGTGGGCAATTTAAAATGTATTTTTTTCCCCTTCATTAAGTCTCACAAAAATATATCTGGTGCATTATTATATCATGATTATTTCACTTTAATTAACACTATTTAGACAGCTGCTACGGTCAAAGTGTACCCTGAAAGGTAGTATGACCTTAGAAGACTCTGTGCCCTATTGGTTGTACCTGCTCCATAGTTCTGCCATCAGTTCTGTGGATAGACACACTTTCGTGGCTTGAACAGATGTGTGATGGATGGTTTCAC
The DNA here is from genome assembly GCA_933207985.1 of Pelobates cultripes. Classification (NCBI taxonomy): domain Eukaryota; kingdom Metazoa; phylum Chordata; class Amphibia; order Anura; family Pelobatidae; genus Pelobates; species Pelobates cultripes. Next base: position 207,250,253 of record OW240916.1, on the reverse strand, counting down.
TATGAATGTATATAGTGTAGATCCAACATCCTGTAGGCTGGTAAATAACCAACAACTTAATGAAAGCTTTAGGTCTAGAACATCTGCAGGGCTGCCCGTTCAAAAAGATTGCTCTAGTGACATGCCTTTAAGCAGGTGGAAAGAATGGCAGGTAATATTAATTTTCACCAAAGTGGTGTTTTTCAAATTGTTGTAAATATAATCTCTGTCTTCCCTTAATAAATTGTGGTTGCCATTATCTATTTTTTTGATCAGGAGGGATGCCTCCTACCCCACAGACTGTACAGCTCACTGGACAGAAACAAAATCAGCAGCAGTATGACCCATCCAAAGGGCCTCCTGTGCAGAATGCCGCCAGCTTGCATACCCCACCTCCACAGCTGCCTGGAAGGGTGCCAACTAATAATATACCCATCTCATCTCTGCCTTCTGCTCTACACATTGTACAGCAACAGCAGCAAATGGCAGATGGGCAAATCCAGCCTCAGATTCAGGTGCAAGTAAAAGCACAGCCTCCTGGAGTCGCTATCTCAGCATCTCCACAGAATCAGCTTCCCTCCCAGATCCCACAATCTCTGCAGCCAGCTTTCCACACACAGCTGCCCATCACAGTCTCTCAGCCACAAGCCACACTTCAGCAACAGGTAACTATGTTGGCATAGGCATGAGCAGCCTATTGCATTAGGGTATGCACCCTAAAGCACAAGCACACAATGCGTATTTATATGTATGTATGTATGTGTATATATATATATATATATATATACATGTGTATATATATACATATATATATATATACACACACACACACACATATATGTGTGTGTGTGTGCTGTGTGAGGGTGATGTTAGTGTGATGTGTGTGTGAGGGTGCTGGTTGTGTGCTATGTGGGTGAAGGTGTTTGTGTGTGCGCTTGTGAGGGTGCTGTTAATGTACTGTGTGTGAGGGTGCTGTTTGTGTGTGTGTGCGCTTGTGAGGGTGCTGTTTGTGTGTGAGGGTACTGGTAGTGTGCAGTGTGTGTGTTTGTTAGGGTCCTGTTAGTGTGCTGTGTGAGGGTGCTGCTTGTGTGCTGTGTGTGTGTGAGGGTGCTGTGTGTTTGTGAGGGTACTGTTAGTGTGCTGTGTGTGTGTGAGTGTGCTGTGTGTGTGGGTGCTGTGTGTGTGGGTGCTTTGTGTGCTGTATGTGTGTGGGTGATGTATGTGTGAGGATGCTGTGTGTTTGTGGGTGCTGTTTGTTTGCTGTATGTGTGTGGGTGCTGTGTGTGTGCTGTATGTGTGTACTGTATGTGTGTGGGTGCTGTGTGTGCTGTATGTGTGTTGTATGTGTGTGTGTGTGTGTGTGTGCGGTATGTGTGTGTGCTGTTTGTGTGCTGTATGTTTGGGTGATTTGTGGGGGTGGTGGGGGCAGATTAGTTCATAAATATCCCACCTCCCTTCTTACCTTATGTAGGGAGGGGGGATCCTTCCTTGCTGCCTTCCCTGGTGGTCCAGTGGAGGTAGGGGCAGATCAGTTAATATCCCCCCTCCCTTGTTACCTTATGTAGGGAGGGGGGATTCTTGTTCCTGCTGCCATCCCTGGTGATCCAGTGGTCTCCCCTGCCGGTCTCACTCCAAAAGAAAATGAAAAGAACAAATGTAAAAAGCCAATAAGGCTCTGTGGGTAATGAGGAAGGGTAAGTAGGGGATCACTTAAGTGAATCAATGTAGATATGCAATGAGCAAAAACTGGAGGAAAAGACTCTATGGTGTCTTTAAGTGAAAAAGAAAACTGAATCAGAATGGCTTAAATCCTTGCTTGAAAAAGCCAGCCTGCTCGCTTTTTAGACAGAAACAGCATTTAAATAATTATCAGCCCACTTTAAACAAAGTGGCTAGATACACACCCTATTGGTGAATGTCCAATTTATCACAGAGCCCTTGCTATAACAATCCAGAATGAACCCATATCTGGTAGCAAATATATAAGGACATGTCTATGTAATATGTTCCTATAACACACCACCAAGTCCCTTATAGGGACTTTTCTTTCTTATTAATAGACTGTAACCAAATATTTTTATTGTGTAATTGCATCAGCTAAAACCAGTAAATTCTTTGTGGATATAATTATTTTAATGTTATTTTTTTTAGACTGTCACACTAGTTAGACCAGCTGCAGAGTGCCCACAGCAACGCCTTACAGTCCATCCACATCCCAACTCTTTTGTGGCTCCAGCGGCTATTTCTACGGCTACTCCACTGGCATCATTCTCACTGCCCTCAAGCAGAGCTAACAATGCCTCAACCAAGGCTTTATCATCCACAGTTTCCAAAGCTTCAGGGTCAGCAGGAACTGGTGGCACCAAAGCTCAAACTCCAGTACAGAGTGCATCTGGCCTACCATCAGAGAACTTACAGGATAAGTTGGCTGAACAGGTAAAATTGGTAAGACTAGGGCTAGTATACCAATACATCAGAAACAATAACTACATGATCTGTCCAAGGAAAGCCAGGAACAACTATTAGTGCAGCTTATGCTATACTTACAGTTATTTGGACAAAAAAATTGTAGTAGATTCCTGTTAACTAATATAATTATAGAAAATGTATTTATAGATATTTTTAATATCCGTTGACGCTGATTCTCCATTTCTGCATATGTTGTCCATGGCAGAATCTCTTTCATTATACTTGCTGTGTAAGCACCATAACCAGTACAGATCGTTGTAGTTATTTTGGGGCTATAAGTGCTAAAACCCCTTTTTCTTTCACACTGCTTTTTTTAAAATTATTATTATTATTGCCATATATATTCCAACAGATTCCGTAGCGCTTTACAATATTATGAGAGGGGGGATTTAAGTTGAGAGTTGGAATTGAGGAAGTGAGACATACGGGTAAAGACAAGTCTTTCCAGAAGCTTTGAGGAAAAAGGGAGCAGGGATATGGGATGATAGAGGGGGAGGACGGGTCAAGAGATGTTTTTTTCAGGATAGGTACTACAGTGGCATGTTTAAGGTTAACAGGGACAATGCCAGAAGAGAGAGAGCAGTTGAAGATGTGTGTTAAGGAAGGCACAAGACAGGGGGAGAGAGATCTGATAAGGTGAGATGGGACAGGATCGAGTGGGCAAATGGTGGGGGGAGAGGAAAGGAGAAGCGTAGCCACCTCTTGTTCAGTAGTGGGGGAGAAAGTCTGAAGGGTAGGAAAGCCATGATCTATGTGTGGTTGAGAAAGAAACGGCAAGGTGGGGAGAATTCTTTCCTTAGCTGTTCAATCTTGTCAGTAAAGTAACATGCAAAGCTATCGGCTGTAAGGTTATTTTGGGGGGTGGCCACAGCAAGGCGAAGAAGAGAGTTAAAGGTGTCAAAGAGACACCTGGGATTGCGGGAGCATGAACTAATGAGAGAGGAAAATTATGACTGTTTGGCGAGGGCAAGAGCTGCACTGTATGAACACAATATGAATCTATAATGGAGATAGGCTGCCTGGGTGCGAGACTTCCTCCAGGAGCATTCAGCACAATGGGAGCATCTTTGCAGGTAGTGTATTATGCCACGGTTGGGGGCGTGTCCTCCTTGATGTGCATGTTTGGAGCGGAGCTGCAGCGTTCAAGGCAGAGTTGAGGGTAGTGTTATATGTGGAGATGGCCAGTGAGGGACAGGAAGGGGAAAGGATGAATAGCAGTTGTAAATCAATATCAGCTGACAGCTGCTGGGGGTCAATAGAATTAAGGTTCCTCCTGAATTGAGGGGGGTTAGGCTGAGGTTGTTGGGTGAGGAGGTATTTGAGAACACACGATAAGAGGTGGTGATCAGAGAGAGGAAATGGAGTGTTGCAGATATTAGATACTGTATATGCATAAGAGAAAATGGGGTTTAGAGTATTGCCAGCTACATGGGTGGGAGAATTAGCCCACTGTGATAGCCCGAGGGAGGAAGTAATTGAAAGTAGTTTAGAGGCTGCTGAGGTCAAAGGTGGGTTAATGGAAATATTGAAGTCCCCGAGAATTAGGGATGGAATATTACAAGAGAGGAAGTAGGGAAGCCAGGCAGCAAAGTGGTCAAGGAAGAGGAGAGGGGAGCCACGGGGGCGATAAATAACAGCAATGTTAGCAGAGAAGGGTTTGAAAAGGCATATCGAATGAATTTCAAATGATGGGAAAGAGAGGGACGGAGGGATGGGTAGAGGTTTGAAGGATCAGTGAGGTGAGAGGAGAAACCCTATACCACCACCTTTATATTCAGAGTGTCATGGGTTGTGGATAAGTTGAAGACCACCAAAGGATATAGATGCAGGGGTAGCAGTGTTAGAGGGGGAGAGCCATGTTTCTGTTAAGGCTATTAAATCTAGGGAACGAGAGATGAAGAGGTCGTGGACAGCAGTGGATTTTGTAATATTGCAAACAGAGCGTGCATTCCAGAGGGCAGTATTGAAGGAGGATTTAGAGGAAGAGTAACATGAGATGGGTATGAGATTGGTGTGGTTCTTGAGTTAGTATGTGGTGGGTTTTCTGAGATGGGATAGGAGTTTGGAGAGACATCACCAGCTGCTATGAGCAGAAGGCTAGAAAGGAAGTGAAGGTGGGAAGACTTGAAACTTTTGTAGGAGGGTACGTATATAGATAATTTGGGAGGAGTTGGAGGAGATAAGCTGTAAAGGTATATGTAGAGTGCATGGGATGAATAGAGAGGGGAGTGAAATGGAAGTAATGAAGATGGTGTTGCCAGGGACAGGTGCACAAGAAGGATAGGGTATAATAGAGAATAATATTTTAGTAATGAGAGAAGTAAATGTGAAAGTGAAAAATAGAAGGGAGAACATTATTAAGAGAAAATGTTTTGTTATATAGATATGAAGATTATACATATGCACATATATAATCATAGACATATATATACACACATATTCCTATGAGTGTTTAAACGATGGATAAGGATGCAGTTTGTTAACAGAGAGATTTCAGGTGAGGAGAGGTTTAGTGACTTGATTGGTGTGTTTTGAAAATCAGCTAATCTGCACTATCTATAAGTATGGTAATGGCTATGGGGTGGGGTGGGCAGCCTTCCAGAGATGATACCTCTGCTTAGGCTTTTATGCAGAGCTTGGTTGCTTGTGAGTACTGGGTCTTGCTAATCATTTTATATGCTTTTATATGGTTTGACAAAGTCCTAGGCTCACCCAGCACCCAAAGGTCCAATCAAGATCCAATCAAGTACTCTCAGCGCTCTCAGCTAAGCTGCAGTCATCCAAGTTTAGACAGATTTGCATTTAATTATGCGGAAGTTTCATTTTTACATTATCTTTACAGCTGCAAGGAGGACAGACTATTTGTTAAGGGTAGACCCAGTTTTTGTTAAAAGAAAATATGTCTATAAACTCATAGAGCATTTGGTGGTTAGAGTGGTCCTTTATATGTACTAACCCACATTTAGAGCATAACTTTAAGACAACTGTCTATTTCAAAAACTTTAGCTTTGAATCAGGCTGAAAATTTGTAGGCAAATATGCTTTTTTTTTCCTTGCTGAGAGGCGTGTCCAACAATGCAATCTGACCAAGTTTATAGTAGTTTTATAACCATTTATTACATACTTTTCAAAGTTTTTCTTGCTTTATTTTGGTTTGTATATTTGTTTAAAAGTGTTTGCTTGCAAGTTTAAAAAAATCTAATTGTCAAGTGATGAATGTCCCTGAAAGTAACCAGTATAGTTAATGTTACAAGCCCTTGTTGTTTTGGTTTCCTTTGTTAGCTGTTTGTAACCAATATAGGAAATTCAAAAACATTGGGGGAGAATTCTAATTTAAGATAGTAAAAAGTACTTGCAACAGTGTCAAAGCTTCATACTACTATGAAAGCAATGCATATTTATCTGAGAACTCCCCAAAATAAACTAAAATAAACCACACTAGTACAAAATAACATATTTAAAGAACAAATGTATAATACAGTTTTGATAATAAAACAAGAAAAAAGGGAGAGCTTTATCTTGAAAGACTGTTTGGATACTCAAAATAGCTATTCTTACACACTTGAGAAAACCAAAAATAACTTTTAATTAGAGATCAAATTGTAGCATATTTAATTTACAATACATTACAATATAGTCATGGAATGAAAACAGTTCTCCTGAAAGAGTAATGATTGCAAATTTTGCAGGAAAATCATGTGCAACAACGTATTGCAGAACTGCGGAAAGAAGGATTATGGTCTCTGAGACGTCTACCAAAATTGCAGGAGGCATCCAGACCAAAATCACATTGGGATTATCTGCTGGAAGAGATGAAGTGGATGGCTGCAGACTTTGCTCAAGAGCGGATCTGGAAAGTTGCCAGTGCTAAGAAGGTATAGTGGTTGCTTAAAAACTATGCATTGTTGTGATTGTTTCCAAGAACAGCCATAGACCCCCCCCTTTGTGTGAACCACCATGTGTCCCCCTCTCGATACCTCGCCTTGTGTATGCCCCTCTCTATGCCTCCTTGTGGATCACTCTTCAATAACAAAAAATATAATGCAATATACTTTTGACATGTATAGTGCTATCCATGAATAAAAAATATATCTTGATATTTTCCTGACAGTTAGTCAGAACGGCAGCTCGTTACCATGAAGAAAAAAGGGTGAATAATGAACGACTAAAGAAGGAAGAGGAAAACAAACTAAAGCGCATAGCGGCATCAATTGCGAGAGAAATTGAGTACTTCTGGTCCAATATTGAACAGGTGCGATATCTAAAGGAGTTACACAGTAGTATGAATTTAGTCATTTGTCTCTTATTGCATTGTACCAGAGCAGCAACATGTTACTATGAGGAATACACAAAAGGATTATTATTATTATTATGTTATTTATATAGCGCCATCAAATTCAGCAGCGCTTTACAATGGGTGGACGAACAGACATGTAGTTGTAACCAGACAAGTTGGACACACAGGAACAGAGGGGTTGAGGGCCCTGCTCAATGAGCTTACATGCTAGAGGGAGTGGGGTAAAATTACACAAAAAGGTAAGGATAGTATTAGACTAATGACAGTTGCAGAAGAGGAATCAATTCAAGTGTGAACTGTCAGAAATGCAAAGTGATTTTAAATTTGTTTCTAAATTCTCCTAGTCACCTGTGTTTTACTTTGGGTTTTTTGGCCTAAAGTTACCATTTGTTATAATTCACACTTTAGTAAAAAACCATCACCAGACATCAACAGAGGAGTAGAACTTTAAATGATCTGTAAGAATATATATGCATTATATTTGCATTCAGCTTGCTTGCAGTCTTTCCTTATCAAGAGAAAATACAAATACATAGTTTAAAAAGATATGCAGGATATACATCAACTACTTTAATCACAACTATTGAGGATCTTGGACATCCTGGTGCTTTTGCTGTTAAGAAAGAGTTTTATATCTCTACGTGTTTTCACCTTTTTTTAGTTCTTGGACAATTGGGAACTTGCTGTTCAAATCTTCTCTACAAATGTTCAGATAGTTCATGTTCTCACACTGAAAAAAACATTTCCCTTTTATTGTTTATTACAGGTTGTAGAAATCAAGTTACAAATGGAGTTTCAAGAAAAACGAAGGAAAGCTCTCAATTTAAATGTGGACTCCATGAGAGGTATACCACATTTCTGTTTTGTTTCCCTTAGTTCATACACATTAAAAAAAATCACTAAAACAACTTTAACTTAATAAAGCAATTTTTGTGTTTAGATCATCCATCGGAAGTCTCACTGCTCAATTATCTGCCATTTAGGCAGATAAATCACTTTTGTTTCTGTTTATGCAGCCCTAATCACACCTACCCTGGCTGTGATGGACACAACCTGCATGAAAACAAAATGGTTTCATTTTCAGCCAGGTGTAACTTACTCCTGCTCTGTAAACTGGATTTGAATTACACCCAGGAGCCTCCTGCAGGATCTAGCAAGGTGTTAACAGTGCAAGAGATAAGAACAACTTAAACAGAATTTGCAATAAGGGAAGTCTAAACATTAGGTGACTCTTTACAAGAAAATGTTTAGAAAGACTGTGTAAGTGACATGCAGGGAGGTGGGACTAGTCTGCATAAGTAAAGTGATTTAACTCCTAAAATGCAGATAATTGAGTAATGAGATTGCACGGGAATGTCCCATGCGCCAAAACTGCTTCATTAAGCTAAAGATTTTTTTGGTGACAATAGAGTCCCTTTAATATAATGGACAAGGCCAATAATATTTTTATTATTTCGCTATAAAGTTCCCTGAAGCATTACAATATATAAAGATTCAACATGGATACCTTAATTTTGTGTGGTGTTTGCTTAATTCCAAACTCTATATCTTGAGATTTAACTGTATATTTTTACTTTACAGGGCCACTTAAGACAATTGAGGAGGCATGTGTGAAGCATGAACAGGGAAGCAATAAGGTATCTTATTCAAATGTCCTTAATATTTTTGAATGCTTAGCTGTTTTTTACAGTATTTTTCTGTATGTAAACTTTCTAACAAAAATTATTATTTTGAGCAGTTCTTATGTATTCTGCTGGCAAAAAGCAAACATCTCACAGTCCAAGGTGCCTCTCCACCATTTAAAATGATCGAATAAATGTTTGTGGTTTTACATTGGACAAACCTTGCTACATCTGAATTATGTATACATTATATAGTTTTTTTTAATTTAAGATATAATAATAAATGTTATTACGTTATTGTAATTACATCAGTTTAGTGGGTACAGGGGTTACTGGACCTCCTGCCCAATACAAGCACCCACCTAGGCTTTGTGCAGTAGGAACTAATATTGGATTACTGGACACAGGATTTAAATAATGCACAATGTTTACATAACTGGAGGGGTGCAGACTGAGGCAGTGAAGTCTACATAACCTCTAAAATAAGCAGAAAATGCCTCCCTTTACTTGCATTGAAAGGCTTTGAGACAGTTTGAACCAGCTTGAAAACTCTCTCCCAGACCAATTGGGGCAACTTCATGCTTTAAAGATGATGAGACAGGAGGGAGAAGAGGAATATGCTCACATAACAATGAATGTATTGCAAATATGGGGCCAGGACTGCAAAAGACAATGAAAGTCCATACCAAAGAAGGCCTGTTTACATGCTATGCAAGATTTCCCTTACAGATGAGTGACACCGAGGAACTAAGATGGCACTCACTAAGTATAGCCTCTGTCACAGAAGGCTATACAAGTATCTATCAAAAGGAGAGTGGAGTTTTCATCACAACCAAATAAGAAAATAAAATGTTGATTTATATTAAATAAGATATTGCTTAAATCCTTACTGTATTCCACAGATTTTCTACAATTTTCTTCTATTTAAACATAAACAACAAAAAATGCACCTCATGCTTGAAGTGACTCATTTGTGTTTAGATGATTGATTAAAAAAATAAAAGATGATCACTTTTAAAGTTCCTGTTTTTGGTGCCAATATCCAGGCTTTGCATCTGAATATCACCTATAACTGAAAAGAAGCTATCTGTAAGTAATCATTACATTACAGCTTAGCAAGGCTGAGTGAAATTTTATTTTTTTACTCTAATTATCTCACACCCTCCTTCTGGTATCACACATGTAAAAATGAAGGCTGCAAGGAAAGCCAGGCACTTGTGCATGAGTTTCACACCCAGTACTATTTGTTGATTAAAAAGATGGCCACATTATTTTAAATTAAACAGCATCCTAAAATTTTATTATTTGAAATATATTTTTGTGGGGTCTTAAAAAACAAACAAAAAAACCCACTTATTTTCTAGCATGTGTCTATCTTGGCCCTGTCAGTCATTGTTCTAAATGTTTCCTTTCTTTAGTTGGTTGTTGGAAGACGAGAAGCTGAAACAGTGTTTTTAAATGTATTTTTGCCGTTTTATTTTCAAATATTGCTATTTCTGAATAAAAATGTATGTTAAAAAGTAACATTTGCTTACCATTGCTCAAAGGCAGATTTTAACTAGTAGGTTTTTGTTTATCTAATCATATATATCTAGATTCTGTATAAAAATATTAAAGCAGTAACCACTTTTAAGTTGGTTTTAGATATAAAATTTAAAAAAAAAACGATGGAGTAACAAGATTAAAAGAAATCATCTGACAAAGGGAAGCATTGATGTACTTTTGGTAATCATTCTGTTGTGCTTGTATCAAAGTAAAATAGGCTGTGTGATCACAAACTCCTTCATAAATGACAAAATAATTACATTATAAGAGAGAAACACGACATACAAAACTTAAAGTTGTTTCTACTTCTTTATAGAGTTCACCAACTTGGAGAAAGAGAAAAGCAAGTTCATCCTGGACTGCTGGTGAAGGTTTGTTCATTTTATTTGTAGGAAGATTTCTCATAAATTAAGACATACAGGTATTTGACTCAATGATCGAAATATCCAAAGTAAAGACACAGAGTCATCGTCAAACAAAAGAAAAGCTATATATTTTTAAACCTCCTTTCTTTCTTTTCCATTTGAAGACGAAGAGGAAACCATAGCAGAGCAAGAATTTAAAGAAGGGATTGTTGACCATCAGGCTGAGTTGTCTGAGCTAGCACGAGAAGGTAACATTTTAAAGGGCACTCTAGACTGAAATTTGTTCTTATTTTTTTTAAATATGATTTTATTTGTTTTCAAAGAAAAGAGTAACATTGAGACTCGCAGGTCTCAGGCCTGTGGCAGGTTACGATAACATTTCAATTGTGTCAAAGTTGGATTTATTCCGAAACTCGCAGGTTTCAACATTTGTGAATAGTCGATACCTCTTGAGATACGCAGATCTCTCAACTTTCTGCATTCCTGGGGCTCATAAGCCCAAAGTAGTTATTTGCTGTAGGTGTGTAGTACGGAGACCTATGTTTTAGTTGTGTATGTTGTTTGTTGGGTTCTTTCCCGTGTGTAAGTCCTAGTTCAGTGTGTCCATTCTCTGGCTGTCATGTGTGCTGTTGGCAGTGTCAGTGTGTTGTGGCGTAATGCTATGTTTCCTTGATTCTGGTCTGCCGTGCATGCTTAGACGGTTGGCAGGGTGGCCTACTTGTGCTCCAGGTGGTGGCTGGGCGTTGGCTTTCTTGTGTTTTGGCCTGTCTCTGTGTGTTGTTTGTCTCGACGAGTGTGTGGTTTCTTGTGCAGTGATGTGGTTGTGTGTGTCTCATAGAGGTGGTATTTTGATGGGTCCGTGGGTCGGCGTCAGGGTGTGTTGGATTGTGTGCGGTGTGGGTTGAATTTAGGTGGTGAGTTGTCCGGGGGGGAGGTGTGTTGCTGTCAGTGTTGTCGCAGTCTGTTTTGTCTGTCGTGGTATCGGTCTGTGCTGTCTCGCTGCCTCTCTGTCTATGTGTATTGGAACTTAGTCATAAAATCTTTCTTACTGGTCTTCAGTAGCCAGTGCGACCATATTTCCAGGTATTTGTCCAGTGTATTGTTTGCGCTCATGTTGAGTTCCTCTATGGCTCTTAGTTCTTCCATTTGAGAGAACCATGCTGTCAGTGGGGGTGTCAATGTTTGCTTCCAGAATTGTGGGAGCACTTGCTTGGCTACATTTAGGATTCTAATGGTTAGTGAGTTTTTATAGCGGGATCTGGGTGTCTTTGTGTGGTGTAGGAGCATGGCTTCCGGAAGAAAGGGTGGTGGTGCGTCTGAAAATGTTTGGAGTAAGTTGTGTATGCTCTTCCAGAAGGGCTGGATGACCTCAAAGTTCCACCAGAGGTGGAGCATGGTGCTGGCTTCTTTGCTGCATCTCCAGCAAAGGTCATTGTGGACTGGGTCTATGGCATGGAGTTTGATTGAAGTGCGGTATCAGTTTGTCAGCAGTTTGAACGTCGTTTCCTGGGTCCTGCTGAAGACCGAGCAATGGTGCGTTAAGTAGCATATCTTCTCCCACTCTCTGTCCGTGAAGGTTTTACCTAGTGTTTGTTCCCATGTCCCCATGAATTTGGGTGTCTCCGTCAGGGTTTCCCTCTGTAGCGTGGCGTAGATAAGTGAAATCCCGTGGGGTTGGGGGTCGGGGTCTATGCACAGTCGCTCGAACGCGGTGGGAGCCCTTGTTTGTGCCGTGCCCCCCGGTAGGGTGTTTACATAGCTCTGTAGTTGTCTGTATTTAAGAATCTGTAGGGGCTGGGAGTGTTACCCTCTAGCAAGGTCGGGAGTGTCTTGCAGTCAGTCCTGCCAAGGAGGTGGTATAGTCTAGGTGTCTTGTGGCGGAGAAGGTCTCTTAATGCTTTGGGGTCTAGGCCCAGTGGGAAGCTTTCGTTGTATGTCAGAGGGAGAGGGGGAGATGGGTACGGCGCCAGTCCATTCCTCTTCAATACTATCCTCCAAACCCGCATAGTTGCTTTCGTGTATGGTGAGCACTGCCCCACTCGGTTCCTCCCCCTTCTGCCATGGCAGGGTGAACAGCGGCCTCCCAGCCTCCGTCTCCTCTATGTCTTTCCATCTCTTGTGTACCCCCTCTTTCGACCACTCCATGTTTCGTTGAAGGTGGCAGGATTCGTAGTACAGGGTAAAGTCTGGCATAGCCAGGCCGCCCCTGTCTTTGGGTAATGTCAGTGTGGCCATCCTGACTCTCGGTTGTCTCTGGTTCCATACGTATTTGCCCATTGCCTGTCTCAGTATGTGGAAGAAGGATCTGGGGATAGTGATAGGGAGTGCCTGCATGAGGTACAGTAGACATGGGAGGAAATTCATTTTTATGACCTGTATCCTGCCGAGCCAGGATATGTGTGGGTACGCCCAATCGGACAGGTCTCTTTGGAATCTACTTAGTAGGGGGGTAAAGTTTTCTCTGAATAAGTCTTTGTCTTTCCTGGTCAGCCATGTGCCCAGGTATTGTATTTTGTGTGCTTCCCATTGGAATGTGTAGCTCTGTGTGGGGTGACTCTGTGCTCTGATATGTTGACGTTCAGGATATAGGACTTAGAGAGGTTAATTTTTAAGTTTGATATTTCCACAAAGACCCTGAAGGCTTTCAGGATATTTGGGAGTGAGACCTCCGGGGTGGTAACGAAGAACAAGAGGTCGTCGGCGTATGCCGCCACCTTGTGCTGTGTGTCTCCTCTCCCGATGCACCCTATGTTGACATTGTGTCGTATATGCGACAGGAAGGGCTGGAGCGTCAACACAAAGAGCAAGGGGGGTAGCGGGCATCCCTGCCTGGTGCCGTTGTATGAAGGGAATTCGGTTGTCAGGGCTCCATTAACGATAATGTGGGCAGTAGGTCCCTTATATAACGCCTCGACCCAGCCCCTGAAGTGTGGCCCCAGTCCCATGCCTGTTAGTGTTTGGAACATATAGTTCCAGTCTACCCTGTCGAAGGCCTTCTCTGCGTCCATGGACAGCGAGAGAACGCCTCCGTAGTCCCTCTCCCGCCCCTGCATAAGGGTCAGTGCCCTGATCGTATTGTCTAAAAAAGTTACCTGCGCTCTTTTTTTTTTAAACAAATGGAGGTTTTTAGTTACCTCCAATGTCCATGAGAGGGTATCCCCACCTGCCATGTCAAGGCAGACCTCTTAGGTGGGTCCTACTCTAACCATTTGCCTTGCTTCCTCGAGCTTCTGGCAAAAATATCTCTAATGAGACAGAAAGGGGTGTTTTTTATATACATCCCTACATGCTTATTAACCCTTAATAGGGAACACATGGGATGGGCAGCAGCATTGCAACCTAGCTGTGTGATACAAAAGTAAATACAAAGAAACAAGTCCTGCGCTCAAACTCCCATTACTCCTGGGCAGCAGCAATGACCATAGCACACTTCAGCCAAAATACATATAGTAAAAACCAAAGAAAAAAGTTACCTGCGCTCTTTCCACATCCCTATGTATTTTTAAACATATGGAGGTTTTTAGTTACCTCCAATGGCCATGAGAGGGTATGTCCACCTGCCAATAATAAATAAATCATAATAAATGATTTAAAAAAAGATGCTCACATTGATTTTGCTCATCTTCAGTAAATTTACAGTATATGTATACTGCAGGTTAGCACTGTTAACATGGAAGGACGTGACAGACAATCAGCAAGCCCTCATACATTTCTGTGGGGCATTTCAAAGTTCTTATTTTATCCCACAAATCCCTACATAGGGGACAATTGAGCCTTACTCTTTAGAAGGCAGGGGCGGGTGGCAGGGGCAGAGGGGGCAGGGTACAGACAAATGTAATTTCTTCATACATTAATTGCACTTACTTGTTATTTTTTTCTGTCTCTACAGCGGATCTGCCTCTTGATGATTTAGTAAAGCAGTATGAGGGGGCTTATGAAGAGAATTTTCACTGGCCACACACATTCTTGAAAACTGAAGGGAAGCATGCCAGCAAAGGTACATATAACGGTTCACTGTTCAAAATTGTTGTTTATTTTACTAAAAAAACAACTGTCATTGTTGACTCTTTGCAGCATATTCCATTTTTTGTAGTATAGCTTAAGTGTCCCCTGAACTTTTGTAAATCCCTATAAATTGTAGCTCAAATTTCAGCTCAGAAAAATATGTCCAGCCCACTCCAAATGAGTGTGTCTGTGTACGGCATGGAAGGTGTATCTGTGTACTGTGTACTACATGAAAGGTGTGTCTGTGATTCTTAGGGAGCTAGATAACCCCCAACCCCCCCAAAAAAAAGAACCTGGGACCTCTGTAAATTAGTTCCGCTACTGAATGTGACAGGTGAAACACTCTGGTAACCGCTAAAGCACTCCGGTTATTTATTGCTAAGCTGACTAAAATAAATAAAGATCAACTTAATCTTCACTAATACCTTCATTAGCTATATATGTAATATTTCTGCTTTTAATACCATATATTGATAAATACTTGCTGCAGACAATACTGTATATATAAAACATGCATACATTTTTTTATTTGCAGAACTGGAAGAGCTAACAACAGAGTCAGACAGTTCCTTAAAACCTACTGTGCTTATTGACTCCATTCTCTGTGCTGACCAGTACAGAACATATGATAGAGCATCTGGACACTTAACATCTGGACACTTAACACCCAGGAAGCAGACCAAAGATATTTGTGAAGTGTCAAGAGCTGCTGAACTACTTCTTCCAAGTGGCACTGCCCGTGTCACACCTACAGTAAGAATGTTAATCATCCATCCTTTCTCCAACTAAATAACTGTTGCATACTTCATGTGCCCTCAATGTGAATTGCACCTAGCATACCAGAAGCTCATTTGTGAAAGCACATATGTTATTTTCAAGCAATGAAAAATGAGTAAAATGTCATCAGAATTAATTAAATGGACACTATATTCACTGCAACTGCTTCATTGTTTTTAAATGCTTATAGTATCTGATGTCCCCAGGTACCATATCTCTGTTCAGTTTTAAATGGTTTTTAATTGTTTAATGCTAAACAAGAGTCCCCAGCAGCACAACTCCTCTGTGTACTCGGGCCAATGAAGATGCATTAGCCTATGTAACAATGGGCAGCCGAGAGTATCAGCTGACAGCTTCCAGGCTATCACAGCAGTTCTATGTTGGTATGAATTGGTATGACTAAGGAAGTAAATAATCTCTGCCTTAGCCATACCTCTAGTGGGGGCTAAGACGTGGGTGTCTGGTACCCTCATTCAGTGTTAAACTGGTTGCAAATAGTTTAACACTGAATGGAAAGATAGTGCCAGGGGACTCCAGGCCCTTTAATTAATGCAATATAGTGCCTACATTGTTACTTTCAAGAGGACACAACTGCAAACAAATTACTAAGGGTTTATATAGTTCCTTGTTATTGATATATGTTTCTTAAATGTGAGCATATTGCAAACAGCTACATTCCCTGTTTATTTTTAGATATCACAATATGTATGGAGGCTTACCTGGCCATATACACTGTAATTGTAGTATGAAAGCAATTGGGTACCTATTAATAAAATCATTACAAGTAATTTCTGCTATTTCTTATTTACTCATTTAGTACCTGTTTCTCTGTTACTATATAACTGGGTGCATGCTCTTCAACATTTTTTTCTTTTATTAAAAAAAGATATTTTGACACATGCCTACTGTGATGTGTTTTTTGACAATGCACTTGTTAAAGAAAAAAAGGGAAAAAAATGCACACAAAGTAATATTTTGTGCAGGGAATATTTTTTGTGACTTGTGTTAATTTAAAGTACAGCCATAACATTATTTAGTTAAGATAAACAAAAACTGTTGCTCAAAACTATATAACTAACACTTAGCGTAAGTAACTGCAATCTATACTGCATATTACACCAAGTATTAAATGTGTAACATTTTTTAGATATGTAAATGTCCATATTCAGTTATTATCTTTTATGTTTGTAGATAAAAACAAGTCCGCCAACTTTGCTCCATGGAAACCTCCGAGATTACCAACATGTAGGTCTGGACTGGTTAGCGAAACTCTACAAGCAGAACCTTAATGGAATTTTGGCTGATGAAGGAGGACTTGGGAAAAACATACAGGTTATTGCTCTAATGGCGCACTTGGCCTGTAAAGAAGGTGAGCATATTTTAGGATTTTTTATGTCTTGTCACTATGTATGACTGATGCTCTAACCTTGAACAGAACATGGTTTAACTTTCTTTAGCAGTTTTTAGAATACAAGTGTCATTCTTGTACTTAGTATGCAAAGATGTTACCTTTAAAAATATATAATTTATTATAGTTTCCCTGGCAATTTTAATTTGGCTGCCACTGCTGTTCACAAAACTGAATAATCAAAATGTTCCTTTACCTGTAAAAAAATTGACCTTAGAGAAAATTACACATCCCAATCAGCTAATGCTTATGCAGACTGCAAATTGGTGCTTTTGTAACCTTGACAGATTAATACAGAAGTTTATGGGCATCCCAGTTTTTAACAAATGTCTTTGAAACTAATGTATGTGTTTCTTACGTTATAGAGCATGTTTATTCTCTAATTTGTTATTTTAGTTGTATTGTGACTTTGGAACTCACAATACATAAGATTTTCTGTTGTTTTCAGGAAACTGGGGCCCACACCTCTTCATAGTGCGCAGTTGTAAGATTCTGAAGTGGGAACTGGAATTTAAGCGTTGGTGCCCTGGGATAAAACTCCTGCTATATTTTGGTAGGCAGACAGAACTCAGGAAAAAGAGACAGGTAAATTATTGGATGTGTCTGTGATCTAACTGAATGTTACATAATACATTGGTGCATATGTTCACATTGAGAAAAGGAAACATTGATTGTGAAGAGGTAACTGACTGTCCCATCTAATCTATCCCTCATAAACCTCAATATAGCAAGTCATGTTTACCAAGGTTCTTTCATTGGGCTACATTTCTTGTGAAGAGCTATTACTGATGTTAATGTTTTTGTTATTGTTTTACTGTTTGTATGTTTTAACTTCAATGTGCAGACTTGCATGTTGAGGTAGTTTATAAAAGGTATGTAAATAAAACATGTTATGCGTTGGTGGTGTTGATATCCATTGATATCCATAAGAATATTGATTTATTTGGCTACATTGATTATACTGTCTTTCTTAGTATATTTTTCTCCACAGTGATTAATATTGCCCATCTTCGTATATTGATATCACAGTGTTATTTTAATATGTAAACATTGTTTGTCAGTTAGATACTTCCTATTGACTAACATTACATTTTGGAGATATTGCAAAATATTCTTTGACTAGCATTCTATTCCTGCTGTCTGTGTTGTAGAAATGGGAGGAACCAAACAGCTTTAATGTGTGCATCACCTCATATAAGCAGCTGTTTAAGGGCCACCAAGCCTTCATGAAAATGAGGTGGAAGTATCTTGTCATGGATGAAGTTCATCAGATCAAAAATATGACCGAGAAGCATTGGGATGCCGTATTCAATCTACCAAGGTGGCTTGAAAAATATGAAAAACATTGTATAGCATACTACATGCAGGTTACAACTACAAAAAGATAGAACAAATATAACTATATCACCATTAATTGATACGGCTGAGAACTCTAAAATTGAAAGATATACATATACATTTTCACAAGATTAGACGAGAAATAGCACTCTAGGGTGTCTCCCCTGTAGATGGTGGGGGGCTATTCTCTTCCTCCAGTTGCTCCCAATAGGTAGATGAAAAGCAGTACTCACAGGATGGTGGAAAAGATGGCTTTATTAAGGGTGAAACTTCACCCAACAATAAAAGAAAATATAAGCTTAAAATGAGGTCCTACGCGTTTCGGTCACAATAGGGAACTTCCTCAGGGACCAAAATTAAAACCAAATGTTATAAGACAAGAGCGAAATATAAAATGCAGCCTAATCCCACCCACCCCTCAGTCCTGTTATATAGGGCTAACCCCTAAGTTAATTGATGGCGTCCTGGGCGTCCTCCTAGATTCCTTCCATCATTGGTGTGGTAATTACTCACATCCAGCTGGCTCTTTCTGCTTGTAATTGCAGTCAGAAGTTCCCACGTTCAGTATCAGCCGAAAACCGGAACTGGATGTGAACGCACACTTCCGCGTTCCATTCGATTGTGCGTTCCAGCAAGTGAAATCAAGATGTCTATTGACAGAGCCCTCTGGTGGTCGCCAGGGGAATAGTCCCAAATAATGGATATTGAGAAAAAATTTGCATATCTATTAAGACAAAACGAATAATTATATTGCATAAATTATTCTCTTTTATCATTTAAATCCCTAGTAAACACTTAACTCAAGTCTAATCTCAGGAGAACATAATTATAATCACTAAGTGACAATAGAGTGAATAATAAAAAATCATAAAAAAAATCATAAAAAATCTAAATATATACTTTATATATCATTTTTTTATTTTTTATATATAATATATTATTTTTATCTCTATTTCATTAATTAGATAGAGGAACACACATATCTACCACAAGCAATCTCTCAGTATCAAATGTCCTTCACAAACTAAAAAGATGGATGTCAATCCCTTATTTTAGAGTAGAGAAGTAAGAAAGGATAAACAGGACCAGATGTCGTTATAATAAAACATAAAGACATGCAGACAGACCAAAAAAACATGAAATGATTTACAAAAAACAGACCAGATCAATATCTACATTAAGTCCCATGGGTTCTAATGTTTTTAGTTGATGAATCCAAAAAGTTTCCTTTTGGGATAGATTTTTAATCCTATTGCCACCACGCCAATGGGGGGCAACTATTTCGATAGCTATACATCTGAACTCCTTCCATGAAAAGTAAGGACATGTACTGCAATGTGCAGAGACTGAGTGAGTGGTTAACTCTTTCCTAATGTTATTCAGATGTTTAAGAATTCTAACCTTAAAAGCTCTTACGGTACGGCCCACATACTGTTTGCCACACGGACATTGTAGTAGATAAACCACAAAGTCCGTGTGGCAACCCATGTCTGATTTGATATGATATACCTTCCCAGTGGTAAAACTAGAAAAGGTATTAGATCTTTCAATGGTCACAGTCCTACACGTTTTGCAACTAAAATATGTTATGTGATTATAACATATTAACCTTTTCCATGCCAAGAGTGTGTACACCTTTGCTATCTGTTAATTTGCATTGTATAACAATTAGAAGATTAGTGAGACTTTCTGAACTTTATGAGCTAAACCTCCTGGAGGTGTAGCTCATAAGGTATCACTTTCCTTATACTTTTCACCACTTGTCCTGTCAGAGCTCTATTCTTTCCCTCTACTCTTCTTCTGAGAAATGGTGACCCCACTCATCCACACTGCACAGCAGATGTGGAGTGAAAGTGTCATGATTTCATTGTAGCGAGGGTAGGAAAATAAGATATGAGTACACTCTTTGGATTTTGTGTTCGATGCAGAATAAGGTTGTAATGCCCTGTGTTATGAAGATGCTTGGTTTAAATATTGCTGTATGTGCTCATTGTGCCCGTATACAGATATTATTTTTACATACTGTCATATCAAGGCATGTTTATAAACATCCATTCCCATAAATGCCATCTTGCTCCTTAAAAATACCCATAAGAACTCTGCTCCTCTGACGACCACTGTGTGACTACTTGGATCATACTTTGGCCGATACTGACTCTTGCTATGTACACTTTGTATGTGTTGTGTTGTTTTCCTGCAAACCAAAATAAAGCCAATAAAAAAGAAAGTGCTGTACATAAGCAAAAATATATATATCCATAAGCAGGATAGTCAACCATTTTTTTTCTATTATCCATTATCTGTTTTGTCATAGTTTTAGTTGTATCAGCTATTTATCCATTTTTGTAATATTTACAATATGTGTCAATATGGTATTAAGCTTCTGTGTTAATATTTCAGACCTGTCTCAGATATTTTGAGATAAGGGGTGTACCCTATTAGCTCTACAACTTTTTATGCCTACAATATATCTTAAAAAGGAAGGACAAATAGATCAGAAGTCAAACTTGTGCTAAAAGACATCATTTTCCCTTAACAGTCTACACAAAACAAATCCTTTTTTTTTTTGTTTCAAATAAATGCTATGGTATATTTTTATCTTCTAAAATAACTTCATAGTGAATTGTTGGTGAAGGGCCATATTTAATCAGGAACGTAGGTCTATTAGTTTATTGATCAGTGTTTTGTTTATTGATCAATGCATGCCCTACTTTCAGTCAAAATCGGCTGCTGCTCAGAGACACTCCCCTGCAGAACACGTGGAGGGACCACTGGACTATGCTGCACTTTCTAATACCAGGATTATCTAAGGAGTATCTTGATTTCCCTGTCAAAGGCGGTGTAGAGGAAAATCAAGAAAACTGTCACAAGATGTTTATAATGTTACACAGGGTAAGTTGATGTTGAGTAACTAATATGCCCAGATAAATCTGTTTATTCTAAAGAACACACAATTCTTGGTTTTATTTTTTAGTAAAGACTCCATCACAAATCAGTTCTCATCAATCAGTTTGATGCCCTTATTTGTATTCAAGACCAGGTGTTTTCAATGTGCTTGCTTAACCGTTACATCAAACTCTCTCATTCAGTGCTCTCACACATATCATAAATTTTTTTAAAGGACTGATAATGCTTTTTTCTGGAATATTGTTTAGCTTTGATATATACAGTCATGGGAAAAATAAAGCACACCCACTTTGAATTCTGTGATGTTACTGTAACGGACCCTTCCTTACTCCGACCTGAGTACCTTCCGTTGATGGACGCTTCCTAGCTTGCGCCGAGGACCACAAGCACCGCACCGGACACCACAACCACCGCAGACTCCACAACCGCCGTAGCTTAACTGGAGTCTCACTGTCTTTTGTCCACCCTGAATCAGCTTCTATCCTCCAGGACCATGTGGGGAAGACCTCTCCTCCACGAGAGCGTACCACGAACAAGCTCTTAAAAGAGCTAAGTGATTAAAGCTCAAGGGAGTATGCAGAGCATAGCAATCCCCAGTGTGAATATAGCTGTCCCCTCCAATCACGAGACAAGACTACGTGTTGAGGGTCAGGAAGAACTGACTGTACTGGCACATACAGCCTCTTTTATTCACATTCTACAAACATAGTACTGCCCATAGGGTTTTGAAGCACAACCAATCAACACATTTCATTACATCAGAAATCCTCCCCCCTGCCTGTGATACAATTATCTCAACACAATAGACTAACTTAATTATCACAGGCAGGAAAATAGAGTATTATAAAACATATCACAGGGACCCCAAAACATGCAATAACCCCATAAAAAATATATCCTTGGAACTGCGGGATCTGGGTGAACCACATATCTAATTCACCCACATCCGTTCAGTAGTTTGGAAGATACAGTTTAATGCAGATTCCGCAGAACATATACAGGCTGTATGAAAAATAATTACTGTTAAATGTGTCCCCTGTTCTGTAGTTTAAAACTACTGAACGATGTCTTTGTGCACCAAATACCGGCCAGATGGCACCATGTAGAACCGTCAAAACAGTGTCTGTGAGTTAAAATGGCTGCCATCCATTGTTCTCATCATGTGCTTCATCCATTGTTCTCACCATGTGCCTCTGATACATGAAATGGTGGCCACCCAGTAACTCCCCAGTTTGTCTGATAATCTATCCAGCCGAACCAACAGATGAAACACATAGGGAACAGTGCAAAAAACGAAGGGAATCATAAAACATATGGACAATAGTCATATTTGTGCACAATCTCCAGTTTTGTCACAGGGCACAAATAGTGTTTTCAAATGCCATATATCCCAGGGCCATAGTCATGTGGCAGGAGGCTGGCAATCAGTCCTCTCCAATGCCCAGTGTAAAATGGCAGTTTGTCACAGTTACATATCAGGACATACAGCTGTGTCATGATTTTTCTTTTAACAAAAATAAAACCAAAATGGAGAAGACGTGTGAAAACCTAAGTACTAGGGATCTGCATGGCCAAATTTGGTTCGGCATTCCGAAATTCGTGACTTCGGCAATTCGGTTCGGTTCGACAGTTCCGAAATTCAGGACTTCAGCACTTCTGAAATTCAGGACTTCGGCAATTCAGGACTTCGGCAATTCGGCGGTTCGGCACTTTGGCACTTAGGGTAAGTGTAGGGTTAGGAGTAGGGTTAGGACTAGGGTTGGGTTAGGAGTAGGGTTAGGGTTGGGTTAGGAGTAGGGTTAAGAGTAGGGTTAGGAGTAGGGATGGGGTTAGGGTTAAATTAGGAGTAGGGTTAGGTTTGGGTTAGGAGTAGGATTAGGGTTAGGTTAGGGGTAGGGTTAGGAATAGGGTTAGGAGTAGGGATGGGTTAGGAGTAGGGTTAGGGTTGGGTTAGGATTAGGAATAGGTTTAGGGTTAGGTAAGGAGAAGGGTTAGGGTTGGGTTAGGAGTGGGGTTAGGGTTAAGAGTAGGGTAAGTTTGGGTTAGGGGTAGGGTTGGGTTAGGGTTAGGGCAGGGTTAGGAGTAGGGTTGGGGTTGGGTTAGGAGTAGGGTTAGGTTTAGAGTTGGGTTAGGAATACGGTTAGGGTTAGGTTAGGAGGCGGGTTGGGGTTAGGAGTAGGGTTAGGGTTAGGGTTAAGAGAAGGGTAAGGGTTGGGTTAGGAGTAGGGTTTGGGTTAGGGCTGGGTTAGGAGTAGGGTTAGGTTAGGGTTAGGAGTAGGATTAGGGTAAGATTTGAGTTAAGGGTTAGGGTTGGGTTAGGAGTAGGGTTAGAGTTGTTCAAGTGTCGAGGTGCCGAACAGAACCGAAGTGCCGAATTTCGGAAGTGTCAGAGTGCTTCAGACTTCTGAAAAGTGGCAAAATGGGTTGGGGTAGAATTGGGGTTGGGTTAGGAGTAGGGTTAGGATTGGGTTAGGAGTAGGGTTAGGGTTGGGTTAGAAGTAGGGTTAGGGTTAGAGTTGGGTTAGGAGTAAGGTTAGGAGTAGGTTAGGAGTAGGGTTAGGGTAAGGTTAGGTTTAGGAGTACGGTTAGGGATAGAGGTACCCTAACCATACTCCTAACCCTATCTCTAACCCTACTCCTAACCCAACCCTAACCCTACTCCTAACCTAACCCTACTCCTTACTCAACCCTAACCCAAACCCTATCCCTAACCCTACTCCAAACCATACCCTAACCCTACTGCAGGCCCAACCCTAACCTTACTCCTTACCCTAACTCTACCCTTAACCCTTCTCCTAACTCTACCCTAACCCTACTCCTAACCCAACCCTAACCCTACTCCTAACCCTACCCCAACCCCAATCCTACCCCAACCCATTTTGCCACTTTTCAGACGTCCGAAGCACTTTGGCAATTCGGTTCGGTTCTGCCCTTCTGAAATTTGTCACTTCGGAAATTCGGCAATTCAATTTGGACTTTGGAAATTCGGCACTATGGAAATTTGGTTCGGTTCGGACTTTGGAAATTCAACACTTTGGAAATTCGGCACTTCGGACATTTGGAAGCATCCGAATGTCTGAAATTCGTCCGAATTTCAATTCGGACCGAACCGAATTGCACATGTCTGCTAAGTACACCTCATGATTTAATAGTTTGTACACCAGCAAATCTCAATGAACTGAAGCAACGTTGTAAAGAAGAGTGGGCCAAAATTCCTCCCCAATTATGTGAGATACGGATAAATTATTGCTGCTAAAAGATGGTTTTACAAGCTATTAAATCACAAGGTGTACTTGGTTTTTTGCACATGGCTTCTCCATTTTGGCTTTATTTTTGGTAAATAAATCGTAACATAGTGTAATATGTCATGTGTTGTTCATCTTAGGTTCTATTTACCTAATTTTAAGACCTGCTAAGAAACAGATGATTGTTATTATGTCCTGATATGTAAAACTGTAGAATTCAAAGAGGAGGTACTTTCTTTTTCCCATGACTGTATAAATGTTTTCTATGCATACCATATATTATTATTATTGCCATTTATGTAGCGCCAACAGATTCTATAGCGCTTTACAATATATCATTTGATAAGTAATCAGTAGTGTGAAAACAATAAAAAGGGAGAAATGTGTTTTTTGTTTTTAATCCACAGTTTTGGATCTAATAGCGCAGGTAAAGAAAATACATTAACATTTATTTATTAAGTCATCTTTGGCAGTTTTAAATCATGTATTACAAAAAAGGCATAGTTGTTTCAAAGTTAAAATATTTAAAAATGTGCTACATTAGCAGTGTATGGTCAAGAAAGCCAAAGACCACCAGCAAACCAAGTGTATTTCCCTAAGTGCAATATACCCACTTTTTTATTTTGCTATTTAATAATTAACCTCTGCCAAATTTGTGTTTACAGACCGGCATAAATGTAGACATAATACATGTTGCAGCTAGTTTAGTTTCCGGGGTGTAAAGGTGGCCCGGCAGCAGCCTTATGGGTCCTAGGAGGTGGCGCAGAAATTGACCCACATTTTTGGGGGGCTTACAATAAAGCACAGTAGGCACCTGACTTCCCATGTGACAGAGCACAGTGTGTGTTTGTGTGTGTATACTATATATTTGTTATTTTAATTTTTTTACTCTTTATGTGGACTATTGTGTTGCATCTTTCAGACAGTGCGTCCCTTCATTTTACGGAGATCAAAAAGAGAAGTGGATAAACAGCTCACCAAAAAATATGACCATGTATTAAAATGTCGACTTTCCAATCGTCAGAAGGCTTTGTATGAGGATGTTATTCTACAAACTGGGTCAGTTATTTTTTAAATTCATTCCAAGTTTTAAAAACACAGCCACTAACCATTTTACATGTATGTATGTATGTATATATATATATATATGTGTGTGTGTGTGTGTGTATGAATATATATACATGTGTATATATATGTATATCAGGTGATATATAGGGGGCACAGCAAAACTTAATGAAGTGGTTTTACATGCACATATCCTATCCCCCTTTTCTCTTAAACTGACAATGTCTACCGCAGCTTAATCATTCAGAAAGCATCCAATGCATCTCATAAAAACACTGATTTCAAAGTATTGATATGTAATATTAGTATGTTCCTTTAACATAATACGTGAATATTGTTACCTACCACCTGGTAGCTGAATTGATTTTATTGGTTAAATAAATCTGTTCCTTTCCCTAGATTTAATTATCTTGGTACATTTCACATATTAAGATGACTTCAGGCCATTAGGTCAGTCAATTAAATAGCATGAAAATGATACTTACTATAGGTTTTAGTATAGATCAGTGCCTCTCAACTTTCTTCACAACCTTATAATGTTAGTAAGAGATTTTCCTAGTACTTAGTAGTTAGTACTTTTATCCGTGGAAATACCCATAATAGTGGCAGTTTTGTATAAAGTGCCATAAAGTTCTGAAATTTTAGGACTAAAGTGCTACTTGACATGTCAGAAACAGGTTTGAATATCACTGCTTTAGTTAATAGAGAATGAGATCCCTCATGGAAATTTGAAGACGGAGAATATCTGATGGCAATATGCTGGGTTTCATTGCTTCTGAAAGTATGTTCAAATGTTAATATGGCTGACATTTCTTGTTCTTTGAGACTCTAATCTACTGCCTAGTGTGAATGTTAAAACTTTTTTTTGTGCCCTTGTCTGGCTTTTGAATTATTATTTCAGAGGTTTTTCATTTCTAAAGAACGCTTCTGTCACAGAACTACTCAGAAGCTCTTTTCATTCTGTAACGGTTTGCTCTACAGGGATAGAGATTCACCTTCTCACTGCTTGCCAATTTTGTTTCTGACTGCATATTATGCTATGGTAGATTTACCTGGCTTTAAATAAAACATTCTAACCCATGGCGCTTACTGGGAGAAGTAATATAACTATTGCTGTAGACCTGGATATCTTGGAGCTCTTTAAATTATATCTTTTATTATATCTGCTCTGGAGAGACAGGCAAACACCGTAGTTTAACCAACACATTTATGATCATGTTCCAATACCATAAGTAAACAATTCTATGCTCTTTAGTGTTTGTCCAAATTGCTAAAATCCTGCTTATTTACATCATATTTCTCAAGCCTCTTTCTTATATTATCTATAGATTTACATTTATACTTTGCTTGTATTGGTGTATAAATGTTTCTTTGAAAATAAATCAATAAATATTTATGTTGCATTAGGCTACTGTTAACCTGTATATGGAGAAAACGTACTTCATTATCCAATATAAAGAAAACAATACACTGTAATTAAAAGAAAAAAATTATAATGTTTAACAAAAAAAAGGATATTTTGCATTTCCTTTTGCAGCTTGTCCTTCAGTGCTGCTTCAATATAAATTTAAAGAAAAAAATAAACATTTAACAATTTATACAAATGTCTGTTATGAAAAAAACAAGAGCAGACTACTACAAAATAAAACAACTAGCTATTGGTGCACAAACAAAATTACCCCAAGTATTCACATTGCTTGGCTTCAGGTATATTTATTTCTTTTGACTGAGTAGAATATGTCAAATTCTTCAAAAGCTTATAGAAAGCTCCAGAGTGTTGGAGAAGAAAATATTCAACCTTTAAATGTCCCTTCTATGAAGCAAATCGCCAGGATCTGTTCTTCCTTACAGTGATGACTGCAGAGACAAGGCTCCTGTTCCCTCGTATTGTTTATAGTGGAAGCTCTGTACATTTCCTATATTATTTTGTGAGTAAATTAACAGGCATGGTTTTTCAGTAATGAGGTGTTAGTGGTATAATAGGAAAACAGAGAACTAGAAGTCTTATGATTATTTCCTGGATTATGGGTACCAATTTGTTTATTTTTGGACCAATAGTCACTTTCTTAGCTGTAGGAAAATGTTTGGTTTTTCATCCTCTACGTGCTTTACAAAGTGTTTTTGTAGTATCAAACTGCTAAATGTGCATATGCTTGCTTGGGAGTTATACATTTAACTCCTTACTGTATTTTTCCCACTTTTTCTGCAAAGTCTGACATATTACTCACTGCTTGACTATGCTGAGATTCTTTTGCAAAGGTTATATAGACAGTTTTGCTTTTTTTATGCAAATACGCTTTAAAAAAAACCACATTCTTGGAAATTCAGTTATATCGCTTTTTGCTGGGTAGTAATATATTTCCACAAGTATTAAGCCAAACACAGCGTGTATTTTTTCACTGGTTTTATTAAAGATATCCTAAATGTTACAAAATACTCTTTTGACATTTTTGTTATAAACCTGCCACAAGCTTAATTTTGCTGCTGAATAAGACAAAGGACTAAACAGGCTGCATTCTAGTTGATTAAATTATATTTAAAGGAATCCAAACAATATTATTCACTAAAGTGAAAATTCAAAGTGCATTTCAAACTCAAGGTAAAATAGCTGAACTGAACATAATCTCCAAGTCAGCTATGCTTCCAGTTTGGCAACTTTGCCCTTAAATTTAAATTCACTTTGAAATTTTAATTTTGTAAACAACACTGAAAGGTCAATAGTTTTCTGCTGGATAAACTGCTTATATGACAAAATAGCTGTAATTTAAAAGCGCAACCTCACTCTTAAGACGAATATTTAGTGCTCATTAGGAACCCCAGCAGAACAACTGGATCATCCTCGGATCACTTCCTGTTTAGCATCATCCAGTGTCTTTCAACAGCTTGTTCAACAGAATCCAATGGCAAATGAGTGTGAAATGCAAACTTTTTCCTGACACATTTACTTTGGAAATGAATGTGTTTTACATATATGATAATATATGAAACTTAAAAAAATCTCATGGAAACAAATACAACTACATATAATACTTCTATAGCTCACAACTCCATTCTAATGCTTAAACATAATTAAATTGTAAGAAATTACTTTTGATTTTTATTTCATGCAGGACTCAGGAAGCTCTGAAAGGTGGCCATTTTGTCAGCGTTCTCCATGTTTTGGTGCAGTTGCAGAGGATTTGTAACCATCCAGAGCTGGTGGATCCACGTCCTGAACATTCCTCCTACGTGTCGGAAACCCTGAAGTATAAATCGGCATCTCTAGTACTAAGGGCACTCGAATATGACCCTTGGAAGGTAACAGTAACAAATGCACATTGAAATTCTAAATTAATATACAGATACAGAGTATCTAGTAGAGACTGGCTCTGTAATTTTGTCCTGATTTCTCTACACAGATCACTTATTTTATTAAAGTTGCCTTTCCTTTATCTTTACTTATTTTCATTTGTAAATATATTTATCTTCTGAAAGTATACTGCTGCACAGTGATAATATTGAGGTAGAAGTTTTATTTTGGTTCTCTTTAGTGACTACTTCAGTTTGTTATTTACTCATTTTTTAAAGCACTTTTCTTGAAGATTATGGGTGTGCATGTGTCGAATCACTCTGTGCTGTTTAACCTAATCATTCTTTTTATGGCATGCTAGAGTGCAGACCTGTCTCTGTTTGATCTGGTTGGGCTGGAAAATAAAATGACCCGTTACGAAGCTCAGGTTTTGCCTGGACAAAAAGTGACCAGGAAGCTGATTGAGGAGATTTATAATTCACCTGACCCTGCTCCTCGTCCCAATTCCATGAAAATTAAGCCCAGCAGGTATGTGATTCTAGAAAACAGACTTTGCTAGCATATTTTTTTTGTGTTTTGACATATCTTGTAGTTAGCAATCATTCACTTACAGAGCTATTGTATGCTTGCTGACTCAAAAATATGGGTTTTGACGGGATTCACATACTGCTTTTATTCAAATAATTATATGATGAAGTATAAGATTTTTCAGTCACTGTATCCACTTATGTATTTTCAACATTGCAGACTGTTTCTGCCGATCCTTTATGGCCAAAAGCCAGAGGGACGGACTGTTACCTTTCCTAGCACACCAGCATCCCGCATGGTGACCACAACCACGGCCACCGTCACACAGCAAGGACAAGCACGAGGACGCTCTCCACTGACAACAGCCTCCGCTACTCAGAGTAAGAACAGGAGAGTGGGCATTGGTTATTATGTATTTTGTATTATGTAGTTTAACATATAGTTCTTTGTTGACTCGTTTTTTACAGCTCCTAGCATGCTGTGCTGGTGCTTATGTCCCAGGCACAATTGTCTGTCTGTCTTTTTCTCTCTCTATCTGACTCTACCTAGAGAATAGTTCTAAAAAATTTAGATTTTAGTCTGTTCTGAAACTACTGTTTGAGTCAGTAACAACCTTTGTATGCCTTTGTAGATGGCAATCCATCTGTGATCTGATGTGTGATTAAAGCCCTTGTTCTTTTCTACAGGTGGAGATGTGGTTAAAATTGGTCAGTTAGCTGCTGGTGGAGCCCAAGGGAGGATTGCACAACCCAAAACACCAGTTACCTTGCAATTCCAGGGAAATACATTTACCTTGTCTCAGAGCCAGCTACGTCAGCTCACTGCAGGCCAGCCGCTGCAACTTCAAGGTACGCTCATACAATATAAGTGTATTGGGGTGAAGATTACATGGTTTGTGTTTAAAAAGTACACAAAGTCAATGTGCACCTTGATAATTATATGTAATATGCAAAAAAATTGAGATGCATATTCCATCTTGCAATAAAGGAAGTGTGAAATGTAAGTTAATTTTTGTGCTAAAGTATAAGTTGCTTTTTGACAGCTAAGCAATTAATATTTTGGGTAGATCTTCTTAATTATAACTTTATGTTCTTCTAACTCTGGCCAGTACAGTAATCACATGTTAAAACAGTCTCACTAAAAAAAATAACCAATGAATACCAGAGTATAGGTTGTTTGGAGTATATTAATAAGGATTATTAGGGCATTAGGATTTGTGTACAATAATATATCTTTATGTTTAGAGTTTCCGATAGTGATATTGACAGTATGTGGCTAAAATTGTGTAGCCCCATAATCAGACTGACATATTTGAGCTATAGTAGTCTAAATTTGACAAGCAAAATTACACTGTAAATGAGATTTATAGGTTATACCATTTGGATTAGTGTTAACATTGTAAAATAGTTTGAATTTTGTAGATTGGACTTTAGAGAGTTGGTTCAATAAAAAGGAATTATTGATAAAGAACATATTTTAGCTGCCTTGTATGTATGTGAACAACTCTTGTGTAAAAAAAATTTAACTTAGTTTATCCACTTTGTGAAGCAGAATATTTTTTCTATAGCTAGCAATCTGTAAATGCTCTGTCACTATATTTTTTAAATTTTGCATTTTTACATATTAATATCATAAAAACGATTTGCCTCTCAAATGCAGGAAGTGTCCTCCAGATTGTGTCAGCACCTGGACAACAGTACCTGCGGCCACCTGGACCAGTTGTAATGCAAACAGTATCTCCAGGAGTCCCCATCCAAAATGCAATGAATTCTATTGGAAACCAGCATTCATCTACACTTCCTAGTGTTCCTCCCTCTCCTCAGACAGGTATAAATCAATAGTATCTAGAGCATAATAGTTATCTTGAAAGAAAAACACTCATTATTCAAACAGCTTGTTTCACATAAGTTCTCTGCATAGGTGTCTTCATTTTATTCAGTTCCTAAGGAATAGGGAGTTTGCATACTTCTATATTGATTATCCTTGTTGCGAACCAGACCCTAGGCTGGCAAACTGTTTTCAGAGTAGAGTAGACAATGTATTGTGATCCAGGCACTCAAGGAAAGCACTGTAGCAGTTTTACTGGAATAACAGAACAGGCACAGCCAGGGATGTATTTACCACAAGGCAAACAAGGCATTTGCCTAGGGCGGCACTTTCGGGAGGGGCGCCAAAAAATGCCACCCCAAGCTTCCAGACAAATGCCTTGTTTGCCTCATGTTTTGGGGCTGTCCACCTTACTGTGAGTGAGTGAGTGTAGCTGTCAGTGTGTGTCTGTGAGTGAGTGAAAGTGTGTGTATGTTTGTGTGTGTGTCTTTCAGTGAGAATGGGTGTGTCAGTGTGTGTATGTCATTTTATGTGTATCTGAGAGTGTGTGCCTGTCAGTGAGTGGGTGAGTTGGTTAAACAGTGTGTGCCAATGACTGTGTATCTGTCAGTGAGTGTATATCAGTGCACGTATCAATGAAGGCATGTGTCTGTCAGTCAAAAAAGTGGCTTTGACACAAATTGGGGTGGCAAATTTAGATTTTTGGAGGTGCCCGAATTTAGTCATGCCTAGGGCAGCACAAATCCAAAATTCACCACTGGGCACAGCAACGTTTCGACCTTCAATTAGGTCTTTATTTAGCTTGCCTGGATCACACTACTGTTCATTGTAATCCGTGTCTTCTGGGAAATTAAAACCAGGGAATATCAAGAGTAAACTCATAGAAGGAACTTTAAATAATTATTTGCTATTGCAATGAAGCAGATGCCTTTGAGTAAAAAAATTAGTGTAAAACGACCACAGAAACTTCTAGTAAAAGCACAGCCAGAAGTTTGGTAGTGTAGAAGCCCTGGGCAGTACATTGGGAAATATTAAAATTGTTGTCTTTTTATGGTAATAACAAATGCATGGCAATCATGGCACTGAATATATGTTTTGTTATTAATGATTTTGTATAGGAATACAAGGTAGAAATCTACTGTCCCATTCTGGGTGTGTGGAGCCTGCAGTTGGCCTGAAGTCTTCACCAAACCCAGCAGTGCCAGCACAGGTACTAAGCTTCAGTTTTCAGAGATTACTTGATATCATCATGTTTTTAGAACTTTTAGAAAACTGGAACAGCCAAAGCCTGCATTCTTCATTCTTTGATGTTTATGTTTTCCATGTGCAGTTTCATTTACTCATATAATTGCATTATTAATTTAATTGTAATTATTATTGCTATCATTATTCACTAATTATACTAATTGCTGCCATCAGTTAATGTTTAGATACTATACACTGCGAACAGAGAGGAGTCTTGTGTACATATAAATGCATGTGGGTTTGCATTAATGCACATGTAAATGAAAGGAAATAAAAAATGTTTTTTTTCCCAACAGGAAGTAGCAGAAGATAAGCCACGCGGGTTGAAAGAGCGCCTGGACCACCTTTTCACCTGTAACGAACGGCGCTGCACGCAGGCCCCGCTCTATGGCTCAGATTTGCTGTCACTTTTCTCGCTGGACTCTGTTGGTTTTCGACATCAAATGGGCAACAGCCATTGGCGCTGGGCTGGCTATGCAAACTGCCTTTTATCTTCCCGCTGTCCTGAGGGTTCCAGAAATCCACTGAGGCACCTTATATTGTCCCCAGAACAGCAGAAAACTGTCCTGGAATATCATGCTAGAAGGTGGTTGTCAGTGGCATGTGGAGATGGATTACATTTTCTGTCTTGATGTAATTTTAGTAAAGTATAATATTCTGGTTGCATATCTTCAGAACATCAATATTTTGCAACAAAAATTAGTGTTTATTTTGTAATATCAATTAATCACAAGGAATCAAAGGGTTCTGTAATGTAAGAACTGTATGGGTGCCATAACAACTTAATTTAAATTAAGTTGTTATGGTATCCAGATGTCCTTAGTGCTTTCTTGCCTAAAGGGGTTTAACCTTCTCGAATGGTTCAACCCTAAAGGTTGCTCTCCAGCACCGTATCTCCCTGTCTATAGCAGCATCTAGTTTCTCCAATGTAAGTGCGGTGTGCCGACGGGCAGTGGAGCCAATGATTTTTCTAGAGCTATCAACTGACTCTCTAAGCCAATCAGTGGCTCCCTATTCATGAATAAAGGCCATTTTTTTTTAAAATAAATGAGTAGCTACTGATTCTGCAAGGTTAGTAAATGATCAGATTATTGTACAAAAATAATGAATATCAGGACTCAAATTTTCACTAGCCAGTGGCAAGTGAAAAATCAGTCCTGTTGAGAAGACTATGGTTACTCTACCATAGACCCTACAGGCTTGCAGTGGCAAGTAACTTTTAGACCTGGCTAGTACTTGGGACTTGGACATAGGACTTGGAATTTTGAACCCTGTACTTGTTTGAATGCAATTATTGTCTGCCAAATATTTCCATTATGTTTTTCTTAGTTCTCCAAATTGTGTTATATCAATGCTATCCAGTTTTATTGTGTTTAATTCCATCTCCCTCTGCATCATCCAGGTCACAGTGTGTAGTGCCAGCTGTTGTTGCTGCTCCCCCAGCACTGGTAGTGCCCCATCCTCCTCCTCCTTACACTCACAATATAAAGATCCTGAGTCATTGCCTGAGAGAGAAGGCAGCCCCATATCTAAAGGACCTACGAGAGAAGACATCCCCTTACTGTGTGCAGTTCCCTGACCTGCGGCTTATCCAGTGTGATTCAGGTAAGTTCTACATCTGCATCATGTGTAAAAATATCTTTTGGAACGGTCTTCCAGTCACACAGTAGCTTTTTTGTCACAGTATTTGTTAAAAAAAACACACAAAACAAAAAAAAATTTGAGTATTCTATGGAAGCAAAATTGAGTAGAAAGGAAAAGTGGCAACACTTATTTAAAAATTAGTGGTCTGTATTATGCGATTTTTGATCACTGATACATTATTGTGAAGGACCATAGGTGTATATGTGAGACACTTTAATACAACCATTCACAGGTAAACATTAGTTAATTTTACATGAATTTGACATGTTCAAACAGGTAATTTGTCCTAACTTATTTGCTTGCCTTGATGCAGGTTTACAGTAGAGATATTTGCTAATGTTTCCTCTAAATATGACACGCAGGGAAGCTGGAGGCTCTGGTCATCCTTCTCCGGAAACTGAGGTCTGAAGGTCGACGTGTTCTGATATTCTCCCAGATGCTGCATATGTTGGACCTATTGGAACTGTTCTTGGACTCATATTCCCTGACTTTCCTGAGGATCGATGAGAATGCCAGCTATGAACAGTGCCATGTATGCAATTTCCTATCTCAGCTTGCTAAATCATTTAAACTATAAGTACAGAAGGGAAATGAAAATGAAAGTGTCACTTTGCACTCAGAGGGACCAAGCATTTTGTTTCAGAGAAGGTGCAATGTGAAGCCATCCATCGAACAGAATTAGCATTTTATTTATTAGAGAAACTATAGTATTCTGTTTGTGTCTCATCCATAGTGCAGTTGTAAATGTGTCCAATACAATATAGCTTTATAGAAATATGAAGAATAGCAGCCCATCCCAGCTAAATGCATTCAAGAAAATATGCATTTTATACTAAGAAGTCTTAATCATAGATCTGTGCATTAATAGGTCTTTCTAAGTATTCTGTACTGAAAAGCAGCAGAATGAGTATCATCACCAATATGTATTATTCTGGCCAGTACCAGCATGAGATTAATATTAAAGGCAAAATAAAGAGGACTGGCTTAATAAGTGCCATTGTTGCATATCAAAGGGTGCAAACAATTGGTAATAAGGCAAAAAGCTGGGAGAAGAACTGTCATAGTTATTGCTTCCTTTATGGGAAAGTTGCATTTTTATACAGTATATTTTTTTATTTCATGAATTTATTTCACAGTTAATGCTTTATAGTATAGTTGTTTTGCTGCTTCTGAAGCATGTACTTGAACTGATCTAGAACGAAAACCAATATTCACATCCCAATCCACTGCTACTTTTTGGCTTTGGGTGTAATTTTTACAACTTGTGAAACTTTCTTCTCACAGGATTTAATGAAGAGCTTTAATCAAGACCCCAGAATTTTCTGTGTCCTAATATCTACTCACAGCTGCTCTCTCGGGGTTCCCTATGTGGAAGCTGACACAGCTATATTTTATGACAATGACTTAAACCCTGTGATGGACTCTAGATCCCAGGCATGGTGCGATCGCATCGGTAAAAGTAAAGACATCCACATCTATAGGTAACAGTGGCTGGAGCCATACGTTGTGTTTTTTGTTAGAGTTTATTTACTAAAGTGAGAATTCAAAGTGAATTTTAAATTTAAGGTGAAAATAGCCGAACTGGAAAAATTCTGTAAGTCAGCTGTGCTTTCAGTTCAGCTACTCTGGCCTTAATTTGAACTTTACAGCACAAGGCTTTTAAATACTGTTATATAATCACATTATTGCAGTTAAGTATGAATTTCGCTACTTTTAGACTTGTAAGTGGAAACTCCATTGAAGAGAAGTTGCTGAAGAATGGCAACAAAGATTTGATAAGAGAAGTTGCCGCCCAGGGGACTGACTTTTCCATGGCTTTCTTAACTCAGGTACTTTCTTTCATCAAAATAGCTCGCTTCCCCGAGTCTAGCACTGAGATCTTCTATTCCTAGCACTGAAATCCTTTTTATCTATTATCTTTTTATTTAATATATGAGATGTCATTGTTAGAGGATTTAACTGGATGTAAAAAAACAACTTTTTTTGTATTTTTCCATAGCAAACTATACATGAGCTGTTTGAACTTTATTCACCTCTGGAAGATTCAGGATTTGGAGCAAAAGCTGAAGAATTTGTAATGCTTTCTCAAGAACCACCTCCAACAGAAACAATAGCTACCAAGTTTGCCAAACCTTTTATAGAGGTAAGAAGCTGTTGCAGAAGGATTATTGTAGTGCTTGAACCCATGCTGATTTGCAGTATAAAAATACAGGAGCTGTTGTTTTCTGAAATAATTGAGATCTTGTTAATAAATGGTTTACTTTTTTAAGATGTTTTGTAAAGGCAACACAACAATTATTATCCAGGTAGATTATTTCTTATAAAGTAATTTTCTTTTTAAAAAACACGCACTTGTCTTTTTTTGTGTATATTGAATTTAAATCCAATTATGTCATTCCATTAAAAAATCTAAAGGCTTTAAAAAGCATTGAACATGGAGGAGAAATGGAGGAAGATTATCTGGCACCAGTCACAAATGGAGAGCAAGACAATCACACAGAGCTAACTGACAGTGGCTACTATGATGAGGAAACGTCTGAACTAAATGAACTTGCTGAAGTGGTGAAGCAGGCAAGTCATTTATAGAGAATATTGGGAAACAATGCTGTTTGTTCTTTGAAATAGTTTTTGATTTGTACAAGAAATAAATATTAACAGTGCACCCAAAATGTATTAAAGTAGTAATTATTTAAAATGTCCTACAGATGGCAGCAATGTGATGAGCACAGAAACTAGGCAATATAGGTTTTGGCCATTTCATGGTAGTATATTCTCAGAATTCGTTGATAATCTTGAATATCAATTGCCTCTGTTTGATGTAGTCGGCAAATATACTGCCCATAAGCGGCCCAGACTTAGATTTCCTATTACTTGTGCTCAGTACAATACTGCTGTGTATTGAACATTTTGTATAATTACTGTTGTAAATTATTAATACATTTTTGAGGACAAATTGAATATTTTTATTTTACTTTTCTTAATACAGCTTTTAAAGTGCTGCTGCCTGATTTACATATATTATACAGTGCTGTATTACACAATTTCTATTGTTTGAATAGAGTTTCTGTCAAAATTACAGCAGTTAGATAATAATGACAAAATCATCAATATCATCAGTTCCCCCACATCTTCCACAGTAGACGCAGTGCAGCCTTTTGGAGCTTGGAGGGCAGACACCACTCCTTACTCTTTCCTTCAGTTCAGTGCTGGGATACTATTCCAGGTTGTGGGAGAGAGAAGGCTGATTGGCATGGTGAAGTTTCCTCTTTAATAGCCATGGGGTTGGCCAGTGAATTTTGCCTCAAGTTTGTTCCTCCAGACAGGGCATCTGGACGGGGAATGGGCTAACTGACTTAGCATATTCAATGAGCTTGCCTTGTTCCTAAAGCAAGGCCTGATCCTTTAGAAGGGTGCCCTAAACCATCTAATGGTAATCCGGTATTTTTATTGTGTTTCTTAGCATGCTCAAGCTGTTTAATGTTTTTGTATTACCAGTGCATATACATTGCTGTGGTGTTCTTAATCGTCCTCTGTACTGTTACTTTGCACGGTTTTTTTTTGAATTTGACAATTTTTATTTATTTTCATCAAATTTGTAGGGGTACAGAAGAGAAGGGGTGGTTATGGGGGGGAAAAAGCCGATAGTTTAGTACCTTGTAGTTTCGCATTTCGAGCATAACAATCATGTAGCAAATAGAAACATTACATCTTGTATTTTTTAGTTCACATTACATAAACTTTCGTTCCCTGGGCAGATCACCCTTTATGGCACGTCTGACTGCGGGAACTTTGTGTAAGTGGTTATTGGCTTTAACTCTATTATGTATAATAATTTCCCATTTGCGTAGGGGAATAAAGATAAGGCGTGGAGGGGAGCTCGAAGGGGTTAGTCTAATTGGTGCTTATAGCACTGTTGTTTCGTGTAGGATGTCTGCATAGGGTTCGAGGAATCATCTCTTTTTGTTAATTGAGTGCTTTCTCTTATTTGCCGAAAGAGGGCTGTTTCGTTGCCAATGTGTGTATCGTCTTTTAGTGGGATTCCTTTAGGGGAGACCTGTTAGAACTGATGTATGTTCCCGTTGTGGATAAACACGATGAGTGTTCACTATCCGCTTTCGATAGGGGGTCCCCTTTCTGAATAAGTGGGGATGTGATTGCTGTTGTTGCAGCGGGGTTCAGAATGTACTATACTTCAGTGACCTAGTCCCTGAGAGGTACTCGTCTAAGCTACCTTTCTCTCATGTTGTGTGTAAGGTGTCGAGCTGGGGCCAGGTGCGTAATGGTTTATACTTTCATAAGGCTTTTAGTCAAGGCTGGAGGGTGAGAGTGGGGGGAGAGTGGGGGGTGGAGAATGAGGGTGAGGGTTGAGAACTTGGTGCTAGAGGTAGTGTAGCCCCAATGTGGTCGACATCCGTCGGGAGCGTCAGGGGGAGTGGAGGTATGTCTCAAGTCGTGTATAGTCGTGGGTGTTAGTGGTGTATCGGGTGGGCAGTGGGCAGGGTTTGCTGCTCCCAGTAGAAAGAGGATCATGTGGTTTGTCTCTTTTTTGCCTCTCTTCGCATTAGGCTAAGGGGGTTGTGTTGGTGGGATCCTTGTCGAAAGGTAGGTTCGCCACATCTCGGCGATGGATGGACTTAACTTTCCGATTTTCAATAGGTGCCACATTCGGAGTTCGTAGTCCACTGTTGTTGACATCAAGGCGGTGATTTCCTGGGTTGAGGGGAGGTTTGAGGTCTTCCAATTTCTGGCTATTAGGGTGGAGACTGTGCTCAGTATAAGGAATATCATTTTTTTTAGCTGGTTTGGGGGTAGCTTCAGGTAGTGATTGCAGGAGAATCGTTTTGGGTTCGTGAGGCAGGGAGTATTCTGTAATTTCTTGGATCATTTGTTCAGTCTTCTTCCACAGTTCGTTTACCGTGCGGCAGGACCACCATACATGTAGCATCGTGCCTCTGTGAGAATTGCATCGCCAGCATATGTCCGACGAACCTGGGTACATGGAGTGTAGTCGTGTGGGTACCATATACCATCTATACAGCAGTTTGCGTGAAGTTTCAAAGTGGGCCGCGCAGGAGGACATACCTTCATGCGCTGTATAGATTTTCTTCCATTCTCGAGGGGAGATCGTTTCTTGGAGGTCTTCCTGCCAGTCTTTCATAAATTTCCATGTGCTTTCTGTTTTGAGGTTTGTTAGTCCGTTATAGCAGGTGGAGAGCGCTTTTTTAGGGGGTGATGCTGCCATGCAGTGCATTTCGAACTTCGTCGCTGTGGTCTGTAAAGTCGGTTTTCTGCTGTGGATCGTGTTGTTTTGCAGTAAGGCCTTTAATTGAAGGTATGAGAACGTGAAGTTTGATGGGAGTGTAAATTCGGTTTGGAGGTCTGGGAAGTGTTTCAGGTCTTCGGGCGTGTAGAGGTGATACATGTGTGTGATGCCTTTGTCTTCCCATATGTGGTGAGGGAACGTGCCATTGCAGTGGTGTAGTGTTTTGGTTGGGGCTGCTAGTGCCCATGGATGCGCTGAGCATAGTTTTTCCCTGCAGGTATCCCATGTGGATATTAAGAGCCTGGTGGTAGGCAGCAGGTCCGAGCATTTCGGTCTTGCATGTTTGGGAGTCCATAAGGTGGAGGAGAGGTCGTGGTTTGTACAGAGTAGGCTTTCCATCGCTACCCATTGTGGGGGTTGTTTCGTGGTGTGAGCGTTAATGACGTTTGTGAGTAGGGCTGCTTGGTGGTATGATTTTAAGTTAGGGAAAACCATTCCCCCTTGTTGTACGTGTCTAAAGAGCAGGGCTTTAGGTACTCTGGGGTGTTTTCCACCCCAGAAGAAACGGAGGAGGATTGCTTGCATTTTTGTCAGGTAGCTCTGTGGGACCTTGATTTGCAAGGACCGAAAGAGATATAAGAGTTTAGGGAGTACTGTCATCTTGATAGCAGCTATCTTTCCGACCCATGATAGGAATAGATTTGCCCATCTACGAAGTAGTTGTTCAATTTCCCTTTGTATTTTTGCGTAGTTCGCTGTAAAGAGATCGGTGGATTTGTTGGTAATCTTGATGCCTAAGAACGTTAGGAAGTCTGTTCTCCAGTCATAATCGTGTGCCGCTTTAAGGACATTTTCAGTGGTTCTGGGCATGTTGAGGCACATTGCTTGCGTTTTGGTGATGTTGAGTTTGTAGTAGGATTGTTGGCTGTATGCGTGTAGTTCTTTGTGTAGGGAGGGAAGAGAAATGAGTGGTTGGGTGAGTGTGAGTAATATGTCATCTGCGAATAGATTGAGCTTATATTCCTGTTGGCCAAGTGGGACTCCGTGTATGTTATTATTCTCACGGATGGCTATGGACAGGGGTTCTAGGGCCAGGACGTATAGGAGGGGAGACAGTGGGCAACCTTGGCGGGTGCCGTTGGTTATCGGGAAGGGTTGCGAGCAGAACCCCGAGGTCAGAACTGTCGCTGTGGGGTTGCTGTATAGAGCCTGTATGACTGACAGGAAGGTCGGTGGAAAGCCGTAGAGGGTCATGGCTTCGTGTAGAAAGTGCCAGTTGAGGCGGTCGAACGCCTTTTCGGCGTCAAGTGATAGCATAATGCTCTCTGTGTTGGTGTGTTTTAGGAGATGGTGTAGGTTCAGGACCTTTCTGGTGTTATCCGGGCCCTGTCTGCCCGCCACGAAACCCACCTGGTCTGTGTGTATGAGGGAGGGTAGTATTGCTTTAAGTCGGTCAGCATGGATTTTCGCGTAGAGTTTAGCGTCTGCGTTAAGCAGTGAGATAGGTCTGAAATTTTGGCATACAGTTGGGGTCTTTCCCGGTTTGGGTATCGTGATTACGTGGGCTGACAGGAACTCAATGGGGAAGGAGCTCTGGGTAGTTGCTTCGTTGAAGAAATGGGTAAGGGAAGGGGCAAGTTCGTGTTTGAATGTCTTGTAGTATGTGTTGGTGTACCCATCTGGGCCTGGTGCTTTACCTCTGGGCAGTGCCTCAATGTGGAGAAGGACTTCTTCTAAGGTGATTGGGGCACTGAGCTGTGTCGCTTGATGTGCGTTTATAGTGGGGAGTGCGAGTTTGTTGAGGTAAGACCTAATGGATGTCGGTGAGGGTCTGGGCGCATTCTGGTCGTCTTTCAAGTTGTATAGAGAGCCATAGTAGTGGGCAAATTCGTTGCATATATGTGAGGGTTGCAGTACTTTGTGACCAGTGTGTGTTTTTATGTATTGTATTCTAGTTTGTGTCGGTTGATCTCTAAGTCTGTGCGCCAATGTTTTTGTAGCTTTGTTGCCCATTGAGTAGGATGTGGCTTTTAGCGTTTTCAACGCAGCCGTTGCCTTGCGGAGGTGTATGGCGTTAATTTCGTCTTGCGTGGATTGGATTTGCTGCTGGAGTGCTTTTGTGGGGTTTGCTTGGTTCGATCTATGGAGGTCTTGGATCTTCTTAAGGAGCGAAAGCATTGAGGAGTAGTTCAATTTTTTAAGATGGGCTGCTCTACTTATCAGGATGCCTCTAACGACAGCTTTGTGGGCTAGCCACAGGGTGGCCGGTGTCGTGTCTGCAGGGCTATTGGTTGTGAAGTATGAAGTCATTTCGTCTCTTACTTGCTTTAGGAAAGAGGGTTCGTTAAGGAGATGTTCGTTCATTCTCCAGGGGCTGCGGTGTTTGAATTGGTACGAGTCTGCTAGGACCAGCGACACCGGATTGTGGTCCGAGATCGTGGATGTTTCTATGTCACACGTTCGTATTAGTTGAAGGTGTGCGGAGCGCAGGAGGAACCCATCTATCCGGGAGTAGGTATTATGTACTTGGGAGTAGTGGGTGTATTCCTTGTTAGTGGGG
Organism: Pelobates cultripes; assembly: GCA_933207985.1. Lineage (NCBI taxonomy): Eukaryota > Metazoa > Chordata > Amphibia > Anura > Pelobatidae > Pelobates > Pelobates cultripes. The sequence goes on along the minus strand of OW240916.1, from coordinate 207,208,875 downwards.
TGGAGAATCCTCCAAATGTCATATAGTCCATGTGCTGACAGTAGTTTGTTTATGGAGTTGCAGCTCTTGTGTAGTGATTTCTTGCGTGACGATGTGTGTCGGGCTGTGGAGTCTGTATCAGGGTCTAGTATGTGATTGAAGTCACCGCAAATGACCGTGGTGCCCGTTTAGATTTTCTCAACTTTGTCAAGCAGGTGAGCTAGGTAGGTCTCTTGGTTGTCATTTGGCGAGTAAGAATTCACTATCGTGTACGTTGAGTTATTTAAGGTGCAGATTAAAATGATGTAACGACCTTTCGGATCAGAGTCGATTGAGATTAGGTCAAAGGCTATAGAGTGGCTTATCAGTATCGTTACACCTTTACTTTTGGTTGGGGAGGTGGAATGAAACTGGTGTGGATAGGATTTGAGATCCAGGACGGGGTTGGAGTCCTGTTTGAAGTGGGTCTCCTGTAAGCAGACGATGTCTGCGTGCGTGTTATTAAGTTCTTTAAGGAGGGTGTGTCGTTTGTTGGGTGAGTTTAGACCTCTTACGTTGTGGGTAAGTAACTTCATTTTCCGTGAGTGGTGTATATTGTTTATGTGGATAATATTAGGGAGTCGTGTGGGGCAGTTAAGTGGTGTGGAGGCGGGAAGGGAAACAGTCTCAGTCTTGGGGAGTCGAGGGGTTGATCAGCTCGTCCGGCGTGGGCGACCGTGTGGTTCAGCAACGAGTATTCACGGTCTGGTAGGAGCTAGGTGCAACTAGGAAATCAATCAAATTTTCCAGCACAGAATAACAAAATAAAAATATAAACGGTTAAACAGTAAACAAAGAAAGTATCTTACAAGGTGTCTTAAAGGGTATGTGCCTTCGCTATGGCACTTCCTAGGTGGGGGTAGTGTGGGCGGTTCGGTTTGAGCGTAGATCGCTACGGGCCCTATGTGATTCCGGGGCATCTCCCCTGCCTGAAAGGTTGGTGTGTAATGATTGGAGCGCTCAGCACCGCTGTGGGTATAGTAGGGCTTAAGTGGTTTTAGAGGAGGCTGTGTCCGCGAGGGACAGCCGCCAAACTAATAAAGGAAAAGAGAGGGATGTGCACCCTATGTAAACAGGGCGAGGTTGTTAGGCTAGGCCTAGTGTGGCGGCGTGCTCAATGCCGCTCCCTTCACCAAGGGGAGTCATTCGAGGGCATATCATAAGGGTGCCAATTAGTAATAAACATGACATTAACATACGTTATAACCTAGGATATAACATTTAGGTAACAAAGCAAACATGTTGCGAACTTGCTGTTTCTTATCGGGTACGGTCAGTCCTCTCTCGGAGAAGTGCGTCTCGCCTTCTGGGGCCGGCAGTCGTCGGGTAGCTGTTTACCGGGGTTTCTGGGGTTTGGCTGTGTGTTGTGGGATAAACCCCACTGCTTCAGGAGGTTCAGTCCTTCCGTCGGTGTAGCAGCCGGGATGATTTTTCCTCCCTTTGTTATGAGCAGCTTGGCTGGATAGCCCCATCTGTATGGCACTCGGTTTTGCCTCAGCGTGTCTGCCACGACCTTGAAGGATCGTCTGCGGCGTAGCGTCTCTGCTGATAGGTCCATGAACAGGAGTATGTCTTGGAATTGGGTAGGTAAGTCCTTTTTGGTGCGGTGCGCCCGTAGGATCTGTTCTTTGATGTGGTAGTAGTGGAGTCTCATAAGGACATCTCTCGGTGTGGAAAGCGGTAAGTGTTGAGGCTTGGGGAGTCTGTGGATGCGGTCTAGTAGAAACATTTCTGCGGGGATATCAGGTAGTAAAGCGTGGAAAAGCTCCACAGCGTAGGCTGTGAGATTTTGCGGTGCAATATCCTCTGGTACCACTCTCAGCCGTATATTATTGCGGCGTGATCTGTCTTCGGCATCCGCCATTTTGGTCTCTTGTCTGTGCATTTGTTCTTCAAGTATACTGAGGCGTGTGTCAGCAGCATTGCAGGCCCCGGTGAGGCTTTCCATGCTGTCCTCCAGGTGGGAGGCCCTAGCTTCTATCTCTTTTAAGCCTTTCCTTATGTCATTTAAAGCATTGGTGACAGCAGCTTGCATTTTGGTGACTGCTGCATCTAACATAGTTTGCAGGAGATTTTGGGTCAGGGGGCAGTCATCTTGTCTGCTTACTATTTCGTCGCGTTCTATTTCGCATTCTTGGCCGGCGCCATCTTGGATCTGGGGGTCGGCGGTTTTATGTTGCGGCGTGCGGGCTGTGAAGAAGGCATTTTTTTCTTTTGCCTCCGTAGCCTTTTTCGTCCGGTGCTGGGACATTGTGTGAGCGTTGGTGGGCAGGGGATGCACCCGGTAAGGGTTGTTTTAGCCGCTTTTTCGAGCCCGTGATCGCGGAGCTCGCTTAGTGTGCGTCCATCACTTCCGACGGTCGGCCACGCCCCCTACTTTGCATGTTTTATATTTTTTTCTGCTACTTTTTTTTTATGACTGATCTGCTGTGCTACCCGCTGCTCCAGGGGTTGCACACTAATGTGATTGAGCTTGTCCATATGCTATCTCCTACTTAAATATAAAATCCTTATTCGGGTCCTAATTCATAAGAAAACACAATGATGACCGAAGTTAAGTCAAGTTTAAGTTGATAAAGATTTATAAGTTCGGCGTTCCAGGCAGAAAAAGCTTGTGACATTTTTGTATTGTGATCGCTTTGAAAAAACACTCAGTTCTGACAGATTGCAGAAAAAGGTATAAACTGAATGCTGATGTTGGATTGGGATGCCTCTGTCAGCAGCATAATAATGAGGAGGTTAGAAGAGTTGAGCAGTTCCATTAGTTGCTGAGGTAGGTAATATAACTGACATTTGGTAAAGCACAAACAGTTGTTGAAAAGTGCATTCAAGTATGAAGGATGATGCCATAGCTCATAGCACTATGATTATCTAAATAGATATGTTGTGAAGATTTATCATTTTTAAAGTGTACAAACAATTGACAGCACACTTGCCCATTTCTCTGCAGTTAACCCCGATTGAAAAGTACGCTTTGAATTATCTGGAGGAATTCTACACATCGGGCACCTGGGGCAAGAAGGAGATCATAGAGGTTGGATTCTGCAATTCTTACTTACAATAGTACAAGTTTGACTGCATAATTGACTACCAGTTGTTTTTGCATTGTTCAAAAGAGTAAAATATGCACATTACTTTGGATGTAACTATTAAAGTTGTGCTCTCTCACATTTCCTTTTACACAAAGCCTTTCTATTTAATCTATAGCAGCTAAAAATGACAAAGAAAAAATGGGAAATTCAGCAGCTCAAAGAAAAAATTGAGTGGGAAGAGAAAATAGCATTGGAGGAAACAGAAGAGGAACTTTTGACCTACACAAGAGAAGATGCCTATAATGAGGTAGGTGATACCCTGTAGAAGTGCTGTTTCGATCTAAAACATTGACTATAACAAATAGCAATAATGAGTATGGTGTCTGGGGTACATGGATATTTTGTTGCAGAAGAAGCGAAATCATGTCAGATCGCACTTAGACGATTTAGTCAAAATTTGTTCCAATGCACGTTATATATATATATTTATACACACACACACATCAAACAATATAAAGCCATCACTCTCAGACTTAGCAAGTTGAAAAAGATTTAATCCAAATACAATTCCACGTGTATGTATATATATATATATATATATATATATATAAAAATTCCTTGGCCAGGTGCACTACCAGGGCTCCAGTGTACAGACTTGCAAAAAGTAGATGGCTGCACTCACGGTCTTTAAATAAAAATTAACTTTTATTGTGTCATCTTAAAATCAGGATCAACGTTTCAGTCCTCTCCAAGGATCCTGATGAAAGTCCTTGGAGAGGACTGAAACGTGGATCCTGATTTAAATTTTTATTTAAAGACCGTGAGTGCAGCCATCTACTTTTTGCAAGTATATATATATATATATATATATATATATATATAAAAGAAAAAGTATGTGAACCCTTTGGAATGATATGGATTTCTGCACAAATTGGTCATAAAATGTGATCTGATCATCATCTAAGTCACAACAATAGACAATCACAGTCTGCTTAAACCAATAACACACAAAGAATGAAATGTTGCCATATTTTTATTGAACACAGCATGTAAACATTCACAGTGCAGGTGGAAAAAGTATGTGAACCCCTAGACTAATGACATCTCCAAGAGCTAATTGGAGTGAGATGTCAGCCAACTGGAGTCCAATCAATGAGATGAGATTGGAGGTGTTGGTTACAGCTGCCCTGCTCTATAAAAAACACACGCCAGTTCTGGGTTTGCTTTTTACAAGAAGCATTGCCTGATGTGAATGATGCCTCACACAAAAGAGCTCTCAGAAGACCTACGATTAAGAATTGTTGACTTGCATAAAGCTGGAAAGGGTTATAAAAGTATCTCCAAAAGTATCTCCTTGCTGTTCATCAGTCCACGGTAAGACAAATTGGAGAAAGTTCAGCACTGCTGCTACTCTCTCTAGGAGTGGCCGTCCTGTAAAGATGACTGCAAGAGCACAGCGCAGACTGCTCAATGAGGTGAAGAAGAATCCTAGAGTGTCAGCTAAAGACTTACAAAAGTCACTGGCAAATGCTAACATCCCTGTTAGCGAATCTACAATACCTAAAACACTAAACAAGAATGGATTTCATGGGAGGATACCACAGAGGAAGCCACTGCTGTCCAAACAAAACATTGCTGCACGTTTACAGTTTGCACAAGAGCACCTGGATGTTCCACAGCAGTACTGGCAAAATATTCTGTGGACAGATGAAACCAAAGTTGAGTTGTTTGGAAGAAACACACAACACTATGTGTGGTGAAAAAAAGGCACAGCACACCAACATCAAAACCTCATCCCAACTGTGAAGTATGGTGGTGGGGGCATCATGATTTGGGGCTGCTTTGCTGCATCAGGGCCTGGACGGATTGCTATCATTGAAGGAAAAATGAATTCCCAAGTTTATCAAGACATTTTGCAGGAGAACTTAAGGCCATCTGTCTACCAGCTGAAGCTCAACAGAAGATGGGTGTTGCAACAGTACAATGACCCAAAGCATAGAAGTAAATCAACAACAGAATGGCTTAAACAGAAGAAAATATGCCTTCTGAAGTGGCCCAGTCAGAGTCCTGACCTCAACCCGATTGAGATGCTGTGGCTTGGCCTCAAGAAAGCGATTCACACCAGACATCCCAAGAATATTGCTGAACTGAAACAGTTCTGTAAAGAGGAATGGTCAAGAATTACTCCTGACCGTTGTGCACATCTGATCTGCAACTACAGGAAATGTTTGGTTGAAGTTATTGTTGCCAAAGGAGGTTCAACCAGTTATTAAATCCAAGGGTTCACGTACTTTTTCCACTTGCACTGTGAATGTTTACATGGTGTGTTCAATAAAAACATGGCAACATTTCATTCTTGGTGTGTTATTAGTTTAAGCAGACTGTGATTGTCTACTGATGATGATCAGATCCCATTTTATGACCAATTTGTGCAGAAATCCATATCATTCCAAAGGGTTCACATACTTTTTCTTGCAACTGTATATATATATATATATATATATATATGCAGAAGCTCCTCTTTTGGCGGTTTGTTGATGCTATTTTTGCAAAAAAAAGTATTTTACATTAAAGGGTTAAAACTAGAGAACCAGGGGGGAGGGGCTTGGAGGGAGCCAAGAACGGTCGCATACTCACGGAGCTCTGACAATATCTTGACTAACATACGATACGACTGCCTGAATCTCAGCAACCCGCCCCTGCCATACCACCTGATACCATGGGGAAGTGTTCTAAAAAGCTTAAAATGCTGTCTGGTGAGAGAAATCGGAGCATGGGGGAACTCTTCAACACGCAGCAGACGGCACTACACACCGGCTTACATCATCATAGGCTTCCACCTCATTCCTAACGGAACTGGGCCTCATACAACACCAGGCTCCCACGCCTGCTACGCACACCACCTGAGACGTGCAGAACATCATCTCCTTTGTAGCTCGCACACGAGTGTACACGGACTGAAAGGCATGTTCCTGGGGGATCCCTTTCCTGGGATTAAGCGCAGTTCTCTGGACTCCACAGTCAGCTGCAAGTTTTAATTGTTTCTAAAATTTCTTGAACTATATATAATGCATTCTCCCTTTTAACTATTTAAGTTTAGTTTATCATGTTTTCTCTAATTTTACTAAATACTGGTGTATATGTCATATATCTGACTTCTACTCCCGATACGACTAAAGTGGAACAGGGTAAACCTGTTAAGCACACTCTCACTTCCAGCCTCCCCCCAGGGTGCCCAGGGGATATTAATACCGCACACTGACGCACCACATCCTGACATTAATTTAGTATTCATGCCCTTACGGGCAATGCACTACCTCCCATATCTATCTAGGGACGCTTACCAGCCCACATCAGAATGTACCGCCTCCCAGGATACCACTTGTTTTTCATTTCCCCCACTAAGTTGGGTCAATGACTAATACTAGGTTGGCCATCGCCAGACTATTGTTACAGCCCGGGGGTCCCCAGCACCAGTTTTTTGGGTAGTTACACTCCAATTATATTTCTGTTTAACGGTTATGAACAGCCCAATATTACTTATACAATTTTCTCCATGATGTATTCTCTGGCTTTGTCATGTTGTATCCCAACTGCTATATTAATTAGCCATTATACCAAAGTCATTGTATGTCACCACTATTAACTTAAAAATGTGCCATATCATCACGATGCTGTCCAACTTCTTTGAAACGCTGTCTTATGTGCCTGTATATGCTGTTGGGGCATTGCATGCTACCTTGTCATGATTTTATGTACACCAAAAATAAAGAATAAAAAAAAATAAAAAATAAACTGAGTGACTTTATTGGTCCTTTAAGGTCTGGCTAGTAGAATATGGCTTTACATTTTAAGCCCTGCTCTAGGTTTTATTGTCCTGTTATTATGTGTGTCTTTTCCCAATGAAAGATAGTGGTGGCAAATTAGGGGGTGTTCACTTACAAAATGTGACAATCTGTGTACAAGATAAATCCCAATGACTCCTCTTAAAGAGACGGTCTACTGCCCAAATAAAAAAAATCATTGTTTAGTATTTATACCTCGGATGAAAACACATATTTAATTATGCATTCCTTTTATTTGTGGTATATCTTGCAAAAGTTGCAGATTACATGTCTAAACCCTTTTCAAACCCTACGCTTTTAACCCAGCCCAGACTTTCTGTGGCTGTCGAATCACCGACTTCACAATGCAGCTCAATGACAAGTCTTTACAAGGCAGGTGCTCTAGGCAAATGCCTGCCTATTGAGTTTAGCTCCACTGAGCTAACCAAACCAGGAAGTAACAGGACAGATTGTCTAAGTGACAGCCAAGGGGTGTACAATATAGCAATTTCTATTGAAATCTGCACTTTTTGTAGATTGGAAAAAGAGGACACACTCTTCACACCTAGAGCACGCTAAAATGCTTCAGGTGGTATGGAGTGGTCCTTAAATATTCTAAGTTTATATTAACATATACCTATAGATACAAACAACTTAAAAAACTAATACAAAGAAAACAAATGGCATGGCAGAATAGCCTTAAACATATTTATCTTTCTACCGTTATGCCATCACACGTGCAATAATGATTTGCCTTTTTACAGGAATTTGTCTACAACAGTCCAGATGGGCAGACAGAAATCATGCCAGTAAGTATAGTATAGTAAGACCGTGACCTTTTGCTTGTGATTAATCACCTTTTAAAGTAAAACAGTCATTATTTATTATTACTGAAAATAATAGATTGCGTGTGATATATTTTCCTTGTTAATTATTTTGTAATCAACACATATACCTTTTCCAGTGTATGTCTTTTTAGCCTTGTTCCATGGAGCAGCTATTTTTCACTCGGACGCACCACTTATCTTTTAAGACCATGCACAAATGTAAGGTCTGAAACTCTCTCATAGAGCATTTTTAAGATAATTAACACTTTTGCATGATTGTCAGATTTGTGAATGTGCGCTAGCTATTTTTACCTGTGTGTTTTTGGTCTGACAAGCCATTCTGACCAAAGAGGTTTAAAAATGGCTGTCCATACAGAACAAGTGTATGCCATTTGATTTTTATGTGAGTACATTATTAAATAATTGAAAGTTAAATATTTCAATACATGTAATATTTAACTTTAAATAATATAAAACGCAGCTTGGACGCTTGTAGAAGATTATTTTCCCACATGTTGCATCTGTCATGAGGAATGGGCACTCCAGCAAGATCAAACCTGCATTATAATGCTTCATTTTCCAGATATGGACACCACCCACTCCTCCTCAAGATGAAAATGATATCTACATAGACTCGGTGATGTGCCTGATGTATGACACCAACCCTATCCCTGAGTCTAAGCTGCCTCCAATCTATGTGAGAAAGGAACGCAAGAGACACAAGGCAGATCCAGCTGGTGGGTGACATGAGGCCTATAGATTGTTCTACATTTTCAGGACTTAATTTCAATATTTGTAATAACTGCCACAATGGAGTGTGTACATTCTTACTAAAGGGTACTCCAACCATCACAACCACTGCATTGGCTATAATGCCAGGAGTACCCTGGCTCTTTTACCTGAGTCTCAACTGGGCTCCAAGGCTCCCTGCTGCTGTGGCGACACGCCATTCATTGGCTAAGAGTGTCGGCTAACCGCTCCTAGCCAATAAGTAGAACACATAATTTGCATTAGCGAACCTAGAACTAGAGTGATGACATCCACTTATGCTGCCAGAAGTTACACCTCCCGCAAAGGATTTCACAGGGAAATGCTGGAATGCTTCTCATACAGACTTCAGGCACCGTGACCACTTCAATTCATTGAATTGACCATGCTGTTTGTAGTAGTAACCCTTTAATTAATGTTTAGAAACAAGCTGTTACCAATGTTTATATATGTTTTGTTTTCCTGTTGGTGTTGTTATAAGTAGAAAAATCATGTCCTCCAATTAGTGGCAAAAGCCCCCATACCTTTATATGTGCATAATATAATAAACAGAATTTAGGTAATACCTGCAAGTGAAAATTTAGCCCTGGTGAGTGTTTCATGGAATCAACAGGCTTGCTCTGGTAGGCAACCTTTAAGGCATATCTATTAATGAAGGATTTAGCCTTGCCATGTAGCTTACTTTTGTTTAACCAGAAGTGCTGCACATACAGACTCCTACTACCATGACCACTTCAAAGAACTTTAATGTTCTGTTTGCAATATATGCATTCTACTGATGAGGGTTACATATCTCGCACTTTATAAGGTTATTTTACACCTGGGAGGTCTATAATCAAGGATATAAAGAGTTATTGTTACATTGGTTCACTATATAAAAAGAGAGGGATTTTTTTGCATTAGGATTTATATAATGAATAGAAAGAAAAAAACATAAGATGTAAATATATAAAATATCAAATAAAGTGTTACTTGCCATAAACTATAAAATGGATACACATCTGACCATAAGGAACATCTCTGCAGTTTTATTAAGATAATGCACATAGTCAAATCTAAAAATAATACACAATATAGTGTAAATATTCTAAGAAATTTTCTGAGTGATATTGTTAGCCATCCTGGTTTTCATGTAATGGACTTAGTAATTTTGATAAATGTGTTAGCTGCAGGTCGGAAGAAAAAGCAGAGACACGGGGAATCTGTGGTTCCACCTCGCTCTCTGTTTGACAGAGCCACACCAGCCATGTTGAAAGTGAGAAGAGAAGGCAAGGAGCAGAAGAAGAACATCCTCCTCAAACAACAAACCCAGTTTGCCAAACCTCTGCCAACCCTGGCTAAGCCGGCTACAGAGTCTGGACCAGATAACCCAGAATGGCTGATCAGCGAGGACTGGGCTCTGCTGCAGGTTAGAAAATGGGGACACTGCTAATAAGTAGTTATTGCTTGGGATTATTGCACAACAGTGTTTGGTGAATATTGTTTATACTGAGGTGGGCACGTAATTGGACAGTAACTCTTTAAATATGCTACTAATTTTCTTATGTATATATACAGATAAAAATATAATTGTGAATTCTTTGTTTGGTTTCTATCTCCTCATATGGAATTTCCATGCGTACCTGTGCCTGATCTGCATTCTCCGTAATCTGCATTAGAATGCTTTCTTCTTGTCACTTATAAAGGATATGGTGTGAGGCGCAAGCATGCCCACCCACCACGCTGTACAGCCAGACATCTGATCTGACCATGAATTAATTAGTCATTTGATTTGCAATAAATGCCTAGTCAGTTACATTATACTAAGCTCAATAGATAACATTTGAAACCTATTCCTATTACAAGTAGCTTCTTTCTACTTTGCTAATATTTAAAAATACTGTTATCTCATAAGACACTCAGCATCTTACTTAGTAAGTCACTAGATCACGTTTCCAAAATATAGGATACGTGGGATTGAAGCATTTAATGATGCTTCCTCTTCAGTTGCTGTGATATTATACTAGCTAACAAACTCACAGGATAATTCACTTTATACTTTACCTTTTATTTCTATCCCTTTTTTTGTTGGAGTTTTGCCTCTCTTTTTCTTTATCTGTACATTTTTTTTATAATGCTGTTTGTTTGTATAGAAATATTTGTCACATTTTCACACAAAATATTCTTTCCATGTGTAAACACAGTAATCCTTTATTTTAAAAATACTCTTATTTGATCAAGCAGGCTTGCTTATGGTTTTCACTCTTCTGTTCACTAGGCTGTAAAGCATCTCTTGGAGCTCCCACTGAATCTTACAGTTGTTTCACCGGCTCATACCCCCAACTGGGATCTGGTTAGCGATGTGGTAAATTCTTGCAGTCGCATCTACAGATCATCCAAACAGTGCCGCAGTCGGTATGAGAGTGTCATCATTCCGAGAGAAGAAGGGAAGGTGAGATGATCAACAAGCACCCTTATTTATATATGAAAATGGTGCTGTGATGCAGTGCAGTTTTTAATATTGTCCATTCTTTTGCTAGCTCATGTTTGAAGCTAACCCTAAGAAGAAGACTAAAAGTATTTATAAGGTTTGTTTTCTTTGTTTTGTTTTTTTGTTTGTTTGTTCTATGTTGTTTGTTCATTCAAATTATCAATCTCTGCCCAAAACATACATTATTCCTCCATCTCTGTGGTTTAAGTATATTCGTAATATACACTAATACATTGAACACTGCTATTAATCTTAATATTATTTTTTTTGTCACATACTTCATCATCTACCCAGCACTAACTATGAAGCGTCATTGTATGACTGTTTATGTTTTTGTCTTTTAAATTTGGCAAATTACTATGGAGTTTTTATTTCTTTCAATAAGTGTTACATCATGATACTGAAAACCATCTTGAGATAAGTTGTGCAACGTCTTTACTGTGTTTCAAATGGAGACTCTCTACATAGGAGTAAAAAACTGTACATTAAACATATTTATTCAAATTTATATCCAAATATGTATTAATCTCGCTACTTGTGAGCGGACTTCTAGCAGCATGAGAAGAGCATGAAAAAAGTCGCTCATGCAATTTGCAATATGATTTTTCAAACTGACTTTTTAGTTACATATTTACTGCTGTACTCACAGTTACTATGTTATATGCAGCAAATACATTGTATGTACTATAAACAGCTTTTGGGTTGTTCAAATAGTTCAGTGCTTTGATACATATTTGCTACACACATCCCTAGTATTCTGCACTATTCTTAAAGGGACAATCCAAGTTGCAGATGCTCCTCTTTTTAAATGCACTGTTCAGATAACACATTTAAGAAACACCTAAAAACAGACACACCTGAATTTCACTCACATGCTCCAAATCTGCAGCTACTTCAGGAACCAAGATTTTATAAGCCAATTCTGGTCTTTCCTTTGTTCTCTATTTATTATATATAGTAAACCGCTCTCCATTAGTATTCCATCAGTAATAAGTAGTTTAATTTATGAAATTATATGAGTGAAACCACTCATGCACTGAACTTGCACTAAAGTTTATCTCTAGATTATTTGACTAAATATCTTAAATTGATTCTCTAAGCACCATACCTACTACATCTTTTAATTGCATTTGAGACTATGGGGACAGACCCTACATGTTTTTTAATGCCATTTGACAAAAAAAAAAAAAAAAAAAACAGATCTATGCTGTCTCGAAAGGTAATGAGGAAATTTACTTTCTCATTGTTTTTCCATATTAGTTCAAGGGATTAACAATATAATTTTCCAGAGCCAATGCCAGTACAGTTTATCAGTTGCCTTTCGGACTGATTGTTGATAACTGGTGCTGCTATTCTGTGCTTATAAAGTTTTGGAAAAGCAACACAAATTCTACACAAATCAGGCATTATCTGAACATGCTAACAGCAATCACACTACTATCACGCTCAGGTAGCCAGTACATACTGGGATCAGTGATAGACCACCATGTACAGTGCTATTACTGAAAGGAGTGTGATTTTTGTCATCAATCACATTCTTATCACTCTCAGGCAGCCAACCCAGTTCATTACAGTAGATTATTCACTGTCTCACCTCCCTGCCTTCAGCTGAGCTCTACATGCAGGGACTGGGAGAGGTGAGTAAGTTATCAGTAATATATGTATATTACAAAAAAATCTGCTACACCTATATCAGAATGTGGAATTTTAGGAGCCAGCTAAAAAAGTTAGGAGTAAGGTTATTCACCAGAACCACTACAGCTTAATTTAGTTGTTCTGAAGTCTATAGTTGGTCCCTACACGCTTTTCAATGTAAACATTGCCTTTTCAGCAAAAGGCAGTGTTTACATTGCAGCCTAGTAAAACCTCCAGTGGCAGTCACTAAGACGGTCTCTAGAGGTGCATTCTGGGTCAGTACTGCACAGTATGCAGCACCTCCATTTAGCGTCTCTATGCTCTGCATAAAAACGCTTCATGATCACCATATGGGTGCATTGATTAAATCATGTTTTTCTATGGGAAAGCATTGAATTGGCTTAGAGCGTCAAGTGATGATGATTTCAGCCATGGCAAGACCGGCACTGCGTTGGAAAAAAGGTCAGTAAAAGCACAATTCCTATATCATCGGAGGGCCGGTTACCTAAACAGATGCACTCACTGGCAGACACAAACACTCATTCACAGACAGCAGACACACACACAAACACACACTGACAGACAGATCCAACACTCGCTGACAGGCAGATCCAACACTCGCTGACAGGCAGATCTGACACTTGCTGACAGGCAGATCAAACACTCGATGACAGGCAGACACACACTCGCCGACATGCAGAAACACTTTATCACATAGACTCACAAATTATTAGTTATAGTTAAATTTTCCCGCCCATTATCCCCCTCCTTTACCTGGGGTTCAGTTGGGCTGTTCATTTTCCAGACGTCATATTCTAGTTCCCAGCATCACTGGATGGCACGCAAGGGAGCTCCCTCGCCGCCTCCGTAATCAGTCAGCCACCTGCCTGCCTCAACTAATCTTGCGCCTGTCGGCTGCCTGCCTTCGCTCACTATGAGCCACCTGCCACCTGGGGTCTGAAGGGGCTCACTCATCCCAGGCGCCAGGACAAATTTCCTAGTTGCCATGGCGACCTGGCACCTGGGATTTGTCAAGCCCTGACATAGTGTTATACAGTTACAAATAGTATTGTGCGCTTTAAAGAGTGGCACTCTCCCCCACACTCCTCTTCATTGGTCCTCCCAGGAGGGTGTAGATCCTTGATTGACTTCAGTCACCTGGATAGTCATTCATCTTGACTGTATAATGATCCATCTCAGCTGAATTTCATCCTTCCCTCTTATTTCATTAATTTGGGCTCACTACGAAGTGTATGCTGAGAACAAGATGTGATGCATGCGTTCCACCTTAATTCTTCATCGTGTATACAAGTACAAAATGCAGCAGTGCTGGAAATGCTGAGGAAATGCTTTGCGTTCCGGCATTGCTGAGCACATGCGTTCCAATACGATCTTAATTTATCTGAAGTTTGAAAATAACTAGAAAATAAAAATAAACAGATGGCAGCAACTGGACCAATATGGGAACCCTTTTAAGAAACACATTAAAGCACCACTATAGGCACCCAGACCACTTCAGCTCAATGAAGTGGTCTGGGTGCCAGGTCCCTCTAGGGTTAACCCTGCCTGCTGTAAACATAGCAGTTTCAGGGAAACTGCTATGTTTACAGTAGGGTTAATCCAGCCTCTAGTGGCTGTCTCATTTACAGCCGCTAGAGGTGCTTCCGCACTTCTCACTGTGATTTTCACATTGAGAAGGCGCCAGCGTCAATAGGAAAGCATTGAGAATGCTTTCCTATGGACTGACTGAATGCGCGCGCGGCTCTTGCCGCACATACGCATTCAAACGATGACGTCCAAAGGAGGAGGAGAGTCCCCAGCGGCGCTGGAGAAAGGTAAGTGTTTAACCCTTTCCTCCAACTTCAGCTCGGCGGGAGGGGGCCCATGAGGGTGGGGGCACCCTCAGGGCATTATACTGCCAGGAAAACGAGTTTGTTTTCTTGGCAATATAGTGGTCCTTTAAGAAAATACACATAAATTAACACATCAATGCTACTACATAACTTCATTACATCCCCATCAACCAAATATTTCCTTAGGAATAGGTCATGAAAGAAAACTTACCAAGATAGATTTGTCTATTAAACATAACTATGATCGCTAAAGCAGAAATAATTAGGAATGGCATGAAGCAAACACCCCTAAAATTAAATGACGTTCTAAACTATCAAGTGTCTTATGTGGTATTTTAAAATCATATATGTAGTTCACAAGTAAAACACTTGATACTTTATAATTTAATATTATTTTAGTGGAATTTTCTCTCTTTAAAGTGCACAATACTAATTGTAACTTTGTTACACTATGTTGTGTATCATTCTGATGATAGGTGTAGTAGGTGCCCCAGATTTTTTTGCAATATACATATATTGCCTTAGAAGGAAGTTTGCTGGGAACTCCTTGGGGAGGCTGTTTCATAAATACCCACACCAGTTAGGTATCGTTTTATGGTGTAGAAATTTATTTGTACATATCTTTTTTTTCTGTGCACTGAGTTATAGGTAATATGTGTAAATTGCAAGGTCAATATTATCAGAAATATGCTGAATATAGGCTCTAATAATTGACAGAACCGATAATTGGTCTATCCCTAATTAGGACAGCAATGACAGCTGCGAGTGTTGAGCTTAATCTCTTGCATTGCTTGCAGCTTTTCGTTCAAATTTGCTCCTGGTGTTTAGCTGTCTATTTCATTGATGTTTTTTCCCCATGCATGAAGCTATTCTTTGTTGTGAATGTTGTGGCAATCGTACATTTAAAAAAAAAAATGTATATATATATATATATACATATAAAATAATAATGCATAGTTACATAGCTGAAAAGAGACTTGCGTCCATCAAGTTCAGCCTTCCTCACATATGTTTTTGCTGTTGATGCTAAAGAAGGCAAAAAACCTAGTCTGAAGCGTTTCCAATTTTGCAATAATCTAGGGGGAAAAAAATCATTTTTAACCTCAAAATGGCAGCCAGATATCTCCTTGGATTAATATGGAAAAGGCAATTTGAACTGCTTAGGATGGTGGGCCATCTTGTCCTTGGGATTGGAAAGAAGATTGCTGCTCGACCACATTCATTTTGTTGATAACACCTTCTGCTGTTCTCAGTGGACTTCTAAGTGTGTCCCAGAAAAAAAGTGTAGATGAATAAAAGTAGAAAGTACTGTAACATTATGTATGTTTTCTGTTTTTATCATTTTGTGAGAAATGCTCAAAATCACAGCCATCAGAGAGAAACACCTTGGCTCATTCTAAAAAAAACTTAGCTTTATTTTACACAGAAGACACATTACCACAAGTGCCACAGTGGCACTTCTGTTTTGGAGTGAAAATCTCACCTGTTTCAAGCATTGGGTATTCATGTGGTGTACGAATACTGTGTGTTGATCACAGTATTCAGTTAAATTGGTATCTGAGGCATGTACAGTAATTGTGTTGTTCATTGTATTCAGTTATACTGTTACCTATAGCACACACAGGCATTGTGTTGGTAATTCAGTTACAAAATGACTTGGGTTTAACTCTATTGTCTGTATGTATGTATGTATAATTGTCAAATGCTTGCACGGTGCTGTTTATACAAATACATATTAGGATATTTAGATTATTATCAACAATACACTTGTAAAAAGAAAAATATCTTATGGCAGGTTGAATATTTTATTTTCGTTTTAATTTTCTTATATGCCCAGATTCTTTTTATTATTTCTACTTTTACTGTTTAATCCACATTCTTATCTTTAGACAAAAAATAGCCGTCCTCTGCGGACCAGTCAGATCTATGCTCAGGATGAGGGCGTAACACATACTCAGTTATATACGAATCGCTTTGAGTTGATGAAAATGACTGCAGGAAAGAGGAGCCCACCCATCAAACCACTGTAAGCAAGTTCACTCTGTTCACTGCATGCCTAATGTATCATTGGTTATTGATAGATTCCATATTAACTTGGACTGTGTTGTAACATTGATTCATAAAAAAGACATGCCAGATATAATATCACACTTTAGATATAACGAAATGTACGCAAAAGAAAAAAAATAACATGCCTAGGAGAGAATATTATTGCTGATTTATCATCAGAACTGTGCAAATATTCACTCAAAGCTAAAGTGAATGTTCTGTGAGTTACCATTGCTGAATGCTACTGTTAACATTGACATTTATTGATGAAATCTTTTATTTATAAAATATTTTACCAGGAAAGATACGTTGAGATTTCTCTCGTTTTCAAGTATGTCCTGGTTATGACATGCTGCTGGGGTGATAGAGAAATGCAAAGTTAACTCACCCATCCCAATTAAATGCTTCTGATACTATTGTAATGCATATCTATTGGAGTACAAGTGGTACTTGGATGATTATATTAATATTCATCATCTGTGAGGTAATCACAGGAATTAGCATATCCAATTCATGGATACAGTTGCTAAATAAGCAATGTTAAATGGATACTATAGTCACCAAACAATTTTAGCTGAATGAAGCATTTTTAGTTTATAGATCATGCCCCATGCAGTCTCACTGCTTAAATCACTTTGTTTATACAGCCCTAGTCGCACCTCACAGCTTTCCTAAACACATCCTGTAAAGAGTCATCTATTGTTTGCACTTCCTTTATTGCAAATGTTGTTTCATTTTGAATTTCTAATCTCCTGCTCTGTTAAAAGCTTGCTAGACTCCCTGTGTGTAATTAAAGTTCAATTTACAGAGCAGGAGATAAACACTTTTAAAGTAAGTTACATGTGATTGAAAATGAAATCATTGTGTTTTCATGCAGGCTGTGTCAGTCACAGCCAGGAGAGGTGTGGCTAGGGCTACATGGACAGAAACAAACGCAATTTAACTACTAAATGACTGATAATTGAGCAGTGGAACTTCAGAGGCATGGTCAATACACAAAAACTGCTTTATTAAGCTAAACTTCTTTTGGTGACTATAGTGTCTCTTTAAAAAAAAATAACGTAGCAGAAACGAAATGTAAGAGAACAAACAATTACTAATAGGAACTCAGTACATGCAGATGTCAGCATAATTCTTTTTAGGTATAAACACATAATCTGTACTTGGTGCTAGTGATTTTGTTGTTCTCCAACTGTCAAGTTTACTTATAGCTACATGAAAAATAGACATTCCATTTCCTATTTGACTGCCGCTCATTACCACAAATGGTTGCATCTGTAGCCAACATCCCCCAAGCAAACATATGTAATCTTTTTTTTTTTTTTATTGTTTATTGCCTTTATCAAATAGAATATTCTAATTGTGTGGTATTCAGGCAGAACTTTCTTCCAACTCACCAAATTGTAAACAAGATGTTAAGCCATTTCATGTAGTTAATTTTTGCCAACTGCTCGTGTTTTACAATTTTAAGGTTGGGAATGAACCCATTCCAGAAGAATCCGAAGCATGCGTCTGTGCTTGCAGAAAGGTAACCGCCACAAATAATTACGTTTCTCATTTTTGGATATTAGCACTTAAAAAAATTGGATTGACTGGAGTGTTATTGCATGGGAAATAGTGCTTACGTTCTCTATTCCACTCATTGGCACAAAACATAATGTTCTTTTGTGGAAATGTAATTACCTCTTCTGTTTCAATGTGCCATTATACTTATCTGAGAGTGTTATAGATTCTAATTGAAGATTTCCAACGACTTGCCTTGCATATGTTATCACTTTTATCCCTTACTTTACCAAATTACTTCCAATATGTAGAGAAATATTATTATTACACCATAGAATGTTTCTGCAATGTATTAAAATAAAGAAGCTAAACATGTCAGAATAGGTAAATTGCAGTTTGTTTATGTTCTTACAGTGGGATTAACTATGACAAGCCTCTACCTCCGATCCAAGTGGCTTCTCTTCGAGCTGAGCGCATTGCTAAGGAAAAGAAGGTATTTAACAAATAATAGCCATCGGTGTTTATGTCTAATTTTCTGAATTTACAATTTATATTTTAAAATCTGTTCATGAGTTGCTTACCCAGTAGATTACATATCATTTCACAGATGGTCTTAAGATAATTTTGTATATACTTGGTAATGTGCATAATTGCTATATTACTTGTTATAATTTGTCATCAAAGATGTACATTTGCAAAGGACTATAACTCATCTTTTTTTTCTTTCTTAAAGAGACACTCCAGGCTACAAGTGACATTGATTTTTAACTTATACAGATAATAAATTAGAACATGTAATGAAAAATAAATACAATATTCTTTTAATCCCTGTTATCATGATTCCCTTTTATTCCAGAAGTTTAGGTCCTTAAGGGGGTTAAACACTCACCTTTTTCCAGCGCCGGGCTCCGTCGGCACTGGAAACTCTCCTCCTCCTTCGGTCGTCATCGGCTGAATGCCCATGCGCGTCAAAAGCCGTGCGCGCATTCAGCCACTCCATAGGAAAGCATTCTCAATGCTTTTCTATGGACACTGGCGTCTTCTCACTGTGAAAATCACAGTGAGAAGCGCAGAAGCGCCTCTAGCGGCTGTCAATGAGACAGCCGCTAGAGGCTGGATTAACCCTAGAGTAAACGTAGCAGTTTCTCTGAAACTGCTATGTTTACAGCAGGCAGGGTTAATACTAGATGGACCTTGGACCCAGACCACTTCATTGAGTGGTCCTTTAAAGTTCCTAAAGCTGCTGCATTCGATTTGACAAGATAGTAGCATTAGACAGTTTTTTAAACACCAAAGAGAGACTCCACTAATCAGGAACCTCTCATTCTAGTCCAAAAGTTCTGATCTTATACCATTATCAACTGGGCAGCAGCAGTGGCGGACTTAGGGGGGGACGGAGGGGGCAGTCCGCCCCGCGTGCCACCTGGTAGAGGGGTGCCATGACCCTGGACTGAGGGCTATTGGGGGACGTGTGAGCTGTGCCCCATGGCAGCTGGGGTGTTACACAGCTCACACGGAGACCAGCAAGCTTAAAGGACCCCTATAGTGCCAGGAAAACATACTCGTTTTCCTGGCACTATAGTGCCCTGAGGGTGCCCCCACCCTCAGGGTCCCCCTCCCGCCAAGCTCTAGGGGGTGGAAGGGGTTAAACTTACCTCTTTCTCCAGCGCCGGGCGGGAGACTCTTCTCCTCCTCTCCGCCTCCTCAGCTGAATGCGCATGCGTGGCATGAGCCACGCACGCATTCAGCCAGTCTCATAGGAAAGCATTCACAATGCTTTCCTTTGGACACTGGCGTCTTCTCACTGTGAAAATCACAGTGAGAAGCGCGGAAGCGCCTCTAGCGACTGTCAATGAGACAGCCACTAGAGGCTGGATTAACCCTTATATAACATAGCAGTTTCTCTAAAACTGCTATGTTTATAGAAAAAAGGGTTAAGCCCAGCTGGACCAGGCATCCAGACCACTTCATTAAGTTGAAGTGGTCTGGGTGCCTATAGTGGTGCTTTAACTGGCCGCATGGGAGGAAGAAGGGGACGGAGCTACTGCCATTTAGGGGCGGGGCCTTCTGCGGGGGCGGGGCTTAACACAGCCCTTACAAGCTGCTCTAACTACTGCACATGGAGATGCAGCAAGAAGAAATCCCTGCTCCTCCACTTAACAGGCAGGGAAGGACGTCAGGGAATCCTCTCCTCCAGCCCACACTGTCTGTAAGTAAGAGTGTGTGTGTGTGTGTGTGTGTATAACTGTCTGCCTGTAAATATGTGTGTGTGAATGTCTGTCTGTAACTGTGTGTGTGTGACTGTCTGTAACTGTGTGTGTGTGTATAACTGTCTGCCTGTAAATATGTGTGTGTGTGTGTGTGTGTGTGTAACTGTCTGTCTGTAACTGTCTGTGTGTGTGTGAGATTGTCTGCATGTAACTGTGTGCGTGACTGCCTGTAACTGACTGTGTAACTGCCTGTAACTGTGTGTGTGCCTGTAACTATGTGTATGACTGTCTGTCTGTGACTGTATATGTGACTGTCTGCCTGTAACAGTGTGTGTGACTGTGTGTAACTGCTTGTAACTGACTGTGTGTGTGTTTAACTCTCTACCTGTAACTGTGTTTATGACTGCCTGTGACTATATATGTGACTGTCTGCATGTGACTGTGTGCGTGTGACTGTCTGCTTGTAACTGTGTGTGACTGTCTGCCTGTAACTGTGTGTGAGGGACTGCAGGGATTTTGTAGAAGGGGGCAGGGGTTTTAAAAAGTTTACAAATTTGTTCAATACATTTAAAAAAAAATGTAAAGTAAGTACACATTTTTAAAATTTAGTAGGTGTTTTTTTTGGGGGGTGGGGGTGGGTTTGGAGAGGGGGAGGCAGGAGGGTGCCAAACCCAGGACACGCCCCTGAACAGCAGACCATATGTAGTTCATCCCCCAGCGGCAGTTCTGCTTATCACATAGGATGTTTGGAACTGCAGTATTTGTTGATAACACCCAAACCATAGCTGCAATCAGTTTATTCTCAGCCCTATTTACAGTTTTATGAACTATGTTCAACAACTTCCCAAGCTGCTCACATGCACAAGCAAACAGCCCTGGGTCATCTAACATGCACTCTTCATGTGCACAGCTTGGATTTTTGGCAAAGTTTCCTATGATTTTTGCCGTTATGATAACTGCTGTCATTGGTAAATACATGTTTTATGTTTTGGAACCTAGCATAGATATCTTCATTCTTTTAGGCTTCACTTTCAAACACAATATGGCTAATGTTCATAGTTACAACAAATTGATCACTTCAAAAATTAGTTATATTAGTGCTTGTGACTGAACGCTGGCACTCCGACCGAGTACCTCCGCCAATCGATGCTCCTAGCGCTTGCCATGGACTCCGAGCACTCCAACCGACACCATCAGCACTGCAGACCCCACTTCCAGCAATGCAGCTGCGCCGGGGTCTCGCCGTCTCTAACCCACCCTGGATCCAAGGCCAGGATCCAGCTTCCAGTGGGTGAACCTCTCCTAAATCCAGAGAGCAGGAACCAGGAACAAAACAAGCTCTTGCAAGAGCTGACTCTGGGGAGTATGTGATTATAGCAATCCCCAGAGTGTAGTTATCCCATCCCCCAAGCATGAGCCAAGGCTTCAAGAAAGGTTCAAGAAAGGTCTGGTTTATTGAGGGCTACCGGCCTGGTATTTATGCAAGTGTCCACCAGGTGGACACTCCCCTAGGGGACCTGATGGACTCCATTAACCACATGGTTACAAAAAGACATAAAATTACACAATGTTACAATTACTACATAAAACATATACATGCAACATATCCCCAGATAGCTTAGATCTGAGTGCACATTATTATTGAATGGCGCTCAGATCACATACATACAATTCAATCGCCATGGAGCCAAAGTCTTTTCCATAGTCTTTCGTTACACGAATTGGCTCCATGGCATAGCTATCTGGGGTAGCACTACTTACATACTGAAAGTCCAGAACGCCCCGGCAGAAATACACAAATAAACCTTTCTGCAGGGGAAAATACCGCTATCAGCACATGGGCCATAGTCGGAAGGCAGGAGGCTAGCCAGTAGTCCCCTCCAGGCACAAGTGGTGAAGGGCACTTCGTCACAGTGCTATTTCTTGAGTAACTGTACTGAGATGTTGAAATGACGTTGATATTTCTACCATATATCTTTCAAACCATTTTTGTAACCTGCAATATGAATATAAACTGCCTTAAAAAATGTTTCATTCAGATAAATGAGCCAGTCAATCTATATGAAAAATATGCATTGTGTTTTACTGTAATGTATTCTCCTGCTTGCACCATGTGTAACAATGTTTTCTAAATAATGCATAGGCTTTAGTTGAGCAGCACCACAGAGCCCAACAGCAAGCTGGTCCACAGGCCACTCAACAACCACAACAAAATGGCCAGCAAGTGCAATCTCCAGTGGTGCAGCCAGCCCAGGCACAGCCTCAACAACAAGTGATCCAGCAACAGACTGTTCAGCAGCCACAGGTAGTGGTACCTACAGCTGCCACCACCATACCAACCACTGCCGTCTTGGTAAGTGTTGGTGTGACTTTTCCAGGATTTTGATAATAACTCACCATATTCATTTCGGACATTTTGTCTTTTTAGTGTGACATGCTCACTTGCCTTACCATGTTCCGACTTACATGTGAAACCCAAAGAGACCATAATCAAATTCAGTGGGACAGATCACCGTTTCATGCTGTTTGCATTATGCCTGCTGATATCAGGGGAAAACTTGTTGTAATAGGATTTTGGCAGATTTTGTAACAGATGTGCACTCTGTTATTGGTCATTATCTAAAAAAAGGAGCCTCCTGCCTCTCATTCAGAGCACTCAATATACTCCCCTTTCAGTAGTAGAAGCCAGCATTAGTTTGACAACTGATTTAGTACATGTACAGATAGAAAAGGAGTTGGAAAATACCTGTGATCATCTCTCACTGGCATGCTAAGGGTTTCTAAATCCTATACTTCACAGGAGTGACAGCATCCCTATGAAGATATATAGCAGATAAACTATCATTTGCTTTTCTCATGTGTGTTCGTCTCCATACAGGCTGGAACGATCAAAACTGCTGTGACAGGTGCAAGTATACAAGCTGGTAAGGGAGTATATTATTCTTTTATATAATAATGATGAAAAAATTACATAGCATGAAAAATAAAGAGGTTATCAAAACCACTATTTCCATTTTTAAGGCATGAATTGGGTTTATTTTTGAGTTTCACTCTGAATGTGTCAAGTGCTTTGTAATGAGAATCACCAAAGTTTTTATTGAATAGGGTATATATGTATCATAGGAAGGTAGAAATGTACCACTCTCTATTGAGTCTTTAACAGTGAAAAATCTCCTTAACCATTTAACTTGAAAAAAATATAAATGAATGAAAAGGGTTTAAATAATTTTTTAGGATAGTGATCTTTCCTACAGCAAAAGTCAAAACACTTAGTATTTTTAATATAGGCAATGGAAATCTTGATGTGGCTGTTGAGAAGAATGTTGTTTCTGCTGCAGATTTTCTATTAATACTTGTAAAATGAGATATACAAGGGTAAATTGTTATAATAACAAATGAACAGTAAAGTAATGTGTAACTTGTGATAACAGATAGCAGGAATGAAGAAAACATATTTTAATGATTCAGTTAATATGAAAGAGAATTTTAACTGCACCTTTCAGAAAAGATGGTGGCAGGTGATAATACATATTTTATAAAAGTAATACTAAATAATGTAAGTTTCTGGTGATCTCCTTTTAAGCTCATTCAGCGTACATAAACAGTTTTACAGATGATCAGACATTCCTTTCCTCCCCTGCTAACCATCATGTTTTATATTTACAGCTACTGTCAGTGGAAACGTTATTGTAAACACTGTAGCTGGTGTCCCCTCTGCCACGTTCCAGCCCATTAACAAGCGACTTGCGTCTCCTGTCATTGCTGGCACGCTGACTGTAAGTACAAGCTTGTAATGTTCACAGTTACTAGACCAGGCCAAACAATTACGCTAACACTTTGACTGCAAATGCATGTCTGCTTGTAATTTAATCAGGTAAAGAGTCAGTAATTCTTTAATATAAGCATTTTTGTGTAAAACAGTGCTCCCGGGCAAGTTCCAACGCATATGCCTGCATGGAGTGGGGAGGTAAAGTTCAGATAGGTATAATCATTTAATTTGAGCACTGCACTGTTAAATTTGGTAAGATCACCTCTTCTCCCTCTGAGGACTGCTTCATTAATTCACTCAGATGTGTTTATATTCCTCTGTCCACAAATGATGTGTGGCAACACTCTGTGGCTACACTCTAGTCCTTGTGAGATGCTGGTCATATTTGTAGTTTTTAGGTGAAGGGTAATATGGCTGAAAAATACATATAAGAAGAAAACTCTACAATCTAATTCTCTTTTAATCCCCGCTAGACTGCAGGTGGAGCTCCACAAGTTGTCCATGCACAGCAGAGAGCAGTTGCAGCTTCCGCAACACCAGCAGAAATGGTGACTATTTCAACAAGCCAGGGTGTACGTGCAGTGACTCCAGTGACAGGTGGGACTGTGGTTTGCAGCAGCATTACCCCTGTGCAGACTCAATCAAGATCCATAGTGACCCAGGTGACAACAGGTAATCATTTAGGACAACTCTATATTACACAGCTCATGTGATATCATAAATGTATATATATATGGAGTTTGGTTCATGTGATGAGTGTGACACAAGCAGAAACACATTTGTCATTTTCTAGAATTTCGAATTATCTAATTTGTGTTCACAAATATAGATGTTTGACTGTTAAGGTATACCAAATTGTGTATGTACTGCAAACACTGTAGATTTCTCTAATCATATTGTAAATAGTATCACAGAGCAAGTGTAAAAATCTGATTTTCTCACAGAAAAAGTGAATCATATAATGGATTATAAAAGATTATACCTAACCCCATAAGGATGGAGGCAGTTGTACAGATTCTGAGCCATAACAAAAGCTAGAATTAGTTTGTTCTTCTGTGATTTAGGGGTTTCTCTTTAAGTGTCCCAAGACATATAAATTGTTTTTTGAAGGACAGGAAGGGTTTTCATTTAATGTTCTATATGTATACAACACAAAAAATGGGGGTGCAACCAAAAAAAGAATTTTCTCATATTTTTGTTTATAACATTTTTACACATCCTGTGCAACTAAAGAAAAAGAACAAGTATATGAATGTATCGGTCCTTATAGTTAAATGCCTAATATAGGATCTAAACACATTTTTTGGTAATTAATGTCCACTCTATACCAATTTACTCTGTATTATCTCAACCCCTAAACATATGCTTAAACTAACTTTAACCATATACTTAATGTAACCTTAACCCACCCTCCCCCCCAGTATCCTGGACTATATTTTTTTTATTCACCTCTATGCATTTCTCTATTTCCCCTCTGACATCTGACCCCTCCCTTCTTTTATTGATATGTTTGTTTTTATTTGAATAACCATCCCTTCACCTCTGTGCCTAAATACATATTCCCCTCCCTCAGCTTTATTGCAAGCCTATCTGACCCTCACTTATCTTTATTCAACAGCCTGATTTCCAAACTATCAAGCCCTAATACTGCTGTAAGAAAGTCTAAAACCTGCCCTCCCCTCACCACCCCACTCCGTGCTCATTATTAAATTTATAGATTGTCTGTCACACCCAGATTTTAGATAAGTAAAAATAACAGGTGTACACACTGCCTCTTATTAGTACACTCCTGCACTTTCTTAACCAATAAAATGTTACCCTCCCTTCACCTGCTCTTGATATTCCAATTATTTCCAATTTAGTTTTTCCCAGTTTAGCAATGATCTTTCTTCTCCTTCTCTTTATTTCCTCCTTCTCCCTCAGTATAAAAATCTCTCCTTACACCCACTTCACTCATCCCTCCAACCACTTTTACAAATGCCCATCTCTGCTACACTCCCCCCTTCTCTCATCTCATGCCTTGTACCCATTTTTCTACTCTCTCACTCCCACCCACAACCGATCTCATCCTAGATCCCATGCATACAAAACCCATTCACACCTCCTGTCACTTTCTCTCCTGCTTCTAGCAGCTGGTCTCTCCCAAATACAGGGCCCTTCACCTTCTCTACACACACTAAGAAAACCAGAAACCCCACAAACCTCATCACAATATCCTGCCCTTTACCCTCACTTACCAACATTCAGTGTGCACTCTGAAATGCCCGCTCCGTCTGCAGTAATTTAAAATCAATAGCCATATACAACTTTTTCATCTCAAACTCACTTACACTACTTGCACTTACAGAGACCTGTCTGTCCCTCTCTCATAGCGCTACTCCTGCCTCTTTATGTTTTGGTGGGCTACAATTCTCTCACTCCCAGACTCAACTGTAAAGGAGATGGTGTAGGCATCCTTCTATCAATGTACCTTTCAACCAATCATAACTGCCCCTGCCCTATCCTTTTCTTTTTTTAAAGTCCACACTGTCTGCCTATTTAAACACCATTTCTTTAAGAATTGCTATCATATGTGCCCCATGGAGCCCACCACTCCTCGCACCTCCAACATTTGTCACTAATTGTTGGCCAGAACAGATGGAGTAAGTCTGGTGTCCCACCATGTGATACGCTTATAGAATGACTCTTGTCTGGATAGGCTGATAGAGGCTAGTATGGGTTTTGTGAAAATGTATGCCCATTCCTGGTGTGACATCCATTTTTGTTGGTATGTTAGAGTCTCCTAGTCCTCATTGGATGATTGGAGCAGTTTGTATATTTGGGAGAGAGTGTGTCTGTGTGTGCTTGTGTTTGTGCATAGTTTCTCGAAGGGAGTCAATCCCCTCGGGGTCCAGTGTGGTAGTACTTTTTGAGTCAGGGAGTGTGTCAGTTGTGAACATCTCAATGCTTCTGTCATTGAATGGTGGCGCCCTGGGTTTTGAACGTGTCTGATTTTAGGGGGTGTATCTTCTGTCAGTAAGTCACTGACTTGTGGATTTGGTGTCCCAATTAGTTTCATTATGGTTGATGCTCCTCTGCCCCCCAGGATATCTGGGTTGTGGGCTAGTGGATATAACGGAGAAATACATGGGGACAATTCCCATGATGTTTTGTGTAACCTCCATTTCTTCAGAATGTGGTGGATGAGGGTGTGTGTAGTTTTTGCGAT
This sequence comes from Pelobates cultripes, assembly GCA_933207985.1. NCBI lineage: Eukaryota > Metazoa > Chordata > Amphibia > Anura > Pelobatidae > Pelobates > Pelobates cultripes. Next base: position 207,181,709 of record OW240916.1, on the reverse strand, counting down.
CGGTTGCAGGTGGCAAGTTTGCCAGGGGAGTGTGGCAAGTGGTACTGATGAAAAAAGTTGTTCTATGTGATACCACGCTTTTTTGTGTGTTGTGTTAGCCCATTCCCTCATTCTAGTAAAGAGGACCGCTATGTAATATTTACATATGTGGGGTAGGCCCAGGCCTCCTCCTTTCCTGTTTCATGTGAGGGTCTCATATGCCAGTCGGGATTTTTTAAGTCCCCATATGAAGGAGAGAAAGGATTTTTTCAGCGCGTGGAAAAATGTGTGCCCTAGCTCTATGGGAAGGGTTTGAAATAAATAAAAAAAATTTGGTAGTATCATCATCTTAAGGATGTTGACCCTTCTAAATAGTGAGAAGTGGGGTTTGTCCCATTGTTTCAGCTTCGAGTCAATGTTATTTAGTAAGGGGAGTTAATTCATTCTGTAGAGGCCTTTGCTTGTGGGTGTCTGTTTGACGCCTAGGTATGTGAGGCCTGCGTCTGACCATTTGTAGTGATAGGTATTGCGTATACTTTTATTTTGAGTCTTGCTTAATTTTACTCCCATTATTTCACATTTGTCAGCATTTATTTTAAAGTTCGAGCAGGCACTAAAGTGGTCCATTTCATTTTTTACATTGTTCGGGGTGTGTGAGGGTGAGGAGTACATCATCTGTGAAAGCAGATACTTTGATCTCTTTCTCTCCTGCTTTAAAACCCCTTATATTGGTATTTGACCTGATGGCTGCTAAGAAGGGCTCCATCGCCAGGACAAATAGGAGGGGTGATAGGGGACAACCATGTCTTGTGCCATTGCTAATGGTGAAGGGAGGTGAGTTTTGTCCATTGACACCAACCGTGGCTGATGGTCCCCCTGTACAGCGCTTTTACCCATTGTATGTAATTGGGGCCTAGTCCCACCGCTTCAAGAGTGGTAAAAAGGAAGTTCCAGTCCACTGGGTCGAACGCCTTTTTCGGCGTCAAACAAGAGTAGTATTGTTGGAACTTTGAATGCCGAGGCGCCATGTATAATGTTGAGGATGCGGGTGGTGTTGTCTCTAGCTTCTCGACCAGGTATAAAATCCACTTGATCCATATGGACCAATTCAGGTAGGAGAGTCTTAAGTCGATTGGCAAGGATTTTTGCAAACAGTTTAATGTCTAAGTTAATTAGGGATATGGGTCTGTAGCTACTACATATGCTCGGGTCTTTACCGGGTTTTGTCAGGATAGTGATCGCTGCTTTCAGCATCGGAGGTGGTAATTCGTGAGTAAGCAGCAGGCTATTCAGTACCTTCAGGTACTGGGGAGCCAAGATGTGTTGGAAAGCTTGATAGTATCTGACTGTAAGGCCATCTGGTCCTGGGCTTTTGCCTTTGGGGAGTGTTTTTATTGCCTTTTGTAATTCCTCTGCTTGGATGGGTAACTTCAAGAGGGTTGATTGATGCGGGTCTATGATTTTTTGGATATGGGAAGATATATATATTTTTATTTCATGTAGGGGATTTCTCGGTGGGCCTAAGTTATATAGATTACTGTAGTAGTCTCGAAAAGGTTTTGGCTATGTCTTCAGTTTTGTCCTGGCGTGTGCCATCAGTTTCCTTTATATGTGAGATGTATGTTTTTTGTTTTTTATCTTTTAAGGCGCTAGCTAAATATTTACCACTTTTATTTCCGTGTGCAGAAAAAAGTCCCTTGAGTTAGGTGAACTGCTCTATGTGCGTTTATTGTAAGTATGTTGCGTAGTTCTGTTCGTAGTGCTGTTAAAGTGGTGTATGCTTCTACTGAGGGGTTAGCTTTATGCGTTGTTTCTGCTCTAGATATAGCGTCTGTGAGTGATTTGACCTTCGCTAGGTGTTTTTTTATACTGGCTCCCCATTTAATCAGGATCCCACGAGTTATACCCTTATGTGCTTCCCACACCCAGGTGTCTGCTGTACCTTTATTTTCATTTTCTAGGAAGTACCTAGGGAGGGATTCTTTAAGGTTCCTAGTCACTCTGGGGTCGTCGAGTAGAGATTCATTAATGCGCCAGGAATTGGCGGGTGCGCCCATTCCTGTAAGGGATAGTGTGTGAAACACTGGAGCGTGGTCTGACCATGTGATATGTCTGATTGATGCGTCTTTCAAGAGGTGTAGGTGTCTGTGGCCTAGGAAGAACATATCTAGTCTAGAGTAACTATGTGCAACTTGTGAATAGTAGCTATAGTCCCTCTCTTGTGGGTGTGATATTCTCCAGCAGTCTACCATTTGTTTGGCGTGGAGAGTTCTCTGGAAGAGAGCTTGCTGGTGTTTCTGTGTGTCTTTGCTTGTTGTTGAACCTTCTGTGGAGTGGTCTAGAACCATATTCCAGTCCCCCCCATTACTGTTACTCCTTCTGCGAAGTTGTCTAGTTGTCTAGTTTCCTAAGGCATGAGTTGATAAAGGAAACTTGTTTGGGGTTTGGGGCATATACAGTTGCCAGTGTAATTTGGGGGTTTGGTTTCCTCTAAAGTGGGTTTTCTGCAGGAATACTATATCTGCCTGTTGTCTGACAATTTCGTGTGCTAGTACTTAGCGTTTTTCAGGGGTGCTTAGTCCCTGTACGTTTAGGGACATTAGTTTGAGCTCAGCCATTGAAAAGAAGTTTTAAGTGATGGTGTACCATCTTTGTTTGGTAGCCTGAGTACATGTACCTAGTAGAGGAGGAGGGATAGAGGGGGGAACTATAACTTGGGGTATTATGTACATTCAGCATGTTGGTGTCATGCATCCACCAGATGGTGTCTAGCACGCTAAGGGCTATGTGGGTCTTGCGGGCTTTCTGGGACACCTCTCGGGCGGTAGTGAGGTCTTGGATTTTCTGGACTTAAGGCCTGTAAACTGTGAAAGTAAACTTATATTTCTAAACAAATTATTGTCATTAGAGCATATGTTATTATACACTAATTTGGTAATGAAACACATATGTACATTATTTCCCGGTTTCCACGCGGCCGGGACCCGGCGCCCTGAAGGGTGCAGATCGCAGCCGCACGGAGTGGCAGTATAGATATGGATAAACATTAATCGTTTAGTGAGTTGCGACATTGAATATGATAGCATTTAAGCAACTGCGTGATGTGTCTAATAGCTGCAGAGATATTTAGCAGTTGTAAAGGATATATTAAGTCCCTCATGCAGGTCTGTTTGTTGCGCCTTTGGGTTGTGAGTTCATTGCCCGATGGGGTATGTCTTCTTTGTTTTCTTAGAGTTTGTTGCCATTTAGCTCTCTGGGATAGTTGTTGCTCGTGCTCTGGTGGTAGGCCTGTCCAGTCTTCTACCGTGTCCGTTGGGAGGCCCAGGGCTTGCTGGAAAGCCGGGACATCTGCGGGAGTGGAGATTGAGTATTTTTCCCTTGTCTGTTGACCACCAAAGTAAAAGGAAATGCCCACCGGTATCTGATGTTATTATCTGAGAGGGCCTTTGTTATGGGCCCTAATGCTCTCCTTGCAATGAGAGTTGATTGGGCCAGATCTTGGAAAATCGTGACTTTGTGGTCGTCATGTGTGATGTCTCTGAGGCGTCTGGCTTTTTGTAGGATTGCTTCTTTGAGCGGGAAGTGGTGAATTCTGCAAATAATGTCCCTTGGTTTCTCGTGGGGTAGTGCTCTTGGCCTGATCGCTCTGTGTGCACCATCAAATTTAATTGCAATGTCAGGTGGCCTGTCTAGTAATTTGTTAAAGAGGCCTGTGAGTGTATATATAATGTTCTCGTTTTCTCCATCCTGTGCTTCCGGAAGGCCTCTTACACTAAGGTTGTTTCGCCTTCCTCTGTTGTCTAGATCTTCTATTTTCTTTTGTAGGGATATTATGGCCTCATTATGGGCTTGTTGAAAAGATTGCACATTTGTTAGTTGTAGTGCTGTTGTTTCCCCCTCCTCTTCTAGTGTTTGCACCCTGTGGCCTATGTGGCTTACCTCCTCATGGAGCGTTTATAGTTAGGCCCCAAAGCTCTTCTCCATCTCTCAAGAACATTGTTTCAAGGTCCTGCTTAGAAGGAAGCTGTGTGAGGAGAGTCTTGAGGCCGACACCTTCGATAGAGTTATCTGAGGGAGCAGGGCTGTTCGCGGGAGATTTTCCCGTCGCCGCCATCTTGGATTGTATGTCCGTCTCAATATCGCCTTAGGGAGGTTTTTGAGGAGGTAAGTGTTGTAGATGGTGTATTACCAGCTTGTGCTTTCGTTTTCTTTTATGCCATGTTGCCTTAACTGCCGGAGATTCTATGTATTAGGCCAGTCCCGAGCGGAGCTCGCTCTCATGCGGCCATTCACTCCGGTATCCAAGCCACGCCCCTCTCCCCAGTCTCCACTCCTTCAAAAAAATCATTAAAAAAACACTTCTTCATAAAAGCGTATCAATTAAACTGTTAATAGCTCCCGACTGAATCCTCTCTTGCAACTGTCATTAGTCTAATACTATCCTTACCTTTTGTGTCACTTTACCCCACTCCCTCTAGCATGTAAGCTCATTGAGCAGGGCCCTCAACCCCTACATTACTGTGTGTTGAATTTGTCTGGTTACAACTACATATTTGTTCGTCCACCCACTGTAAAGTACTGCGGAATTTGTTGGTGCTATATAAATAATAACATAATAATTAACCTTAACCCAGCATTAAACCTTACTTTCCCCTAACACTAACCCCTACCTACACCAAACCCTACTATAACACTATCCCTAAGAACGTTCTGGTAATATCAGGGATATAAGCAGATGGGTTTACTAGTCAAAGCAAAAGAGAGCAGCAGTCTGTGACCGCCATCTACTGACTGTTTTTAGCATTACATGGATATTTCTCTTTCATGCCGAAACTAAAGTATTATGTATCTGACAATCACAGTGTGATCAGTGCTGGGCAGCTGGCAACGTCTGGCACTGATCACAAACGCCAGTGTGGCATGCAGGCAGACTGTGTCAGGGTCTGTTCATACTCTGGGTGTCTTTCTTGAGGAGCTGCAAGCTTAAAATCACTGCAGCTGAGCGTGATCTGCTCAATGATTTTAAAATTGATATATTATTGTTTCGTAAAACAAGGGTGAGGGATACAGAAAGAAAAGGGGGTAGGGCAGGGTATGCAGGCTGTTCGAGTATTACAGTCGTGTAGTTGCGAGTATCGACCCTGCTCAAATCATGCAAGGCAAATACGTACATATAGGATGAATCATACAGTTGCGTACATTGTTCATGTACGTGTTACATTATCTAACAACCCAATGCACATCTAACAGTTAAATGATCTTTGGTTAATCGCCTTCTGTGCCACCTCTTGGATGGTTTTGGACTGTACTTCTGTCTTGTCGTGTGTCTGCACTGTGTAACAGGGAGAACAGGGTACTAAAAGAAAGGAGGAACCAGGTATGGGGGGAGAGAGGGTGGGAGGTCAACCACAGTAGGCCTGCGGAAGTTCCAAGATATCTTTACCCAACATTATCATTGTTGTTGTTATTGTTAGGGAGGGAGGTACAGGTCGAACCCTTTGCTTAGCCCGTTCCCTCCAAGGAAGTGGTGGGGTGGGGTGTGTTTGTGCCTCCTTTGGTGTAGTAGTCCACCCACGGTTGCCACACTTTCTAGAGCAGGGGTCCTCAAACTCCGGCCCCCCAGATGTTGCTGAACTACAACACCCATGATTATTATTATTATTATTATTATGGTATTTATATAGCGCCATCAAATTCCGAGGCGCTTTACAATGGGTGGACGAATAGACGTGTAGTCTGACTAAAATGACACAAAAAGGTAAGGCTAGTATTAGACTAGTGACAGTTGCAGAAGAGGAATCAGTCAGGAGCTATTAACAGTTTAATTGATATGATTTTATGAAGAAGTGGGTTTTTAATGATTTTTTGAAGGAGTGGAGACTGGGTGAGCATCTAATGGAGGAGGGAAGCAAGTTCCACAGGAACGGTGCAGCCCTCGAGAAATCTTGAAAGCGAGCATCAAAGGTGGGAGTACGGACAGAAGATAGACGTAAGTCTTCAGCAGATCGTAAGGGCCTAGACGGGACATACTTGTGTATAAGGGAGGATAGATAGGTGGGAGCAGCATTATGTAGAGATTTGAAAGCAAGAACCAGAATTTTAAATTGAACTCTATAGTTTATAGGAAGCCAATGTAGGGACTGACAGAAGGGTGAGGCATGTGAGGTGCGGGCGGACAGGAAGATGAGCTTTGCTGCTGCGTTCATTATGGGCTGTAACGGCGCAAGTTGGGAGCACATAAGACCACTGAGAAGCAGATTACAGTAGTCAAGGCGAGAAAGGACAGTGGAATGGACCAACACCTTAATCGCATCTGGCGTTAAGTAGGGGCAGATGCACGCAATGTTTTTGAGATGGAAATGACAGGATTTGGCGATAGATTGAACATGAGGCTTGAAGGAGAGGTCGGAGTTTGATTCTCTGGCTATCTATGTAATTCAAAGAATCATGGGAGATGTAGTTCAGCAACATCTGGGGGGCCAGAGTTTGAGGACCCCTGTTCTAGAGGGAAGTATATCGCCTGGCAGACTCTGCTGCCATTTTTTTATATGTAGAAAATAAGTGGATCTTTTCTAAGAGTTGGGACTGACAGGGGCAGATTCATTGTTTCCAGTGGAGAGCAATTAGGTGTCTAGCAGCCATGATTATTAGTAGGCTGGTCTGCTTGGAAATTACCGATAGGTGTTTGGGAAATTGTAACAGTAAACAGGTATATACATCAACGGTTAGGTCATGTGCATCGACTTGTGTCAGTATCTGGACTACTATGTCCCACAGTGAGGTTATGTTTTGATACGACCACCAAATGTGTGTCATGGTGCCTTTGCTTTCTCCACATCGCCAGCATAGGCTGGAGGTATGGGGGAACATGTTATAAAATCTTTGCGGTGTGAGGTACCACGGTTAGATCAATTTCCTGTGTGCCTCTATATGGGAATAGCACCTAGTGACCCCTGTCAAAGCATTGAAAGCTGTGGTCCAATCCCTGGGTGTCAGCTCGCAGCTGAGCTCCAGTGTCCATTGTTTAGCAATTGGGAATTCCGTCTCAGGAAGTGTCTCCGTCAGGTCACGATATCAAAAATATTAAAAATCATACCTGTTGCGTCAGTCAACACCTGGCTCGTGCCAGAGTCCATCTGGACATGTGACATAATAATGCTCTGAAAGTATTGGAAAATATATGAGTTTGGCAAGTTATATTTGCCTTGCAAGTCTGAAAGGGGATGAGGCAGCCTTCGTTACAAACATTGCTTATGCGTGTGATGCCTTTGTGAAGCCATATGTGAAATGTAAACCATGGGGACATTTCTGATAGAGCCGTGATTGGGGCTGCTAGGCTAAATTTGTTGCCATCGCCCAGCCTTGACCGGAAATGATCCCATTGGTGTATAGAGAGTAGCGTAGTTAGGAATAGCTGTACATTTTTATGCCTAAGATGTTTAGGTGTCCATAAAATGAAGTGCCCGAAGCCCGGGAGTTTTCCATATCCACCCATTTCAGCTAATTTTTTGGAGCTTGCATCCTAATTGTCGATTCTAATAAAGCGGTCTTGAGGTACATAGATACATTGGGGAAACCTACTCAACTTTGGAGGAATGTTTTTTGCATAAGGGCAAGTGACACTCTGGGTCAATGGGAATCCACACAAATTTGTTGATAACCGCTTGGATATGTTTACTAAGGGTAAGGCGAGGGGGGGTGGGTTAGTATTGACCCTCCCTAGCCAGGAAAGCCTGACGTTTTTCCATTTTGCAATAGCAGAGGTGCACATTTGAGGTAGGGTGTAGTTCAGTTTAAATGTTCCTTGTAGGGAGGGAGCCAATTTGACCCCTAAGTAAGTAATGCTGGATTTCCTAAAGTCGAACGAGTGCGCTCGTGTTAGTTGCTGCACCAGTTGTGTCGGTATACCGACTGGTAACACTTGCGTTTTTGATTGATTAAGCTTGTAATAGGAAACTGTGCCATACTCATTTAAAAGTTTAAGGAGGGATAGGACAGAGGCAACCGGGTTACTTAAAGTCAGCAGAATGTTATCAGCAAACATCGACAGGCTGAAGACTTCTTTCCCCAGTTGTACCCCCTGTATATCAGGGTGGTGTCTGATCTTGTGCGCCAGTGGCTCAAGGCTAATGATGAATAATAAGGGAGGGGGGGGGGATTAGTGATATGGAAGTGTTTGGATAGAGACCCTAGCTTTCGGCATATTGTACAAGGCTAGTATGCCTGCTGTGAAGGCAGGAGGGAAGCCGAATTTATTGAGGACATTTTCCATATATCTCCAATTTAGCTGGTTGAAGGCCTTCACTTTTGGAGGATTGCATGTGAGAAAGAATAGCGAGGACTTTGCGGGTGTTATCGGAGCCCTGTCTACCCTTTACAAAGTAGGACTGGTCAGCATGAATTATGCGTGGGATTATTCCCGCCAACCTTTTTGCTAAAATCTTGGAGTAGAGTTTTACATCGGAATTCAAGAGGGAGATGGGGTGGAAATGTGGACATACAGTGGGGCATACAGTGGGGGATTTCCCACGTTTGGGAAGTAGAAATATGTGCAATTAGCATATCGCTTGGGAGGGCCCCTTTGTGATAACATTCATTAAAAAGTATCGTCATGTGTGGAGTAAGAAGGTCTGCAAATTTGCAGTAATAAGCATTGGAGTAGCTGTCCGAACCAGGGTTGGCTGGGAGGTTTTTAATGGCCTCTGCTATCGCCATGTCAGTAAAGGGAACTGAGATGAGTATGATCTCGTCTGGTAGTAATTGAGGCAACTGTATTGAGTGTAAGAAGTTTTGTATAGATTCAGTGGATGGGGATGGAGTGAGTGGGTCCTCTTTCAGGTTGTATAGGGTGCTGTAGTATGCTGCGAATTCGTTAACTATGTCCTGTGGGTGAAGAAGTTTGCCTTTTGTGTAAGAATAAATGTGTGCAATTTTGGACTGGGTCTGATTTATTTTTGTGTGTCAGGTCTGAGAGTTCTAAATTGATCTCCGTGTACAGTTTAGTTCTCTGTTTTTTAGCAAAGCTGGCCGCTTTTATGAAGCTGCCTCGTATCACCGCTTTGTGGACTTGCCACAAGTTTGTAATATTTGTATCTGTTGCCGTGTTGAATTGAAAATATTCCATGATATCTTTTCGTATTGAGTCAACAGTGGTGCTATTGTGTAGGAGTGTATCATTAAGTCTTCATGACTCTGAACCTTGGGTAGGAAATTTTTCTATTAAGGTTAAAGTTATCGGGGCATGCTCCGACCACGGGATCATACCGGTAGAAGTTTTAAGTACTTTCGTCATGAGAGGCGGTGGGAGAAGGAACCTGTCGATCATGATGTAGGTGTCATGTGCTAGTTAGTGAAATGAGAAATCTTTTTCAGTTGGGTGGAAAACCCACCATGCATCCAGGAAGTTGGAGGAGTTTGTGCCTTAGTTTAGTAGAAGAGGTGTCTTGCCTTTTGTTGGTGGCTTGGAAGACTGAGTGGGCTGGAGAGGTGTCAAGGCTGTGGTCTAAGATAAAGTTAGTGTCGCCACCAATTATAACGTCCCTGAATTTGTGGAAAATTGCCATCGCTAGGATTTTATCTAGGAAGTCGTGTTGATTGTCATGGGGGCCGTATATGTTAATGAAGGTGTAAGGTTCATGGTTTATATAACATTGCAATAACAGATATCTACCTTCCTTGTCCCCTATTTTCTTGACCAACGAAAAATAGACAGCTCCACTTACCAACACCGACACATCCTCATTTTTGTTTTAAAGCAGGAGTGGAAGTCATGCGGGTAGAATTTTGAATTGAATTTCGGTCTGTTGCTGCATTTAAAGTGCGTTTCTTAACAGAAGAGCACGTGGGCATTACGTTTTTTTGCTTCAGTGAGAGTTAACCGACGCTTATGAGGGGAATTTAAACCCTTTACATTGTTAGATACAATGTTTAGCGACATAATGTTGACATAGCAGTGGAGTGAGAGGTAAATAACATAAAAGGGAAATCGTAACTATATACAAAGGTTCGTCAGAAGGTGTGTATTTACGCACCAACGGATTAAACATGGCTCTTGAGAGCCTGCAGAGGGGGGAAACTCTCGTAAGGGATATTACGCCCCTTGGTAGGGAGTCAATATGTTGGAGCCCTAATGGTCATTAATGTGTACAGAGCAGTAACACAGTACGTGGGAAAAGCTGGAATGTGCTTAAGACTTCCCTGCTAACAAATAAGTAGTCCCCCCAAGGTGGGTGTTAGCCGCGGTGTTCCATTAAAATCCCCTATCCGGTGAAAATCCCCTACACTCATCACTTCCAGTGAGGGAAATCAGCTGGAACCTGTGCTGCACATGCGTGCTAGCACTCCTGCTACTCCTCCACAGCAAGGTCCTGGAAGATAAGTAAAGCTAGTTTTACACTTTCATTATAGTTAGTGCATTCAGTAAGCTTAGGCACACGGGATATTTAGAGTTAAGTGAGGGTTCAAATAAGGTTTAGGTAAGTTATTTTAACCTCACTCACACTCTATTCTAACCCTAATCCTTGGGGTAAGGGTTAAAATAAAGTGTGAAAAATCACAATTGATAGATATTCCCCTAATGTAAAATATCACTAAATAAAAACAAGTCCCTAAACCTAACCCTAATTTGAACCCTAACATTAACCATAAATGTCCCATGTCCTAAGCTTACTGAATGCACTAACTATAATGAAAGTGTAAAACTAGTTTTACTTACCTTTCAGGACCTTGCTGTGGAGGAGTAGCAGGAGTGCTAGCATGCATGTGCAGCACAGGATCCAGCTGATTTCCCTCACAGGAAGTGACGAGGGTAGGGGATTTTCACGGGTAGGGAAATTTGATGGAACACTGGCAAAAATAAAACAATTCTAAAACAAACCGTAAACATGAGCATAGATAGCAGTGGTAAATCTTATCTGTCGGTTGCAATTGGAAGAGATATCCAGGGAATCTTTCGTCCCGTGTTGATTAGTTGCTCAGTCACTTCACTGCTGCTGCTGTGTGTCAATCAGTGATAATTTTTTGACTGCGAATGGTGGGTTTTATTCCTTGAAGTTTGGTTTCTTGGCATCTCCACTGGAATCTTCCACTCCTTGAGCAGCCTGTCTCCTTCTTCCAGAGTATTGACATGTCTAGTCGTTCCGTTGTGGCTGATGATGATGCGTGCCGGGAATCCCCATTTATATTTCAGATTTTCCGTGCGCAGTGCTTGTGTGATTGGAATGAGATGCTTCCTTTTCAGAAGCATTGAGGCCGACAGGTCTGTGAAGAGTTTCACTGCCGAGTAATTGCCTGCAATTTCAGGGGAGCGCTGTGAGGCCTGCATGATTTTTCCCTTAGCTGTGAAGTGATGTAGCTTGGTGATTACATCCCTGGGCAGGGACTGTGGCAAGTTTTGTGGCCATGTTAGCTGGTGTATCCTGTCCAGGAGTAATTCTCTAGCAGAGAGCTCTGGAACTAAGGATTTGAAAAGCTCCATAGTGTAGTTAGCCAGATCTTGGGGCAGGATATCTTGCGGTATGCCCCTCAGGCGTATGTTGCTTCGCCTGTCTCATACTTCATGGTCTGCCTCTTTGTTTTCTAGCCGGTCAAATCTGGCTTGTAGCTCTGTGTAGGAAGCAGCCAGGCTGTTATGAGCTTCAATTATCTCCTCCATTTTCTCCTCAAGCTGGTTGCTCTTTCTGCAATAGCTTGTATGTCTGACCTCACATCTCTTGCCAATTTGGCAAATTCATCTTGCATGGAGGTCTGTAGTTCCAACAGCATTTTTTGTACTGAGGAGTCCGTTGCTGGAGCTTGTGTGTGCACAGAGATGCATGGGCTGTCACTGCGGTCTGAACAGGAGGCAGGTGATCTCGGGTCGTCTGCACCATCTTGAGATTGCGGTGAGGAGAGAGCTGAGATCTGCAGTGCAGATTTCTGCTTAGTTTTCTTTGCTGATTTCTGTGCCATGTTGAGCAGGGGCAGTGTATGACCCTGTAACTTGCCGGTAGTGAGCTGAAAATCGCTGGGATAGTCGCTGAACAATGATCCCTCACGAGGAGCAGACAGCTCACACGTCCATCTTGGTGAGCTGCTAGGACACGCCCCACTGCTTAATGATTTTAAGTGGCTGTATAGAGCGCTCCTAGGTCTTCATGCTTCATAATTGTTGAATGCATACTGCTTTATACATTGTTTCCAATGTTAATTGCTTATTCAGGTTCTTTGCAGAATCATAAAGTTTCAAAAACGGGTCTGTGAACCCCGTGGAATTAGCAGATATCTGCATTTATCTGATTGGACTGATCTATATAGCAAACACAATCTGACTAAACTAATAAAAAACAAACTGTTGTAAAAAAAGTTTAGATTTTTATTGAAGATATGAAGACATTGAGTAATTATTCACAGTGGAAAAAGTGCCATTGATTTTTTTAATTTTTTTTAAACGCCATTTGAAGTCAGGTGTTTCATTTAAGGAGATGAGATTGGAAGTGTGGCTTGCACAAGTGACTTAGATGAACATCAGGAAGCATTTTATGAGTAATCAATGTAATGTAATTTAAACAGTTCACAAACCTTTTCTAGCAGCTGTATAATGTGTTATTGTTACAATGTTATTGCGCTATAAAAAGAATTACTGTATTACTGTATTATTTGTGAATTTAGTGTTTGAAATGCTAAAATGGTAAAAGGGCACTCAAGCTGCTAGGGACTTTGATAATCTAAAATGTTTTAATGGAATGAGTGTACTAGGGATACCGGACATTAAAATCACTTCAATAAGATGAAGCGGTTACAGTGCCTAGAGTGTCCCTTTAAGGTAAACAGTACTTTTACTTTCTGATTGTATTTTATTTATTGCCTTTTTTTATTTCCCCCCTGGTCCTTTAGCAACAACTGCTGGGGTTCAGCTGGCCGGTAAAACGATTACCCCAGCCCAGTTCCAGCTTCTTCGACAACAGCAGGCTGCACAGGTGCAGGTTCCTCAGATCCAGGCTCAAGCACAGTCTCCTGGACAGATAAAGACTGTTGGCAAAATATCCCCGGTGAGCTATATGAAACAGAAAATACACCTTATATCATGAAACAGTTTATTTTTATTTTTTACTTTATATAAAATAGTAACCCTGGTGTCATGTTTACTGTGCAGGAGCAGCTGCTCAAGTTACAAAAGCAGAAGATGCAATTGCCACAACAGACAGCACAGCAACAGCCTCAACAGGCAGGTCCAGCAGCAGCATCTGTGCAAGGACAGCAGCAGCCACAGCAAACTCAAGCACAGCAGCAAGCTCAACAGCTCACTGCAGTTGCTGCCCCAAGAGCAGGTGCCGTGCTGACAGGTGCCACTGTTGCAAATCTTCAGGTGGCCCGTTTGGTAAGTGATTATATTGATCGTGTTGCTCTTTGTAGATTTTATTTAGACTTCATAGATTTTTATTTTTAGACTTTTTTTGAGTATTTATTATGTATGTATGTATGTGTGTAAATATAATATATATATATATATATACAAAACACAATATGTGCTGGCACTCAATTATGCACGGTGCAGGTATTCGAGGTTTAACCCCACAACAACCTCCTAATCTAAATCAAAAACAAATGTGAATACCGCACTCAAAACAATTACAGCAAAGTCTAATCTTATATTTAATTGCAAAAAGCTATTTATTATAATATTAATTCATAAGTTCATAGAGTCAATCATAGTAGAATACATTTCAATCCTATATACATAAGATATTTACATATATACACAGCAAATCCTCCCTATGTTAAATTACATGAGTAATGTATCTGTTTACAATGGTTAATGATCCAAAGAATGAATGTAGAAGATGATCCCAAAGAATTCAAAAAATAATAATAAAAAACTGTAAAAAATAAAAAATGAAAAGAGAAAAAAGAAAAAAGAAAAAAGTGAAAAAAAATGAAAAAAAGAAAAAAAGAAAAAATTAGAAAAAATTAGAAAAAATTAATTATCATACAGTCCTGTTGTCTAATAGTCCAAAATATAGTGCACTATATGCTTCATAAGTCTATGGATAGATCTCACCAATGTAGAAGATAGCTTTAAGGTATGCTCAGTAGGAGGATGATGTAGTCTGTAGATGGTGTATAATGGATGAGGGTGAAACTGCTTGTAGTTTGGTGGAAAGACAATCAATCATTTAGCAGGATCTGGTCAGTATGACAGGTCATTCAATGATCCATGGAAGTAGGCAATCCTGGAAACGGGTTGAAATGGGCTGCGCGCTCGGGACGTTCCTGTCCCTTCGATGGCCCCTGTTCCTCTCCGCTCTGTCAAGGTATAAGCATATCAGTTTAAATATCCTAACTGGGCGGCAAATTCCGCCGCGACCACTCCGTGGACTTACTTCCGCCTTCTGACGTCAGCGTGCGTCGCTGCGTCATACGTATTCAACTTAACTTTATTGTTCACAAACATATTGCATATTGACACAAATAGGGGAAACTTACGAAACATAGATACAGAATGAAGCCTTAATGAAAGTGTGTAGTACAAGGTACTACAGGGATAATGAGTATATATATCCACATTAGAAGAAACCTAAAGAGTGGTCATAACACATATAAAAATACCATAATGTTCAAAAAAATTTAATGTAATAACATATAGTAAGCTAAGCAAAAATCAATTAATACACAATAATCTAAAGAGTAATAAACCAGAAAATGTTGGTGGACATGAAATACAAAGAATTGTTAGATATTTATCCATTAGTCTATCTGACTGCTGCATAGTTCTTATAGAGCTCACCTGTAACAGATGATCAAGAGAAAAATATCTGTAGATATAAACCAGTAAAGTAACCAGCTATATATAAAAAAGAAAAAAGGAGAAATCAATTGTCTATATGTCGTACCATCAAAGAAAAAATAGAACAAACATTTTTCAAAAAACTAATAAAAATAATGAGAAAAAAAAGGTTAAAAGACGAAAGAATGAAAAAAAGGAAAAAGGGAAAAAATATTTTAAAAAAATATTTTAAAAAATCAGAAAAAAAGGAAAAAGAAAAAAATCAAGAAAAATGCAACTCACCTGTCTCGTGATGCCCCACCGTGCCCCCGGGTCCCATGTGTGGGGAACCCTGTACTGATGGCAGGTAGCGGACCCAATGAGGTCAAAATGTTGGCAGGAAAGAGCACTGGACCAAACCTGGTCAAGGGGAGCCTCTGTAGGGAGCACAAAGTCATAGAGCAGACAATGAATACAAGAAAAAAAGGAGAAGAGAAAAGGTTTGTCATAAAAAATGTTTAAGGTCATAGTCTTCATTAAGTCCTAATGGTGACAAAGTCTCCAAGGTACTTATCCATTTTGTTTCTCTCTGCAATAAGAGCTTCTGTCTATCTCCTCCTCTACGTAGAGGTGGAATTCTGTCCAAGACTTGAAACCTTAATTGGTTTACATTATGACCATGTGTTTTAAAATGTCTGGGTACCGGAGCCTCTACTTTAATGTGCTGTAATGCTGCCCGAATGCTCCTTTTATGCTCCCCTATCCGCTCTTTCACTGGCCTGATGGTCTCCCCCACGTACAGGAGTCCACAGGGACACTTAAGAGCATACACAACAAAGTCTGAGTTGCATGTAAAAAATTCTTTAACATAAAATTTCTTGCCTGATCTGGGATGAACAAAATATTCCCCCTTGATCACACTGTTACAGTGTGAGCAATTTAAGCATGGAAAAGTACCCTTCTTGGGTTCTGAAAAAAATCTGGTTTGTTTCTTAGAACTGCCAATATCTGACCTTACTATCATATCCCTCAGGTTCGAGGCCCTCTGGTATGCAAAGAGTGGGGATTGTTGGAATATCGGGGGTAATTGGATATCCCCTTGAAAAAGTTGCCAATGCTTTAATATAACCTGTCTTATATCTCTGTTAAGTGGAGTATATGGCGTCACTAACGTAATCCTTTCTACTTTATCTCTGGCCCCTGTACCTGAAAGGGTTTCTTGTCGAGAAAGATTGTCTACCTTCTGTCGTTGGTTGTCGATTATATGTGTGGGATAACCTCTCTCTATGAATTTTTTGGCCATAAAATCTAAGCCTGTCATCACTTTATCCTCCTGTGATACTATCCTTTTTACCC
>OW240916.1:207124607-207165531 GCA_933207985.1 Pelobates cultripes | reverse complement strand
TTTTTAAGGGGATATCCAATTACCCCCGATATTCCAACAATCCCCACTCTTTGCATACCAGAGGGCCTCGAACCTGAGGGATATGATAGTAAGGTCAGATATTGGCAGTTCTAAGAAACAAACCAGATTTTTTTCAGAACCCAAGAAGGGTACTTTTCCATGCTTAAATTGCTCACACTGTAACAGTGTGATCAAGGGGGAATATTTTGTTCATCCCAGATCAGGCAAGAAATTTTATGTTAAAGAATTTTTTACATGCAACTCAGACTTTGTCGTGTATGCTCTTAAGTGTCCCTGTGGACTCCTGTACGTGGGGGAGACCATCAGGCCAGTGAAAGAGCGGATAGGGGAGCATAAAAGGAGCATTCGGGCAGCATTACAGCACAATAAAGTGGAGGCTCCGGTACCCAGACATTTTAAAACACATGGTCATAATGTAAACCAATTAAGGTTTCAAGTCTTGGACAGAATTCCACCTCTACGTAGAGGAGGAGATAGACAGAAGCTCTTATTGCAGAGAGAAACAAAATGGATAAGTACCTTGGAGACTTTGTCACCATTAGGACTTAATGAAGACTATGACCTTAAACATTTTTTATGACAAACCTTTTCTCTTCTCCTTTTTTTCTTGTATTCATTGTCTGCTCTATGACTTTGTGCTCCCTACAGAGGCTCCCCTTGACCAGGTTTGGTCCAGTGCTCTTTCCTGCCAACATTTTGACCTCATTGGGTCCGCTACCTGCCATCAGTACAGGGTTCCCCACACATGGGACCCGGGGGCACGGTGGGGCATCACGAGACAGGTGAGTTGCATTTTTCTTGATTTTTTTCTTTTTCCTTTTTTTCTGATTTTTTAAAATATTTTTTTAAAATATTTTTTCCCTTTTTCCTTTTTTTCATTCTTTCGTCTTTTAACCTTTTTTTTCTCATTATTTTTATTAGTTTTTTGAAAAATGTTTGTTCTATTTTTTCTTTGATGGTACGACATATAGACAATTGATTTCTCCTTTTTTCTTTTTTATATATAGCTGGTTACTTTACTGGTTTATATCTACAGATATTTTTCTCTTGATCATCTGTTACAGGTGAGCTCTATAAGAACTATGCAGCAGTCAGATAGACTAATGGATAAATATCTAACAATTCTTTGTATTTCATGTCCACCAACATTTTCTGGTTTATTACTCTTTAGATTATTGTGTATTAATTGATTTTTGCTTAGCTTACTATATGTTATTACATTAATTTTTTTGAACATTATGGTATTTTTATATGTGTTATGACCACTCTTTAGGTTTCTTCTAATGTGGATATATATACTCATTATCCCTGTAGTACCTTGTACTACACACTTTCATTAAGGCTTCATTCTGTATCTATGTTTCGTAAGTTTCCCCTATTTGTGTCAATATGCAATATGTTTGTGAACAATAAAGTTAAGTTGAATACGTATGACGCAGCGACGCACGCTGACGTCAGAAGGCGGAAGTAAGTCCACGGAGTGGTCGCGGCGGAATTTGCCGCCCAGTTAGGATATTTAAACTGATATGCTTATACCTTGACAGAGCGGAGAGGAACAGGGGCCATCGAAGGGACAGGAACGTCCCGAGCGCGCAGCCCATTTCAACCCGTTTCCAGGATTGCCTACTTCCATGGATCATTGAATGACCTGTCATACTGACCAGATCCTGCTAAATGATTGATTGTCTTTCCACCAAACTACAAGCAGTTTCACCCTCATCCATTATACACCATCTACAGACTACATCATCCTCCTACTGAGCATACCTTAAAGCTATCTTCTACATTGGTGAGATCTATCCATAGACTTATGAAGCATATAGTGCACTATATTTTGGACTATTAGACAACAGGACTGTATGATAATTAATTTTTTCTAATTTTTTCTAATTTTTTCTTTTTTTCTTTTTTTCATTTTTTTTCACTTTTTTCTTTTTTCTTTTTTCTCTTTTCATTTTTTATTTTTTACAGTTTTTTATTATTATTTTTGAATTCTTTGGGATCATCTTCTACATTCATTCTTTGGATCATTAACCATTGTAAACAGATACATTACTCATGTAATTTAACATAGGGAGGATTTGCTGTGTATATATGTAAATATCTTATGTATATAGGATTGAAATGTATTCTACTATGATTGACTCTATGAACTTATGAATTAATATTATAATAAATAGCTTTTTGCAATTAAATATAAGATTAGACTTTGCTGTAATTGTTTTGAGTGCGGTATTCACATTTGTTTTTGATTTATATATATATATATATATATATATATATATATATATGTATATATATATATATATATATATATATATATATACCATTTATTCTGTATCTTCAGTAGGTTTTTCCAGTGTAAATTTCAGACACTCTTGCCGAGAGGAATTGTTATAGTTTTAATTTTGTCAATAAAGCCTGTATACACTGACTTCTTATGTTAACTCAAACCTGCTGTAATACTGCTGTTTATTCTAACTTGCTATTTTACACTTCAGATTGTTCCCAACCACAAATTAGAAGGCTGTTGAAGCCTCGAGTTGTGGGAGGGGTTATCCGGTCTATACATAAGCACCTTGCCAGTTGGCAGGTGATGTTGCGTGGTTCTCTTGATCCCTGTGACCTTTCCCTTAAATCATTTTTTTTTTAGATTATTACTTCTCCTAGGTGAGCCCTAGGTGTGTGTGCATGCTTATATGTATGTTTGTATGTGCGTCTGTGTGTATCTTATTAGTTTCTCTGTTTAACGAAACCATTGATATGCTCTATATGTGTTTTCTACAGCTTCAGGCTCAAGGCCAAATTCAAGCTCAAGCTGGGCAAACAACACAAGTAGCCCTGGCAAAACCTCCTGTGGTCTCTGCTGTCGTGTCATCCACGGGGGTCACCACCATCCCTGTGACAGTGGCAGGAATCAGCGTAGCAATTGGCCAACCTCAGAAAGCTGCAAGTATGGAATTAACTTTAAGTAGTAAACCTGCTTCTCCAGTTCATACTGAAGCATGTTTGAAGACTGTTCAAAATTGAGAAACACTCAACTTGTTCTTAATGTAAACATTAAAATAATTTATTAAAATGCTTGCAGGGTGGAGTTTTTTTCACTATATCTGTTCTTTTATGATTCTGCTGCTGCAAATATATTTTTCAAAATGATTTATTCATTTATCTCTCTGTTCTAGAATGCCAGAATATCTGTGTATAGCAAAACTGCAAAGAAATACAATTGCAGTAAATATATTTAGAAATTAAAATAATTTATTTTCTTCTTTGTTTGAAATTATTTACTCAAATAAATGGCAGCCAGTACTGTAGTTCAAAACTTTACCAAAAATAGCCCATTCACTAGCCTCATCACAAGCGATACCCATAAAACATAAATGCTTTAACACGGCTTTGAAATACTATACAGATAATAAAAGCATAATGATTGGCTGTGAAGAATAGTAAAGTTATCTGTGCAGCTCTAATCTAAATGTTTTGTGTAAAGGAAAGGCAAAACATTTATTAATTTACTTTGCAAAACTTTTAAAAAGGGAGAAAAAAAGCATGAATGTGAGGTGGAAAAAAAACTCATAACCAAAGGGACAACTGATATGAAAAAAACATTTAAACACAAATATTTCTAAGTACTGTTTTGTATATTCGCATTTTTTTAAATGATGCATATTGAAATATTTTAGCAGTTTCCTCACCTGCTCCTTCAGTCAGATCAGTCGACCATTAGATTTCAAGCCAACACAAAGCAATAATGACAGAGGATATTATTTGTGGTTTTCCAGTAGCATTGTCCTCCTTGGTATACTACCCAATAGGGATGTCACTTCCCTATCCTGCTATCTGCTTACCTCTCGAGACATATTAAATCTCAGGTTTCAAAAAGAAAAAAGGACATCATCAGATAGATATTTAATTAACGACTCGGTGAAGTAATGTATGTCTGCTTGCAGTAAATGCCTGTTCATCTGGGGAATAGGAAGCAAAGGTTTCAGACAGCAGATTAAATGTGACATTACTTGTAATCATAATTTTTCTTCAATCCAGCAGGTGGGCAGACTGTAGTTGCTCAGCCCTTGAATGTACAACAGCTTATAAAGCTGAAACAGCAGCAGCAACAGAAAGCGCTACAGTCCCAAGCGGCTCCAGGACCAGCCACTGTGCAACAGCAAAAGGTATTTAAATATGCACATCTTGTCTCATTATAAATCTCTCATAGTCATTTTCATCTTTACACTGAAACATATACAAATATAAAACATAGCATGTAACCTCCCTGAACCTGGCATACTTTTAATTATGTGTATTGGACATCCTGGCAGTCCTTTTCTTGGAAATTGTATTAAAAAATCTAACTGTTGTTCTATTTTTGTATAAAAAGTCAATTTTTGTATAAAAAAACAACCATTGATTTTGGTGTCTTGTCTTTCTTTGTCTCGGTTTAGTTTTCAGGCTAAGTAGCAGCTAGTCTTTGTATGTGTCATCTTAGTGACCAATTAAGGCTGGACGGTTAAGAAGGCATACTTTCCTGTTTTATACGTTGCATATTAAAACAGTGCATCTGAGAATAGCCAGGAAGAATCAAGTTACTAAGACTTAAAAGGACACTCTGGGTACCAACACAACTTTTGTGCATTTGATAGGTTTTATCCATTTATTAATATGCTATATTTTTGTGCATGCTCAAATCTTTATAGTTTTTGCATAAAAAAAAAGGTTATGCAGAATGCTGTACCGTAACCCTGCCTCCTTAGCCACACCTCCTCACTCCATAAAAAGACTTCCTTATCAAAGGTATGCACATTGCTCAGACACTGACAGTAGAAACCTGGATTAGAAGGAGAGGACACCCAGGGACAAATATAGCAAGGCTATCACTACATGTTTACAGTTTATTAGTTGCTGCTAATTATAGCTATTGAGCACTTATACTCACTAGTTTTTCTATATCATGTTTACAGTTTGTCTGACTTTCTGCAGCCAAGTTGTGAATAAAAAGCAACTCACTCAGTGCTGTTGGGGCTAAGACTGTGTGCATACTTTTGATAAGGATTTTTTTCTGGCATGAGGGGCATAGCAGGAGAGGTAGTCTTGTGGCTCAACATTTTATCAGATTTGATCATGCAAAAAAAATAAATAAAGCGTATTAATGAGACAAAAATAGATTAACTGCAGTAAAGTTGTATTGGTGTGTGGTGTGTCCCTTTAATTTGTTTATTTCCATGTCCATAAAAAATGATCTTCATGTCTGTTTTTGCTACAGATTGCAGCTCAGCAAGTAACCGTCCAGGCCCAGCAGCAGCAACAGCAGCAGGGCCAGCAACAGAAGGTGGCATACACCACTCAACCAGCCATTAAAACTCAGTTCCTTACCACCCCAATTAACCAGGCACAAAAATCTCCTGGAGCCCAACAAGTGCAGACACAGATTCAGGTACAGGTAACTGCTACCTTTCTGGATTTAATATATTACTCGTGTAGTTGTGTTCTATCATAGACAAATGCGAGATATGATTAAAGAGCAGCCATGGGTCAAAGTGTTAGTGGTGCAATAAGCAGGAATATCCCAAACTATACAAACAATCTTTTGTTTTTTGTTTCTTATTTTTTTTCTATCTTTCTGGCAAAATTTTTTGTTCCATTATCAAGCTGCTTTCTACTAAACTGCTATATATTCTATAATCTGTATCTTTAAGGGACACTGTTAAAGAGAAAGTATATTGTAAAACTCACCACCTATTATTAATGCATAAGATATAGATAATGCATAAATCTGTAATTTTCTAATGCTGCTAAAAGTAGCAGGCAGTTTTCTTCCTCACCAGAAAAAAAGACTTAATTCTTGCAGTTTTGTGACATCACAGGGGGAAACTGTATTGTGTGCAAATGGTCTTAATCAGGGGTGCCCAAATGGTAGATTCCCAGATGTTTTACAAATACAGCTTTCATGATGCTTTGTCATTCTAAATTATTCTAAAGGTATGCAAAGCATCATGGGAGTTGTAGTTCTCCAACATTTGGGGATCTACCTTTTGGGCAACCTGGTCTAAATCATGGATACACAGACTCCCTATGTTAGCTCAAACACCTGCTTTATTACTGTACAGTTTTCCTCGTCTCTTCAAATGAGAGAGTCTGTTCTGCAGCCACAATCATGCACAACATAAATAATTTAATTTAAAAAAACAAACCATGAATTGAGCTATTGGGCACCCTGATAGAAGCTGTGCTTTATCACCCTATTACATCTTAAATGCAATGATCAGAGATGGAGCTGCTGGAGCTCCATAATAAATACTAAAAAGGTTGGATTTAAAACTGCATGGTACCTTTTTTTTTTTTTTTTTTTTTTTTACATCATTGCATATATTCTTCAGTTTGTCATGTAAGCGGTTTATCTAGTAGAAATAAAATATCTCCATGTTCATTGAAGCCATTGATCGACATGTGAATTGTGCAATTAGGGGTCTTAGTTACTGATGTTTGAAAATGAGCAATAAAACATTTTGACAATTTTAAGATTGTAACTGGTTTTCTATCCAGTATAAATCTCTTGTATTTTACATTTCTTAAAATTTGAGTAGTAATGTGTACAAACAAGTTAAACAAACTTATAGGGTAATAAAGTGAAGGTGTGTGATTGTTATATGAATTATATGCATGCATAGTATATGTAACATAGGCTATAATATGCAATAAATAATCAGATGTATTTCATATATCTCTGGATAATCCCTGCATACTATCAAAAAAGAGAATATATGGATATTATCTATATTTATAGACTCATATTATGTATCAGATCTGGGAAGTAAATCTAAAGTAAATATAGTCATAGCATAACATAAAATGGTAAAATTAAATAAAATGCAAGGATAAATGAACTTAGATTTTAGAAAAGACAAAAAACAAGATGCATGGGTCATGGAAAGGAGCCTGGAAATCCCTTGGTAAGAAGCCAAACCGAAAGTCTTTTTGCTTTTTACCTCAATGGGTGCCAAGAAAGACACCTGTGGCACCATAACCACTACTGCACACTGATTGTAGAGTTGAGCTTGTGCTTTCTCAATATACTACAGGCTTTTTAAAAATATCTTGTTAATGAAATCAGTAGTTAAAGGGACACTATACTCACCAGAACAACTACAGCTTATTGAATTTGTTCTGGTGTATAGAATCATTACCTTGATTCAATTCATCTCTAAGAGCAGATGCTGATTGGCCAGGGCTGTGTTTGAATTATGCTGTCTCTGCCCCTGATCTGCCTCCTTGTCAGTCTCAGCCAATCCTTTGGGGAAGCATTGTGATTGGATCTGGCTACCACTTTTGATGATATCAGCAGACTGTTTGTTTTTCTGAATCTAACAGCATACAGATCATACAGCTTCAGGCTTGAATACAGATTTTTAGTATATTTATGAAGGCATGAGGGGCCCATGGGGGCTAGATGGTGGTTTTAACACTATAGGGTCAGGAATACATGTTTGTGTTCCTGACCCTATAGTGATCCTTTAAATAGAATAGCCTTCTCATGTATGTAAGTCTTATTTCGTTTGTGAATGTATACATGTATTTGAATGAATGTTTTAGTGTTACCTGCATACGTTATGCAGAATGTTAGAATTAGCTGAGTTTATTAATTTGTGTTCAGAAAATTTATGAAGAGCAGTTATGTAAACTGTGAAACTTTTTTTTTAATTTTATTTAAAGGCCAGCTGAATAATTTATGAATAAAAAATAAAATGCATATTTATTTTGTAGAATTTGTCTCCTCTGACAGCAAACCACATTACATACACCCAAATGCACAAAATCTCTACTTTTCTCATTTGCATGTAAGGTGGCAAAGCTCCCTCAAGTGGTCCAGCAGCAGGCAGCTGTAGCCAGTATTCAGCAGATGGTACCAGTCTCCCAGCAGGTCAGTTGGTAATAAGCAAGTATGCTGTGCCTTTCAAAGCTGTATTGAAAAAAGTGTGTGCTGGGCATTTTGTCCATAAGTTTGGGAAGTTAAAGAGTTGCAGAGCCTTGCATTTAGACACAGATCAGAAAATCATTAATATGTATGATACCTAGAAAAACTTATTTAATGTAATAGTAAATGTGTGATCTGATTATGCTCTTGCAGGTTCAGCCACAAGCTGTTACACTGACACAGGCAACATCCTCGGGACAGCAGCAGGTTCAGGTGATATCGGCTGGATCCGCAGGAGCACAGGTTGTACAACAGAAACTGCTCCAGCAGCAAGTGGTGACAGCAGCTTCTCCTCAGATGCAGGCACCTGTCAACCAAACCACTCCACCAGTGTCAGTAACGCCGGAGGCACAGAATCAGCAAGCAAAGATACAAGTCCGAACCCCTACCGTCAGGATCAAAGCACCTACTAAGCCCAGCTGAAATTCTTTAAGAAAGTTAAAGTAATGTGCTTGTTTGCACTTTTCTCATAAACTTTCATTAAAAAAGCAACTCCAAGGAACTGTTGGTGTTGTGTACGTCATACAAACGTCTAGTCTATCAGAGTTAAGTACATAAAAGTAAAATTTTGTTAATGTAAAAAAAATTGAGGGAAAGAATTGCGAAGGTTTTATTTCAACCACCAGAGACTGTGCAAGTACAATTTATGGAATTATGTGTCCGTAATTTTAAGAAGTGTAATTACATCCAGCATTTTTTCACACCATGTTATTTCCTCTAGATATTACATCACAAGAATCTGCTTGCAATTTGGAAAAAAAAAAATAATGAAAATCACCTCTAAAATAGGTTACTTTTTATATTTTATTTACATTTTAGAAAACATAATAATATGTGAGACAGAGTTCTTTTCTCTGACATACACCGGTTTTGTACCAATGACAAATAAGAACAAAACCCTTTGGATTTATTTGGCTAACTTTATATATATTTATATTCAACATATACAGCAGATACATTTAACTGATCTTTAAATGTGTACAACAATAATATTTCAAACTGTGCCAGAGTCCTTTTTAAATAAGAAATACTATGGCTGGCAAGGTTTATTGTACCCAATATTTTGCAACCAATTTGTGTTAAAAAGAGTAAAATGCTGATGTGCCAGTAAATGTTATGCACACAAAAAATGACCTAGTTACAAAATATATAATGACCCAGCACTGAGCAATTACAGGATAGTGTTGTAGATGGATAAAAACCTCACCAAAAACGCAATATTTAGTCATAGTGTCGACATCATTGTTTGGTACTTAAAGGGACACTATAGTCACCAAAACAACTTTAGTTTAATGAATCAGGGTGTATAGATCATGCCCCTGAAGTCTTACTACTTAATTCTCTGCCATTTAGTTGTTAAATCACTTTGTTTATATGGTCCTAGTCACACCTCCTTGCCAGTAACGTGCACAGCCTTCATAAACAATTCTTGTAAAGTGAGATCTAATGTTTAAACTTTCGTTTTTGCACAGCATTATCGTTTATAATTCCTAATCTCCTGCACTGTTAATAGCTTGCTAGACATTGCAGGAGACTGCTGTGGGTGATTAATTAAGTTACAGAGCAGGAGATAAAAACATCTAAAGTAAGTTAATATCTGATTGAAAATCAAACTGTTTGTTTCCATGCAGGGTTGCATAAACAGAAACAAAATGGCAGAGAACTGAGCAGTTCTTCATTAAGCTAAAGTTGTTTTGGGACTCTTTCAAGGTTATTCGCTAAAGTGAGAATTAACAGAAAATTTCAGATTTCAGGCCTAGGTATCCAAACTGTTAGGATAGCTGACTTTTTCAGGTTTGGCTATTTTGCCTTAAATTTGGAATACACTTTGAATTCTCACTTCAGTGAATAACTCTGTTTGTTTATATGCTCACTGTTGGGGATCTAAATTTATTTTAAATTTTGACCTAAAATTTTAAATTCACTTTGAATTTATGACTAGTCAGACTTTAGTAAACAATCTAGACATTCTTAAGAAAGGTCCTCTTTTATAGTACCAAAGCATAGACCTTAATATTTTACATAATACTCCATAGTGTTTTCAACTGTAACATTGCCTATGCGAGTACTTCGTTATTGTCTATTATTCAATTTGAAGAAAGTTTTTTAATTTAATTTATGTGAGCACTTGCTACTTTCTTCTTGACTCTTCATTTAGAAAGTGTGTATATCAAGCCTCAAAGTGGTTGTTCCCTGAACAGGTTGCCAACTTAGTTTATGAAAATGTAAGCCAAAAATTGGCAAGTAAAAAAAACAAACAAAAAAAACTCTAATTTTTACATTTCCAACTCCGCTATTTTACAATGATGTCAACTCACCAAAAACTCAATATTTAGTCAAATCAACAATCACGTTGTGGGTCACCTTTTCAACAAACTATGGCACTACCGGGACACCTCTAGAATAGAATATGCTGCTTTTTTTTATTTCTCTCATGCCTTTTTTAAAGCAAAATTGCTCTATGAGTCTTTATTGACAACTCTCTTTGTGCCCTAGACTGGCTGGGTATGATATGAGTTGTTGTAAAACTACAGAAGAACCACAGATTTATTATTCTACCATTTCGTAAAAGCCACTTTATGTTTGAAAACGTATTTAACATTTTAAGTTGATGTTTTTTCAGTGTACTCGTTTATATTGCACTTTTTATTTCCCTTCACTTTTTATTGTGAGGTAGAAATCACTCTTTTTATAGCTTGTTTACATAGTACAGGTTTTCAAAACAGAAGGTATTTAGATCAGTCTTGTGAAACCTGCACCCCTTCAGCTGCAGAACTGCGACTCTTGTTATCCTCGCTCATTAAATAACAGTGACTGCTAATCTACTGGACTGGTGCAGAGAGATAAGTCATCAGTGTCATATGGCTAACTGGGGCAATGCGCGTTGTAGTCCATCTACACCTGGAGTTCTGCAATATTCCCATTTCTGATCTAGGTATATGTCACTTTTATTAAGCAAATAATTTTATGTGTGAACATGAAGTAACATAAGACTATCTCTATAATAGGAAAATAATGATCGACAGAGAAATGTCTGTGCACCTTTTTTGTGACATAACTCAGTCCCATATGTGGACCCATGTCACTCTTGCCTCTTGCATTTAGTTCAAAATGTGTTGTAACCTGTTATAGGTTTTCATAAATGCGATCTAGGAGCAGCTTTATTACCGAGTGTGAATGTGTGATAAGTTTAAAAATACAAAGCGCATTTCTACCTGCAATTTGCCAAGCTCTATAATTTATTCCTGATTGAAGATTACCTTACAAACCACAAAATTGCACATGTGTATTGTAACGTGTAGAAAGAACTTGTATGTGTACTGGTTATGTTAGATTATTTAAGTATTGTACATTCGATTTTAATAGACATGCAGTTAAACTATAACAACCTATTTAATGAGCAAGCCAGGTCATCGCTGGTACCTGTGAATTGTCTTTAGTTTCCAGGTCTACCACAACACTTCCACTAAAAGAATATTCTTAGTGTATTGAAGAAATTAGCATGAATTTGGTTATTGTAGTCAACTGCAATGACACATTAAAATAGGATTTTGTATGTTGGGAAGAATCGTCCATCCACACCATACTTTCAATTTTGTTTTTTATTTGGTACATGCATGAATGTAAATTGTGTTTGAAACGTGTCTCCTTGTTTTTCATTTCTGTCTTTTGGTTTGTTTGCAAATATAAATGTTTTTGTTACATATCTATATGTATACAATATATGTATAATTTAAAGGAAAAAAAGTGTATTACCTATTGTTTCAATGCCTTTGGAACTGATTTCAATGTCTTTTGGTAGTGAAAGGGTCAAAAATGGATCCTCTTGAACCATACTGTGTTCAACATGTACATAAATCGCAAAAAAATTTGTACGTCATGTAGAACCATAGTGATTGATTCATAGCACATTGCCAGTGTAATAAAATGTACATTTTTTTAAATAAACATTTACTGTTGTGGATCTTTGTTGTTTAAGCAGTACAAGGAAGCACTGCATACAGTGTCTAGTTTAAAATGAAAGAGTCAGTGCCTCTTAAGCTGGAGATACTGATTACAAAATGTTGGGGCCCATGGCAAATGATTTGTGATTTGAAGCATGGTGGTCTGAGTGGTGGGGTCACATGCCCGCCAGCTTGCTACCAGGAAGGAGATCAAAGGTTTTTACTCACTGATTTGCATCCCCCTTCCCCCCCCCCCCCACTATACTGGAAGGGAACGTGTTGTCTGTACCTCTCAGTCCTGTGAATAAATTACTCAACGCGCTGCTTTCATGTTGGAAGGAGTGATGTTTGTGATTTGCACCCACCTGAGGTGTAGACCACATGCTGCCGCTCAGGACCCCTAGCCAGAGGGATTATACTGTCTCCCACCCAAAGGTTAACAAATTGAGACAACAAAAAAAAATGTTCTCCAGGAATGTGTTGGAACCACACACACCTTGTCTGACACACAGCCACCATATAAACACACAGCAACGCATGCATACATACATGCAACACACATCGTTCAAATCCAGCATGCACACAACACTCACAGCCAACACAAACACAACACCCATGTCCACAACACATACAATCCAGAACAACCACACACCATTCGTGCAAGTATACGGTTCACAGCCACCACACTAACGCATCACTCACACCTCATATTTTGGCTTATCAATTTGTACACATCTTGGTTGAGAGTTTTGTGAACCAGGCTTTTTGAGAGAGTTTAGCTGCATGTGGTCATGACAAAATTGACACTGTGAAAGAAGAATGAAACCCTTTTGCTTTGTCAGAGCCAGGAGGGCTAGCTTATAGCTGCAATGATTTTCATAATATATATATATATATATATATATATTATTTTTTATTTTTTTACATTTAATTAGTTAAATAAAGGTAGACATTTTAACTGCCATATCAACCCTTTTATTTATGTTCACTAACAGGGTTATTTACTAATGTACAGTATAACTTGTCAAAATATTCAAAGTGAATTTCAAATTTAGCATAGCTAACTTGGAAAATGTTTGCAAATCCTCTATTTTGGCCTTGAATGGGAAATTCACTTTGAATTCCTGACAATTTTCACTTTTAGTAAACAATGCTGTCTGCATTATTCACTAAAGAGAGAATTTAAAGTGAATTTCAAATTTCAGGCCAATATAGCCAATGTAGACAGATTTTCTAAGTCAGCTTTGTTTCCATTTCAGCTACTCTGGTCTTAAATTTGAAATTCACGTGGCAGACGGCGGGTGGTGGGCTGTGAGGAGGTCTCATGGTGGAGACGGCCCTGGGACTGGAGGTACCAGAAGTGAGCAGGGGACATGAGGGGGGAGAGCGAATGGACTATTGGGGAGGGGAGTGGGAGACTGGAGCTGGAACATGGCGGAGGGGGCTCCATAATGACACTGTGGTACTGGGGGTGCCTTACGGGGGTAGAGCCCCTCAGGGGATATGACAGGGCTCCGGTAGGAAGGGGGCTGACCGTTTTTGGGCGGGGGACTGAGGGGCATAGCCTGGGAGCGGAAGGGAAGGGGAATGGAGGGTCCCAGTGGGGGATATGCTGTATTGGGGGGAGCAGGGCACCCGGGGGGATTCGGAAGAGTCACCCTCGTTTCTGGGGGCGACGGATATGGTGGTGGTGCCTAGTGGAGCCAAGGGGACAGCCACAGGATGAGGCGACAGGGGGGTGCCCGGGGGTCTAGTGAGTGGCCCAGGTACTCTCGGGGGACCCCACAGTGTGGGAACGGGCCTCAGGCAACGCTCCCTACCACGGAGCACCAAGGCACCGGACCAGTAGGGGGTATCCCCGAAGGAGGGGGGAGTTGGGCGGATAGTCCAGAAGGCCACCTTCGTATATGGGGGGGAGCACCTGTCAGCAAAGGTAGGGCCTGGAGGGACGTAGGGTTTCAGGTGGAGGGCGGCTTGATGGCAGCGGGCTCACCCGCGGTGGGGGTTTCCGAGCAGGGGCTGGGGGGGGTCAGATTGCCTCACGAGGGATTCCGGTACTTTGCTTCAGGGGACGGAGCATAGGGACGGTACGAGGGGTATCCAGCCTCACATAGCGGGGGGGGTACAGACGGGTATCCCACGTCCCAACAGCGTACAGTCCTGGCGAGACTGGGGGCAGCTGGAGACCTCCAACCCACAGTCTTCTTACCAGATAGCCATGGGCACGACTCGAGACTGTATTAGCGGGTGGGGAGCCGGAACAGGACTAGGGGTAGTGGGTAGGCTTGGCTGGCTAGGTAGTTCCCCACCAGGTGCCAGTGCCCAGGGGAGTAAACCCCCACTTCCCCCCCCTCTCCCGTTAGAATAGGTAGAGGGACTTTAAGAGACACGGTGAGATCGCGGGTAACGCTCACACGTTGGTGAAGGGTTCGCTTTTCCCCCTCAGTGTCAGGGATGGGAGAACACCTAGGGTCATCGGGTCCTGAGAACCTCAGGGAGTCCGTGAGGGTCCTGACAGTTTCTATAGGGCTGTTATATGTTACTCCAGATTAAATTAGGGTTCACAGTTAACTATGGGTTTCACGAGAGAGAGGTAGCCATGGGGGTGGTGACACCAGGAGCTTCCAGAGGCACGGAGACGCCGCACATTGGTGTGTCGAGGATTCAGACCTTGGGTCTCGCGCATCTTTCGGGCATTAG
The DNA here is from genome assembly GCA_933207985.1 of Pelobates cultripes. Classification (NCBI taxonomy): domain Eukaryota; kingdom Metazoa; phylum Chordata; class Amphibia; order Anura; family Pelobatidae; genus Pelobates; species Pelobates cultripes. The sequence continues at coordinate 207,150,897 of OW240916.1, read as the reverse complement.
ACGCGGGAAGATGCGGGGTCCTACACCCTATATTAGTCTGGCTAGAGGTAAGACCAGACGACGCCGGCGGCATGCACGACATACGCCGTATCGTCACAGTTGTATATACTTTCTCTTCTACTTTTCTCTTCCCTAGATGTCTTTCCCCTCCTTTGTTTGTTTATCCCATGGGGGCGGGGTGGTGGGGGCCGGGGCCCGGGGGGAGCGGCACGACCTACTGGGCCAGCGTGACTATACAGGCGGGTTCATGACGCTGCAACTTACTACATTAAACGTGAAAGGGCTCAATGCACCACGGAAAAGGCGGTTAGTATTTAGGGAACTCAAGCGGATGAGAGCAGATGTGGCCTTCATCCAGGAAACGCACTTGCCAAAACACGCGGGGTTTAGGTTACGAGACCACACCTATTCCACGGCGTACGAAGCACGGGCGCTTCGTAAACAAAACGGAGTGGCCATCTTGATCCGGAACAGCTGTCCGATGGCGATTACGTCATCTGACTGTGATCCGGAAGGGAGGTATGTCATTGTCACTGGTACGTTGCATTCACACACGATACATTTAATAAATGTCTATGCTCCGAATCAGATGGCGGCCGGGTTTTGGGAGGTGTTGCTGGAGAAGATCCAGAATCTGTCACGGGGCATGCTAATCATGGGGGGGGATGCCAACGCAGTGCCGTCCCCTGCCGTGGACAGGAGCGCACATGGGGGGTACCTAGATCCCAGGGGCGGGGGAGCCAAGACCGGTGTTTTTACAAGTTTCTGACGGAGGCGGGGCTGGTGGACGTCTGGAGGGCACGTCATCCGAGCACGGTAGATTATACGTTCTATTCGGCCCCACATGGCACATACTCCAGAATAGATATGTTCCTAGTTAATGACAAATGCCTACCTTACGTCCAGAGTTCAGAGATTGGGCCCATAGCATGGTCCGACCACGCGGACGTATCTCTCACATTGGGGAGCCTGGGAGCAGCTACTCCCTGGACTTGGAGGCTTAACTCCTCCCTATTGAGGGACCAAGATATCATTGACCAGATTCGGACTGACCTACTAGACTATTTCGCGACTAACGCCACTCCTGACATGGGTCCGGAAACGATATGGGCGGCACACAAGACAGTGATACGGGGCTCTCTCATCAAGATAGCGACTGCTAGGAAGTAAAATAAATTCCTCAGACTGACTACCTTACTGACTGAGCTTAGGAGGGTAGAACAGCAACATAAACACAGACCCGATGACGGGACATTCCGACAGCTGGAGGCTAAACGACATGCCATCCGCTCCTTACTACTAGATGACTCGGCTAAAGCCATGACATGGTCAAAACGCACCTTTTATGAAAAGGCAAATAAGATGGACACGTTATTGGCCAGAGTCCTTAAGCCTAAACTGCGACGCGGGCATATCACTGCCATACGACACTCAGACGGCTCCATTAAAACTCTACCCACGGAGATCGCAGACGTATTTACTGACTTCTTCAAAACACTCTACAACCACTCTTCGAACACAGCAACGCAAGTAGCGACAGACACTGCACTGACACTTAATTTCCTCTCCAGTCTGGATCTACCTAAATTATCTCCAGAGGCGATTGACAGATTGGCAGGAGAAATTCTCCCAGAAGAGGTGGACCGGGCTATCTCGGAGTTGAAAAGCAATAAGGCCCCTGGACCGGACGGGTATGATGGGACTTATAATAAGACCTTTAGGGAGGAACTGACGCCCCACCTGACAGCACTTTTCAACGGGTTCAGAGGGGGACACACACCAAATCATGACATGTCTTTAGCTACCATTATCTTACTACCTAAACCCGATAGAGACCCGCTCCTTCCTGAGAGCTATCGACCCATATCTCTTATTAACCATGACATGAAAATTCTCGCAAAAATACAGGCGAATAGAATTAACCCGTATCTTGCAGATCTAGTCGATTCGGACCAGGTAGGCTTTATTCCCGGCAGGCAATTATTTGAGAATACTTGCAAAAATATTGATCTCATATGGAGACAGGCAACCCTAAATACCCCAACCTTATTGCTTTCGCTCGATGCTGAAAAAGCATTTGATAGGGTCCAATGGCCGTACTTATTCACGCTCCTCTCACATCTAGGCTTCCCGGAACAATCTATAACATTAATCAAAGCTATGTACACCAATGTACAGGCCCAGGTGAAAATAACAGGTGCCCCACTCAGGCCGTTTGAACTCCACAATGGTACGCGGCAGGGATGCCCGCTCTCCCCTTTATTATTCGTACTGTCCCTAGAACCTTTACTGCAGGCGTTGAGGAAGCACCCGGACATCAGGGGTGTGAGGGCGGGGGGGAGGGAGTTTCTAGTATCAGCCTATGCGGATGACGTGCTCTTGACGGTCACCAGCCCCCTAAGCTCCATGAGAGCCCTCCAGGATGTCCTGCGAGAGTACGGACAGTTAGCTGGCTATAGGGTGAATATGGCTAAGTCCAGTGCCCTGCCGATCAATATCACGGGTGGAGACATCACTTCCATTCGGAGCACATACGGATTAAAGGTGGTACACCAATCGCTTAAATACTTAGGGATCCGCCTAACAGCACACCCAGCACAGTTATACAGCCAAAATTACACACCACTAATTAAGAAGTTAATTAACGAGCTAGAGACTTGGTCGGACAGACCTATTTCCTGGATAGGCAGAGTCCACGCGGTAAAAATGAATATACTGCCGAGGATCCTGTTCCTATTCCAAACTCTACCAATCCGTGTGTTGAAAGGGCAACTACTGCCGCTGCAACGGGCAATAGGTACATTCATTTGGAATTCTAAACGCCACAGGATCTCGAGATACATTTTGTATCGGCCAAAAGATAGAGGGGGCTTGGGCCTCCCTAGTCTATATTTTTATTATGTAGCAAGCCAATTAGCACAGGTAGCAATGTGGCACTCACCCCCGGGGGATAGGAAATGGGTTGATTTAGAATCACTTATGGTGGGAGCGGACCTCCCACAGCTTCTTATCTGGGTGCCAAAGCCACATAGACCCCAGATCAGAGTCACCTGCCCAGCCATTCTTAATTCCATCAGGTTATGGGACACTATGGCACATAACTACGAATTAGCCTCGGACCCTTCCCCCCTTATGCCATATCTTCGTAACAAGGAATTCCCTCCGGGCATGGCGGCCAGAGATTACTGGAATTTGGAGAGGGTAGGGCTCCAACGCATATGTCAGTTATTCCAGGGTGCAGATTTCCTCCCATTCGATGCCATACGACAAAAAGGGCACCTTACTCCAGCGGACTTTTTCCGCTACCTCCAAGTCAAAGACTATGCAAAGCAGCCCCATATACAGGCAGCGGCACAACAGACGATGACATTCTTTGAACGCATATGCATACAGGAACGGATGCCCAAGGGCCTGATAACGATCTTATATAAGCATCTATCACTAGAAACTAAGGAATGGGGCAGCCTTAAATATATAACCCAATGGGAAAGAGATCTGGGGGAAGAACTAGAGGGAGTAGAATGGCAAGAAATATGGGAGGCCAATCATACCTCTTCGGTATGTGTCACCATGCAAGAGCAATCCGTGAAAACAATGCTCCGATGGTACACCACCCCCACCCAGCTGTACCATATGAAGAAGACGCCCACAGACTTGTGCTGGAGGGGGTGTGGTACCAAGGGAACATATAGGCATATGTGGTGGGATTGTCCGGTGATACACAATTTCTGGACGCAGGTTAGAGGAATGATAACCCAAGTCTTTGCCCGGGCCCCAGAGTTAGACCCATGGGTTTACTTATTAAGCAGATCGCTAGAGGGGTGGACCCGGAGGGAACAAAAACTCCTCCATAAAATCACATTGGCAGCACGGCGTGCTATTGCTGCAAGCTGGCTAAAACAAACGGCCCCCACGACACAAGAGGTTCTCAATAGAATTAAAGAAGTGCACCTAATGGATGATTTAACTGCCTGAATAAGGGATACCCACCAGTCCTTTCAGAGGATCTGGGAGCCATGGGAGAATTCCCCACTAGGAATGTAGCGTGAGGAGAGGAATGTGGCCCCTCACCCCCTGCCGCTCCCTTCCCCCCCCGTCTCTCTTTTTTTTTTTCCTACCAACCTGTCACCCCACTTTTCTATCTTTCTATCTCCCACGCACCAATCGCTTCGTTACCCTACATCCATGGGGCGCACCAGGCAGATATGGGAATTGAAGTCTCCCGCTGACTTTACCGCAGGGACACCAGTAAGTTTCTCTAGACAGCGATAGGGATAGCCCGTTGGCGGAAGAGAACGCCATAACATAGACAAAGGGGTGGCCACGATTACGTAGGCAAGACCACTACTGGGGTATATCCAACTATTGATCTGTCCTGCTGGAGGGAATTGGCGGGAGAGAGAGATACCGATGGAGGGCCCATGGCCCGGGAGGAGCAGAATGGCCTACGCTGCGGGAGTTGGAGACAAACATGGTTGTTGTATTTGTTGTGTTCTTTTTTTGGTCTACTGTTTCTGTCTGTATATCTCATGTTTGGTTAAAATAAGAAAACTGGCATTGGCAAGGAAAGCAAGAGCGGGAGAACCGGGGGGACTCATGAGCAATTCACGGACTCGGAGCTATACACAGTGGGGTATAGGAGTGGAGAGGCAGTCTGCCCTAGTGTGGATGGGGGGTTTGATATGGGATGTGAATGTTATGCCTGTAACGGATATGATTATTACCTCTGAACATCAACATGCTATGCCAATGCTACCTGTTAAATAAAGAATTTATAAAAAAAAATAATTTGAAATTCACTTTGAATTCCCACTTTAGTGAATAGGTTTGCTATCTGAAACCCATTCCATTATTTCCTAAAAGCAAATTTGTTATTTCATCCACATTTGTATTTATATTCAGCTGCTGTTTGGTTAGCTGTTAAAATCAGCCAAAATTCTATAGGGGTTATTTACTACAGGAGAAAAATTGTACCATACAAATGGTAATTTTATTTTCCTGGCTATTTTCCATGACAGCATCACTAATGGGTTAGCTCTGCCTTTTAGGTGTCAGTGCAGGAAATTCTAACCACCACACCTCCAATCCTCCCCAGTCTTGTTCCAAGTCCCAGAGCAAGAAAAACAAGAAGGGAGCGTGATGATGGGAAATAGCCAGGAAAAGAAAATTACGGTATGATAAAAATGTCCTTTCTTGGCTAACCATGGCAGAATCACTACTGGATATAGCCAAGGCGATTCAGAAAGGAGGGAAATACACAAGCACTGCATAATTATTTATTTAGAGGCTACGTCCATGAGAATGCTTTTCTCAAAGGAAGTCTTTGAAGAACTTGCTACATCCAATTTATAATGTTTAATGAATGTCAATAGAGAAGACTAGGTAGCTGCCCTATAACTTTACTCCAAATAAATCTCTGCAGATGAAGCCCATGACACTCTGGTAGAATGGGCCCTGATAGAAGTTGAAGGTACCATTCCTGGAGATGTATAGGATTTAAAAATGGCAAGAGAAATCCCACATCTTAAGTTAGCTGTAGAGGATTTTGTAGAGGTAGCATGTGAGGATCTCCAGATGTAGTTTTGGTATATTCTCTACCAGGTCTATACATTTTGGTCTCTCGAAAGGAGCAACCTTTATTGCACTTATCACTACGTAAGGAAGGAGGTAACAAGGCTTTTTTTCCCCTTCAGCAGCTTTTCCAATTTACATTATCTAACACTTTGTTGAAGAACTTATCCTCTTTGAAAGGAAAAGCACATAATCTTGATTTGGAAGCATAATCTGCACCCAAGAAGTGTAGGCATAAAGTTCTTCTAAAAGCTACAGAAAGGGACATATCTTTAGCCACTATATTGGTCAAGTCAAGGGAAGCTTCTGAGCAAAAGTCTATCGCCATCTGCATTTCTTTCAGGGAATCCAACTGAATAACAGTCTTATAAGGCCTTCTGGTCTAAACTACACTGAACAAAATTATAAACGCAACACTTTTGTTTTTGCCCCATTTTCATGAGCTGAACTCAAAGATCTAATACTTTTTCTATGTACACAAAAGGCCTGTTTCTCTCAAATCTGTCTAAATCTGTGTTAGTTAGCACTTCTATTTTGCTGAGATAATTCATCTACTTCACAGGTGTGGCATATCAAGATGCTGATTAGACAGCATGATTATTGCAAAGGTGTGCCATAGACTGGCCACAATAAAAGGCCACTCTAAAATGTGCAGTTTTACTGTATTGGGGGGTCCAAAAACCAGTCGGTATCTGGTGTGACCACCATTTGCCTCACACAGTGCAACACATCTCCTTCGCATAGAGTTGATCAGGTTGTTGATTGTAGCCTGTGGAATGTAGGTCCACTCCTCTTCAATGGCTGTGCGAAGTTGCTGGATATTGGCAGGACCTGGAACATGCGGTCGTATACGCCGATCCAGAGCATCCCAAACATGCTCAATGGGTGACATGTCCGGTGAGTATGCTGGCCATGCAAGAACTGGGATGTTTTCAGCTTCCAGGAATTGTTTACAGATCCTTGCAACATGGGGCCGTGCATTCTAATGCTGTAACATGAGGTGATGGTCGTGAAATATTAGCACAACAATGGGCCTCAGGATCTCGTCACTGTATTTCTGTGCATTCAAAATGCCATCAATAAAATGCACCTATTTTGGTTGTCCATAACCCCACGGCCACCATGGGCCACTTGATCCACAATGTTGACATCAGCAAACCGCTCACCCACACAACGCCATAAATCTGCCCTGTACGGTGAAAACTGGGATTCATCAGTGAAGAGAACACATCTCCAAAGTGCCAGAAGCCATCGAATGTGAGCATTTGCCGAACATGCAGATGCGCTTCCCTGAGACGATTTCTGACAGTGCAGAAATTCTTTGGTTATGCAAACTGATTGTTGCAGCAGCTTTCCGGGTGGCTGGTTTCAGACGATCTTGGAGGTGAAGATGCTGGATGTGGAGGTCCTGGGCTGGTGTGGTTAGACATGGTCTGTGGTTGTAAGGCTGGTTGGATGTGCTGCCAAATTCTCTGAAATGCCTTTGGAGACGGCTTATGGTAGAGAAATTAACATTCAATTTACGGGCAATAGTTCTGGTGGACATTCCTGCAGTCACATGCCAATTGCACGCTCCCTCAAAACTTGCAACATCTGTGGCATTGTGCTGTGTGATAAAATAGCACCTTTTAGAGTGGCCTTTTATTGCAATAATCATGTCTAATCAGCATCTTGATATGCTACACCTGTGAGGTGGATGGATTAGTGCTCACTAACACAGATTTAGACAGATTTGTGAACAATATTTATGAGAAATAGGCCTTTTGTGCACATAGAAAAAGTCTTAGATCTTTGAGTTCAGCTCAAAAAATGGGGGCAAAAACAAAAGTGTTGTGTTTATAATTTTGTTCAGTGTAGATTCAGAGGAAACTTAATAGGTATGGTTCACTTTGGTTTCTTCGGCAGAAATAGACTGAAACCCTTCCACAATAGCATGAGATATTAAGGTCACTCCTTTCCGACAAGGGGAAGGCTGGCAATAAAGCCAGCATTCCGACATCACTGACAAGATTTGCAATGTTTGGGGATGCGTACCAAGCAGGGCAAATAAAGAAGTACAGAGACAGATCGAAGGATGGCCAGGAGGTGGGTGTTATACGAAGAGTAACACTCACAAAGCGGCACTGGAGCGGAAGAAAAGTGAGTAAATCTTTATATTTTACATTACACCATGCATCTCTATGAAATACAGTATTTCAAAGTATATGGAAGCAATTTAAGGTAAGTCATTCTTTCCATTGCACGTTCTCTTTAAAGAGACTTTCCAGTGCCAGGAAAACAATCCGTTTTCCTGGCACTGCAGGTCCCCTCTCCCTGCCACCTCCCATCCCCGGTTGCTGAAGGGGTGAAAACCCTTTCAGTCACTTACCAGAGGCAGCGACATGTCCCACGTCGCTGCTTCTTCCTCCTACACCGCTCCTCCCCTTCATTACGTCAGCCGGCGGGGGAGACTGATCCCGCCCGCTGGGGAGACCTAATGCGCATGCGCACCAATGCCGTGCATGCGCATTAGACCTCTCCATAGGAAAGCATTGAAAATGCTTTTCAATGCTTACCTATGGGAATTTTAGCGACGCTGGAGGTCCTCACACAGCATGAGGACGTCCAGCGATGCTATAGCACAGGTTTGGACAGCCACTAGGGGAGGACTTAAACCTGCAAGGTAATTATTGCAGTTTATGAAAACTGCAATAATTACAGTTGCAGAATTAAGGGTAGTGGGAGTTGGCACCCAGACCACTCCAATGGGCAGAAGTGGTCTGGGTGCCTGGAGTGTCCCTTTAAGAGACATAAGGAATTTAGGGATAGCTGTTCTAGCTGCAATATCTCCAAGTCATGTATAAATACCACGTAGCAGTTTCAGGCATAAATTTAAAATTTGGTCTAGTTAGCATTTCCCCAGCAGGCTGTTTGCTACACCCTTCTTAGAAAGAAGCAGCTGACTATATATACACACATGGTGAGTATAGGGTCCAGGCCCATACAGCTGTACCCCCATGATGGAGGCTCTGCTAATGTTATAGCGGTCCTTTAAATTTTATCTCACTTCAGTGAATATCCCTGTATATAACTTTGAAAATTCACAAAGTATCAAACTGCAGCAGAATCTCTTTTTTTTAAATTTGTTGTATCCAATCTCCCTAATACAGAGCAGAATAATAATAATAATAATAATAATAATATCTCACTGAATGGATCGTATCCCTGCCCTGAGTACAGCTCACTTGGTTTGTCTGTGGAGGTGTAGGAACCAATGGTGAATGGTCCAAGCGCCCCCCTCCATTTCTGCAGTGCTCCTTTAATGGCCACTAAATACACACAATCGCTATTGTTATGTTAACTCTCAATACTCCTTCACTGGCACTAAACCAACGTTCCACGGCTTTCACTGTACTGCGCACGCGCTCTAAGAAGGCGGATTCAGAGGGCTGCACTGACCACGTGATCACACCGGCTGGCAAGATGGCTGCGCGCAAGGAGCGGCATGTGTTAAGGAGAAGAAATGTTCCTGGGGGAGCCACGCGAAAGGATCTGGATGAGAAACTCGCAGCCGTGTTGGCGAGCCGGGGCAATGCTAACATTGTGTTTGATATCCTGGAATATCTGGAGGTAAGGACGGTGCACGTGTTATTCAGGGCAAGGTCTGTCTGTCTGCCTGTCCCATGTTACTACCCAGGGCACTGCACGATAAAAGCCTTATCTAACCTGTCTCAATAATAAATGCAGCCTTGGCCGTGTTTATATGAAGATTTATCAAAGAAAAAAAGTGCATCACATTATTGCAGTTTACTCTTTCGCCTCACATCAAATAGCTGTGAATTCTGTTGTTAAACATTTTAACTGCAAATAGGTTTTTGAAACGCTATAAAGTACCATTACTTGTTTTAAACCTTTTGTACCTACACAACCTAGATGTCGGATCATACTAAATTGGTTTTACTACTTACCTTTGGGAGGGCATCAGGACACTCTTCATACTATAACCAAAACAGGAGATGGTTGTAGTTTTGGTGTTTTAAAGTGAGACACAATGCCAGGACTCTTTATAAAACCTAATCACTACAGCAAGCCGTAGTGGACATGTTGCTTAGGTTACTGTTGAAAGCATTTTGGGCATCATTTATCACTCCTTTTTTATGAACATAAACTTTATAGTATATATATATATATCTCCTTACCTCTTAAAGAGAAGCTATAGTGCCAGGAAAACAAAGTTGGTTTCCTGGTACAATAGCTTTCTATAGTGCCCCACTCTCTTGTGCCCGGCCCCACTTGGTGCAGAAGGTGTTAAAACTCCCTTCTGTCATTTACATAATGCGGTTTTCCCACAGCGCTGGATCAGGCTCCGCTTCCAATACTGACATTGGTTTGGGAGACCTAATGCACATGCGCAGCTTTTGCCGTGCTTGCATTAGGACTTTCCCGATAGGAAAGCATTGTATGGGGTTTTGGGTGACGCTGGATGTCCTCATGTATAGCTTGAGGACGTACAGCGCCACTTAGGCAACCAAAAGTCACTTAACCAGCCGGAAGGCCCTCTAGTGGCTGTCTGGTAGAGGTGAAGTTAACCCTGCAAGGTAATAATTGCAGTTTATTAGGAAGCTGCAGTATTTACCACTGCATAGTTAAAGGACCACTCTAGGCACCCAGACCACTTCAGCTTAATGAGGTGGTCTGGGTGCCAGGTCCTTCTAGGGTTAACCCATTTTTTTATAAACATAGCAGTTTCAGAGAAACTGCTATGTTTATGAATGGGTTAAGCCTTCCCCTATTTCCTCTAGTGGCTGTCTCATTGACAGCCACTAGAGGCGCTTGCGTGCTTCTCACTGTGATTTCACAGTGAGAGCACGCAAGCGTCCATAGGAAAGCATTGTAAATGCTTTCCTATGCGACGGGCTGAATGCGCGCGCAGCTCTTGCCGCGCGTGCGCATTCAGCCCAGGAGGAGGATCGGAGGAGGAGAGGAGACAGAGAGCTCCCCGCCCAGCGCTGGAAAAAGGTAAGTTTTTAACCCTTTCCCCTTTCCAGAGCCGGGCGGGAGGGGGTCCCTGAGGGTGGGGGCACCCTCAGGGCACTATAGTGCCAGGAAAACGAGTATGTTTTCCTGGCACTATAGTGGTCCTTTAAGGGACCAGACACAGATCACTTCAATGAGCTGAAATTGTATGGGTGCCTATAGTGTCAATTTAAGCGTGACGAGGTTCTGTATTCTCTATCCGCAAAATGCATGTATCCTGTAGCCATTTTGTTTAATTGAATTCTGATTAACAATTAGACTCTCCCAGAGTGTATATTAGAAATGTATTGTGCCTTACTGGCTATTTATGGAAAAGTGTAATGATGTGACAGCTTAAAAACAAAAAACAGATTCAGTATGTATTCTTTCAAGGGATTGTTTTGACTTTGGAGATATATTTAACAAGTGTTTTACATTGTATCAATCAACGGCTGAATAGATTCTTTTTGCTTTCTTCAGTCTGATAAAGAAGATGATGTTCAGGCTGCGGTTCGGAACTGCTCTAAACTCTTCCAGACATATTTGGAGAAACGGGAGCTTCATGTTGGAGTCCTTTCTGCTGAGGATGAGAGCCTTCCAGGTTGCTGTCATAAGTTATTCCATGAGATTTAATAATGCCCAGAGTTGCATGTAGCTATGCATTTTCATATTGTTTTAGTACATTTGCCACTTGATCTCTGTGCAGTGTTTTCACATCCTTTGCCAACCAAGCACCTAAACAAGGGTTGAACAAGTTGTATACAGTAATATAGAAAATATGGCAACACTTAAATTAACAAATGGTGTGTACACTTACAAGAAATGGAACACACGCTTTCATTACCAAAATGAAAACATTTCCCTATTCTTGCGTAAGATTCCTTTAAAACCAGGTTTACTTTCAAGTTCTGTAAAAAAAAAAAGTAATGTCAGTCAATGATATAAAAAAACCTTTACCTATTAATTACATTTAAAGTTGTAGTGTGTGTGTGTGTATATATATATATATATATATATATATATATATATATATATATATATATATATATATATATATATATATATATATATATATATATATATATATTTTCAACAAATGCAATGCACTTGGTCAGCATGACAGAGAAATTGGGCTGATACAGAAATCTTTTTATGTGTGCCGATATATCTCTAGTTTACACACTTTGAAAAATCATAATTTCAGTGAGTGATATTTGTGACTGTAGTTGGGTGACTTAATATACCATAATGCTTAGGCAACCTACAGTCTGCTACAGTCACAAAGGTTGTCATTTATTCATACCATTTGTGGGCTTCCTTTTGCATCATACTCTGCAATCTGTGAAGCTAAATGAGCATCGTTGGAAATAAAGCCCACAAAATGAGTGATGGTAAATGTTTATGACTGAAACTGTTATCTATTAATGAAGCTGTTTGAGCATCAATGAAGAAACAGCTCAAAACATCTACAGTATCTGTTGTATATTATGGGTTCTTGTAACAGACTAGATAGTTTAAAGGATCACTAAATGCACCCAGACCATTCATCTCAGTGCAGTGGTCCCTGTAGTTTTAACAATTCAATGGAAAACATTGGTGTTTTATTAAAAAAAAAAAAAAGGCTTAAACACACTTCTAGTGACTCGCACTGACACTTACTAGGAGCACTTCCGAGGCAAGAGTCGACAAAGTCGGTCGTGTGAGCTTCAACATCACTGGCATCAATTGTAGCTCAAAGGAAAGCATTGAATTGAACGCTTTCCTATGAGAAACATTTGACTGGATGCTCTCTCCTCTATGAGAAGCATTGGATTTTACAATCACCTAGAGCAGCACCTACAGGATGATGTTGATGAAGTGAAGGGGCAGCAGCGCTGAGATAGTCTCGGTATATATCTAAATAAGGATTAGGGCACAATAGCGTTAGGAATCCAGTTTTGTATTGTTAATGCTATAGTTGCCCTTTAGTTCATGAATACACTTTTTAATACAAATACTTATGTAACTTATACACAAATAATCAAAACTTGTTTGTTATTTAAGGGGATATAACCTTTTTAACAATCTGGTGACTGCATTAAATGTTTTGAATCTGTCGGGTTAACTGGGGACCTATTACAAATACATTTTCCCCTTTTTCTCTTCAAATTAGATACACTGAGTGCGGAACAGAAGTACAAGATGTGGATGAGGCATCGTTATAATAGCTGTGTCGCCTGCTTGCTGGATCTCATGCATCGCTTTTCTTTTCAGTTGCAGGTCAGTGTGGGCTGGTATTGTACATTTGTCCAGAGCATCTCAAAGTGTAATACCCTATACAAAATATCAACCCATAATATAGAACAATCATAAAGCACATAAAAGATAAAAAAAAAAAAAAAAAACTTGGCAAAATAACTAGATCTAATTGTTTTTTTGTTACAAATGGAATCCTTGGAGTGTCAGTGTGCTCTCTTTAGTTATATTTGCTAATACAAAGTTATTCAAACCATAAGGACCTAGCGGTATCCAAAGACTGGCATGTTCAATCTCTTCTGAGGTGTACAAAGGTATTATTTTGAAGAGATTGAAATGCCTCTCTTCTGAGAAGAGCCATCTCTAGTACCTCCTGAGAACTTCAAATCTTTTATCCTTTTATTGTGATGATGTTTTTTGAACTGCCCTTGGTGTTGACTATACATAGCAAGAAATGTGCACATTTGAAGACCTTTACACCGGAATGTGCTGTGTTGTCAGTAATTTTGTATTCATTTTTTTGTTTTGTTTGTTTACTTACTAGCAACAAAGTGATCTATTGACACCCATCAAAATAAAAGCAAAATGCAGTTCTTGCTTTTCCCCACTTTTTTAAGTACAAGTGTGTGGCTGGAGATAGGAGATTGTAATTAAACAGCTGGAAGTCTGAATGTCAGCTAGGATATTTACCATTATCACTATGCATATTGCTCTTAATCTCAAGGGAAAACAGTCGTCTGCTGGAAATATCCTAATTCATGGGTCCTCAAACTCCGGCCCCCAGATGTTGCTGAACTACAACTCCCATGATTCTCTGGCTATGTAATTCAAAGAATCATGGGAATTGTAGTTCAGCAACATCTGGGGAGGCCGGAGTTAGAGGACCCATGTCCTAATTTGTCCATATCTTGGTTACAACTGTTGGTTGGTTTCTGATCTTGTTGTTCATATTATTATTCTCTTTTAATGCCTATTCTAGGTAGAACAACCACTGAATTGTTGTTGGTCCAGTACGAATTATATTTGATACAAACCTGTTAAAAAAATAAAATAAAAAGATTTGTGTTTTTAAAGACACAAATGTGTATTCCTGACACTATTCGTCTTAATAACAGTTTAGTCTTGGCCCTCCTTACCTCCAGTTAAAAAAAGGTGATTTGCCTTTTTACAGCTCTATGTGGGACTGGTCACTGCTGGCTCCACTCACTTGTCTGAGAGCATCAAACTTGATCTCAGCCAATCCAATGCTCTTCCATAGGAAAGCATTGGGAGGCTATCGGCATGTGCGTCAAAACGCTGCAGTTCGCCAATCAGCATCTCCTCAGAGATGCATTGAATCAGTTCTGTGCTTTCATGTAAACCGTGGAGATGCTGAATGTCTAAGTGACTGCCGCTAGAGGTTTTCCTAGGCAGTAATGTAAACCCTGTCTTTTCTCCGAAAAGACAATGTTTACAAAAAATCATGCAGGGACCGGCTATAGACAACTAATATTAAGGTGTAGTTGTTCTGATGACTTTAGTGTCCCTTTAGTGCTTGCTGCTATACAAGATATAGATATAAGATTCCTGTTTGTTCCTATTTATTTGTCAAATTTTACTTGGATGACAATGTGTAGCCAAGTACTGTCTGTTCACCATTACTCTCATTGTTGAACATCTTTTTAAGAATAACATGGATGTGAAACTTCTGCATTATCTGAGTTGCAGCAGAGGGGTTGAAATCTAGGCTCCAAGAAGGTTCTCCACCCAAAAACACTTTACTTCAAACCTTCTAAAATAAGCTGTAGTGGTTATGGTGCTCTGGTCCCTTTAGAGTTGTGACTTGTGCTTATGTTTACAGACTGCATGTTTTATATGCCATTCCAACGTCAGCCAGTGATATCTCTGTCTGTAGCATGAAAATAATGTCTTTACTGGCCATTGTAGGGCTTGTGTGAACTAACCACCTATCAAAATAATGACCATGACGTGATCAAAACCCCTTTTTTGTTCATTACCTGGTTCCAACGCCAAAGTCGCTCGGTGCTGGGTCAGGCTTCTCCTCCGGCCGGGGGATGTTATGCACATGCCGCGATCACATTAGAACTTCCCCATAGGAAAGCATTGAGTCAATGCTGGGTTTTAGCTGACCCTGGACGTTCTCGTGCAAAGTGTGCATGAGGACATCTTACTGTCATTAGTGGACTGATCTGAAACTGAAATGTGTAGGTGAGAGGGAAAGGGGGGAGGCTGAAGAAACTCCTCTAGCTGAGAGCCGTGCCCAACAAACTGGCCATGTTTTATAGTAAATTTATAAATGTTATTACATACTTCTTATTTTTCATGCTTTATTTTGGTTGTGTATTTGTTTAAAAGTAAAAACAAAGAGAACTTACCTGCGCTCTGGCCTAAATCCCCGTGAGCGCAGGTAACGTTCTTTGTTTTTACCATGTATTTTAAGCTGTTGGATACTAAGTTACTGCTGCTGTAAGTGCGGTGCTTTATCTTTGTGTTTGTATTTGTTTATATGTGTTTGCTGATTTAAAAAAATAAAATTGTCAATGTATGCATCTCTCTTTAATCTCTAACTAAAAGCTTATATGACCTGGTAGTTTTTGTTATCATACTTGAGAGAGGGGAAAGAAGAAATTCCTCAATGGGATATTCCAGTGTGGCTATTACCGTTGGTTTCCTTCCGTATTCCAGACCTTTAGTCAAGTTGTAACTTTCGCTGTGATGTCTCATTAGTATTCTAACAAATTACTCTATTTAATTCCTAAAGGAGCTGGCACTGTGCACCCTGATGAAATTTATCCAGCTGGAGGCCAAGTTCCCTCTGGAAAATGCAGAATGGAAAGAAAGCTGTGTTTTTCCTCGAGAATTGTTAAAAGTAAGCTGTGGAGAGCATGGGGGAGGGGGTTGACTTTGCCAAGTTTGTAAGAGTAATTATTTGTCTTGTTTAGTCCGTGATAAACAGGTTACTACATGAGGACACAGATTCCACCTCCTTGATTTTCCGATTCCAAGAATATCTGGAATATGACGATGTCCGCTATTATACCATGACTCTAATAAATGAAAGCATTATCCGAGTGCATCAAAAAACCAAAGAGGTATGAATAGTACATCCACTACTAAACCGGGATGGTACCTCAAATTGTTTAATTGCATTTTCTTATTCCGTAGCCACCCCTATAATTGGCTAAAAGTGTGGGGGGAAATTAGTTGATGTAGCAGTTAATGGGGAAATAAGTACCGTATTTATCGGCGTATAACACGCACCTCATTTTAAGAAGGAAATTTCAGGGGAAAAAAACTTAAAGGACCACTATAGTGCCAGGAAAACATTCTCGTTTTCCTGGCACTATAGTGCCCTGAGGGTGCCCCCACCCTCAGGGACCCCCTCCCGCCGGGCTCTGGAGAGAGGAAGGGGTTAAACACTTACCTTTCTCCAGCGAGGCGGGGAGCTGTACTCCTCTCCTCCTTGCTGCAACGTCAAATGCCGGCTGAATGCGCCGCGCATTCAGCCGTTCACTAAAAGCATTTACAATGCTTTCCTATGGACGCTTGCGTGCTCTCACTGTGATTTTCACAGTGAGAAGCACGCAAGCGCCTCTAGCGGCTGTCAATGAGACAGCCACTAGAGGCTCTGGAGGCTGGATTAACCCTCAGTATAAACATAGCAGTTTCTCTGAAACTGCTATGTTTATAAAAAAAAGGGTTAATCCTAGAGGGACCTGGCACCCAGACCACTTCATAAAGCTGAAGTGGTCTGGGTGCCTAGAGTGGTCCTTTAAATTTCAAATAAAGAACTTCTTACCCCCTTTCTTACTCCCCCCTCCCCCTCTTCTTACTTCCCTTCCCCCTCTTACCCCTTTCTTACTCCCCCTCCCCCTCTTCTTACTTCCTTCCCCTCTTACCCTTTCCTCCCCCCTCCCCCTCTTACTTCCCCCTCCCCCTCTTCTTACTTCCCCTCCCCTCTTACCCCTTTCTTACTCCCCCTCCCCCCTCTTCTTGCTTCCCCTTCTTACTTCCCCTTCCCTCTTCTTACTTCCCCCCCTCCCCTCTTCCTTTCTTGCTTCCCCCCCTCCCTCTTACCCCTTTCTTACTCCCCCCTCCCCTCTTCTTACCCCCTTTCTTGCTCCCCTCTTCTTACCCACCTCCCTCTTCTGCCCCCTACCCCCTTCTTACTCTCCCTCCCCTCTTCTTGACCTCCCTCCCCTCTATTTACCCTTCTTACCCCCTCCCTGTAGCGTGGCCGAGCCGCTCTGCTGTCCGCGGTTGCCGGCCGGAGTGATACAGGAAGGTGCACATTGAGCGTGCACCTTCCTATCACTCCGGCCGGGCACCGCGGACAGCAGAGCAGCTCGGCCACGCTACAGGGGAGGTGAGAACCAACTGCAGCCGCCTGAGCGCTCTTGACAGAGCGCTCCAACGGCTGCAGCATTGACAGAGCGCTCAGACGGCTGCAGCATTTAAAGGGCCGGCGTATAACACGCACCCACAATTTCTCCCCTATTTTCAGGGAGAAAAAGTGCGTGTTATACGCCGATAAATACGGTAATTTTTTTTCAGTGCTACGGTTTCATGAAAAATCATCTGTCTTGTTTTTATTTTAACATATGTATATTATCTGCAAATGTTTACTATGGCTATATGTAATGATGCCACATGGATGAGTGTTGTATCAGCAAAATATGGTATTGCAGCCATAGCTCATATTTTAACAAAAATAAAATGGGGAAAAAGATACAGCACCTTGCATATTAAATTCTGAGTTATCCAGGTCTCTTCTAGTTGCTTGGAATATCCACTTAATGTTGTTATATTGTCCACACCTTGTAAAACATATGATGAGAAGCAAATCTTACTCCCTCCCTCTAATTTCTGTATTCTTCATTCGTGTGCAGTCATTCTCAATAAAATTAGTGAGCCGCCACTGGTAGATTACTGCATTACCTTATGTGAACTTTAATATCGAACTTTTATAATAAAATTTTTTCCTACTCTAATTGAGCTTCTGGCAATTTTTGTTTCTCTCTCTCTCTCTCTCTCTCCCTCGCTCCCCAGATGGTCCTCCCAATTTTCCAAAATAATGTATTTTGCTTGATCTCCTCCATTAACATGCCAGTTGAGGAAAACACACTATCCAATTTCCTAGTTGCGCAGAAAGGTGAGTATGAAGCAGTGCTGAATTTATATTGTCCTCTGTGAATTCTTTCCACATCTGGGATTAAAGGATTGAACATTTTGTGATAGGTGTGATTATCTTTTAAATTCAGGACTGCTTAGCTGGATACCTGCAGGCATAATGTGATTATAATTTTTTTTTGTTAAATGGAAAGATGATTGGATTTTTTTTATGTTGAATTGATGTATAACTAATCTGTGTTTGTAGACTTTATTTTCTGCAATGCATTTATAAATGGAGTCCGTCTAAGGAAAAACCTTTCTCTGTGAAAGGATAAATTAATTCAGGCCAATATATACTGCTAATTGGGAAAACTGCGGACTGTTCTGTGTCCTGGTTGAGCCCATCTTAAGGAAAATATATAATACCTCACTGTGAAAATATATAATACTGCACTGTGAATGTTTACATGGTGTGTTCAATAAAAACATGGCAACAATTCATTCTTTGTGTGTTTAAGCAGACTGTGATTGTCTATTGTTGTGACTTAGATGATCAGATCACATTTTATGACCAATTTGTGCAGAAATCCATATCATTCCAAAGGGTTCACATACTTTTTCTTGCAACTGTAAAATATATATATATATATATATATATATATATATATATATATATATCTCTTACAGTTGCAAGAAAAAGTATGTAAAAAGAAAATTTTACTTATTTTTTTAAAAGTAAAATTTTCTGCAATGCATTTATAAATGGGGTCCGTCTAAGGAAAAATCTCTCTGTGAAAGGTTAAATTAATTCAGGCCAATATATACTGCTAATTGGGAAAACTGCTGACTGTTCTGTGTCCTGGTTGAGCCCATCTTAAGGAAAATAAATGAATGTTATAAATGAATATAAGTTAAATTTTTCCTTTTAAAGGATGAAATTATACTAACCCAGCATGTGACTCTTACATACTTAAGAGGCCAAACTAGTGCTTGTGCATCAAATAGGTCTCCTTGTGTCCCTGTATCAGCCTAGAAACACAGCCCAATCCTAAATTCAAGTTGCCATGTTATGTTATAGACAGTTTTACCTGTTTTGAGTTCGCTTTAATTGTGAAAAAATGTATTGTACTTCATACAAAATGTTAAAGGTCAGTGTATATGTAAGAATACATGCAGCGGTGTGAAAATTAAAAAATGGCTACTTGTCAAAGTGGTAGTCCAATCTACTTGTCCTGACACACAGCATAATATAAGATTGGGACACTTGCCTAGAGCCACGGACATTCATAGGTTTATTCACCATATTTTTGTGAATTAAATCCCCAAAGTATCTCTCTCTGTTTTGCACCCTTTGCCTAAAACACATACACATTTTCTTTTGGGGGGAGGCTGCTATCAGTTTTGGAGTGTGTGGTGCAGACTACAGTAATTGCTCCCTCACGATCTAGCATTGGAAATCATTAGCCCCAGACAGCGAGGTAGCGACTACTGTGGTCTGCTCCCGCCAGAGGTATATACCAGTAGAGTTCAGCACAGTCGCAATCTTAATATGGTGGTCTTTTATTCATGGTGTCAAATGGGTGATGTTTTGGCCCCAGACTGCCTTTTATTAAACCTAACTTTTTATTTTTTTATAATTCTTTATAAATCGGTTATACAGAATCCTGATTAAAAAAAAAAAAAAAAGAGGTGTAAATGTTTAATTTTATCTTTCACACCTCACAAATGTAACTATTTAATATAGATGTTACCTTAAATGGAAACTATAGTGCCCCCCTATGTTGCATGTGCAACCCCCCCTCCTCCTGTCACTTACCTGATTCCAGCACCTATGTTCCTCGGTACTGGTTCAGGCTCAGCCTCCGCTCCTACACTGACGGTACACCACTAGAGGTGGAGTTAACTCTCAAAGGTAATTATTGAAATTTATTAAAAACTACAATAATTACCTTTGCAGGGATAAGGCACCGGTGACCCTGGACCACTTGAATTAGCTGAAGTGGTGTGGGTACCTATAGTGTCCCTTTAAATGTTATGGGAAATGGCATTTTTCACTTTAAATGTATTAAAACAATTTCCAGGATAGATAGATCGATCTAAATATCTAGGCTATTCTTTTTCAGTGCTTTACCTGCATTTGAGAATAACGTGTTGCCTCAGATTTGTATTAAAAACAAGCAATCCATTCCTCTTGTTTATAGAATAATAGATCTTTTGCTCTCAATGATACTAATAGGCAGTTTGATATACGATGTTCATAACAATGAAGCCAGTAGCATCCTTTAAAAATGTGAAACAGACAAGAAATTATGGTAAAATAGAACCTCAGTTGAGAATCCATCAAAATGCTAAGTGAATGTCATCTCTCTCAATGTCATTTTTTTTTTTTTTTATTGTGTTTCTTATGCAGCAAAGCCAGATGACTGGAAGCCAGCAAAACTGAAGGTAATTCTCAAATTCTCTAGCTGAATTATTCCGGGTGGATGGCTTTGGAAGTAAATGCATGTTTGTTCATTTTTTGTTTTAGGAGCATAAAAGAGTTTTCGAGAGAGTGTGGATGAACTTCCTGAAACACAGGGTAAGTGCACAATACACTTCACTCTTTGAACATGTTGGTTGAGGATAGGGATTTGAATATTTATGTAGAAGAGTAGTATAATAAAAACCACCTGCATGCTAAAAATATAGAAAAAGGTGAATACCCTCTTCCAAATTTTGAATTATTCCCATACACCCATCTTGCCACAACTGTCAGTGAGTTCTGTATTCTACGGATTATAGCAGTTGCAGCAATCGTCATCAGTAGTCTTCTCGCCAAATAATCCTTTTACTGAAGCATCCTCAACAGAACAAGTAAGCACTCCTCCATAGATGTTACTTGTACTTCTTTATGACCACATATTTAATTGGATGATATTTTTAATGACCTCTTTCATTTATTTTAACTTCACTGTATGAACATGTCTATTAAAGAGACCCTATAAGCAGCCAGACCACTTCAGCTTGTTTTTAATAAACCGCAGTAATTACCTGCTAGGGTTAACTCCTTCTCTAGTGGCTGTCTACCCCTTCCAGGTGTCTAGGCGACTTTTGGTTGTCTAAATGATGCTGGACGTTCTCACGCTATGCATGAGGACTTCCAGCGTCACTTGCATCCCCATAGGAGAGGGTTAAATAATGCTTTCCTATGGGGAAATCTTAGTTTGCGTGCATGCACATTAGGGGAGGAGCAAAGGCTGACCTGAGCCAACGCTGAGGGATATCGGCGCTGGACCCAGGTAAGTGACAGAGGGGGTTATTAACCCCTTCTGCACCACAGTGTGGGGAAGATATAGTGACTGGAAAATTAGTTTTTCTTGGCACTGTAGTTTCCCTTTAATGTTTTCACTTGCAAAGAAGCTGTATTGTATATTAAACTGGATAACATTGTCTTTGTCGCTCCCAGCAATTAACGTTACACATATGCTCCAATTTCCATTAAATGATTTGTTTTTTTTTATAGTAGTACCTAGCTTATGATAATGTTCCTTTGGGGAAGACCTGATTCGGGCAGTTGTATTTGTTCTTGTCTCTTATTTGTTTCTGAATATAACTAGCAAATAAATGCTTTCAGTTATATACCAAAGTGTGACTTGTCGTGAATTCCAAATAAATTTTACATTTAGGCTGAAAATAACTGAAGTGGAAAAATCTTTAAAGCGGCTCTGTCACCCAAAAATAAATTGAGCATTTAATTGAAATTCCAACCCTGTCAAAATACAGTCATGGGAAAAAGAAAGTACACCGTCTTTGAATTCTATGATTTTTACATATCCAGGCATAACAATAATCTGTTCTCTAGCGGGTCTTAAAATTAGATAAATACAACTGCAGCTGAACAACAAAACATGACATTACACCATGCCATGATTTATTTTACAAAAATAAAGCCAAAATGAAGAAGCCATGTGTAAAAAGGAAATCATGACATAATGTAATATGTTGTGTTGTTCATCTGTGGTTTTAGGACCTTCTAACCAACAGTTATTTATGTACTGATGTGTAGAACCATAGAATTCAAAGAGGATGTACCCCCCCAATTACTGTATATCATAAGACAAAGTAGGTGCCACTTTTTCTTATGGTATATTCCTAAACTGACCAGAGGTGGAGCTACTACTGTCAAGTTTTGCCACCTCCCAAAGTCGTTGCTAGTGATGGCTGGGAGAATAAGGCATTGTTTCACTCATCACAACACTATATCTATGGAGGTTCCTATGAACTCAGTGGATCTTCTGTAGACCTAAGTGTTGTACTCTGGTGTTTTTTTGTGGTGATGTCACCATCTGGATGGTTTACAAAATATGCAAGGACCCCGAATGCCACAGACACGCTTTGCTCATTATATTTTCATTTTAGCATTAAAGGGACACTGTAGGCACCCAGACCACTTATGCTAATTAAGTGGTCTGGGTGCTCTGTCCCTTTTGCACTAAGTGCTGCAAT
Source organism: Pelobates cultripes (assembly GCA_933207985.1). NCBI lineage: Eukaryota > Metazoa > Chordata > Amphibia > Anura > Pelobatidae > Pelobates > Pelobates cultripes. Next base: position 207,128,499 of record OW240916.1, on the reverse strand, counting down.
GTAAAATATTGCAGTTCCATAGAAACTGCAGTGTTTACATTGCAGCTCTAAGTCTGCCCTCTGTGGCTGTCTACCAGACAGCCATAAGAGGGCTTCCTGAATTGAAATTGACCTTTGGCCCTACATGAGGACCTCCAGCGCCAGATTTTTCCCAATAGGAAAGCATTGATTTAGGGATTTGCCGTGGATTCGCATTAGACCCTGCTTGTCGCGGGACAAAGGAGGGGGTGGAGTGTTGACCCAGTGCCGAGGGACCTAGGCGATAGGAAAAGGTAAGTAAAGGGTTTTTAATCCTTTATTTACCAGGGAAGGTGGTGGCAGGAGGACCGATAGTGCCAGGAATAAAGCTTTGTATTCCTGGGACACTACAGTATCTATTTAAAGGGGCAATTTTGGTGTCTCTGCTTCCAAAATAAAGGGTTTAAAAGCCTTTAGACACTTACCTGACTGCAGTGACTAAGTCCCTTGGTGCTGGCTCCGTCTTCGCCTCCTCCAATGTAAGAGATTGTGGGGTGGGGGGGGACTTAACGTGTATGCGTGGCAAAATGCATTAGGCCTTCCCAATAGGAAAGCTTTAACTCTTTAATTTCTTAAGGAGATTTTCAAAATGCTGGTGTCTGTCTGCATTGTTTCAAACCGGGTAGTGCCTCTAGAGGCAGTCTTAATCCTACAATGTAAGTGGACAGAGATACTGCACCCAGACAATTAGTGGTCTGGATGCCTATTTTGTCATTTTTGTATTTGGAATTCATGTTCAATTCCTGACATTACACATTCTGTAGCTAATAAGCCTTCTAATGTGGAAGTTGTTTGTTTTCTGTTATAGCAAATATTTTTTATTGTTTTTATCTTTCTCCTTAGCTTCCAGTCGGTCTTTATAAAAAGGTGCTTCTGATCTTGCACGAGTCCATTTTGCCACATATGGTGAAGCCCACTCTGTTGATAGACTTTCTAACAGCTGCCTATGATGTTGGTAAGCCATAGTCTAATATTGGTGTCAGTGTGCCCTAGCCATAAGTAAAATGAACAAAAAGTTAAGTGTGGGTAATGCCACTGGGCCCGTGTCTAAACCCTGTGCCCATGGCAGTCACCTGAGGCTACTTAATTTGTCATCTGGCACAATAGTTGTACAACAGACAATAAGACCTGTTTCAAACTGCTAAATCTACTTTTTTTTTTTTTTTTTCTCATAGGTGGACCCATCAGTCTTCTTGCATTGAATGGGCTATTTGTCCTGATTCATCAGCATAACCTGTAAGTAGTAAACCAGTATGAAAGCCTCTGCTAAATCTATTTTATGATCCAGAATCTCCATGCTTAAATTTAATATAGTTTAATCTGTCATGGTTAATAATCTGTGACAAGAAAAGCCCTATGTCATCAGAAATACTCAGCATTGTGTGTTTTCGCTTTTTAGAGAATACCCTGATTTTTACAAGAAGCTTTACTCTCTGCTGGATCCTTCTGTGTTTCACGTGAAATACCATGCTCGTTTCTTCCATCTGGCCAACTTGTTCTTGTCATCCACGTAAGTGACATGACTGCTGATGTCCTGAGAATCTGAGATTCTTCTCCGATTGATACAAATTATTCCACTCTGTCATCTGCATAGTTTTACATTTCATAACTTTTTTTTTTTTTGTATCTTGTTTTCTAGACATTTACCTGTATACCTTGTTGCTGCTTTCGCCAAGCGCCTTTCTAGGCTGTCACTCACTGCTCCACCCCAAGTTCTTCTGATGATCATTCCATTTATTTGTAACTTGATACGTAGGCACCCAGCCTGTAGGATCCTCATACACCGCCCATCTGCTGCAGGAGGTGAGTTTCCATATTTTATTTTGGTACTATATTTTATTTTGGTTTTGTTTTGTTAGAGAGACACTCTGTGCACCATTTCTCCACTCCTACTGTAGAAGATTCAGCTTTGCATTATTCACTCAAAGGCATCCAAATGCAAATTTTCAGAGAGCACTGGGGGCTTCCTATCATAGCAGTCTAATGTTGGACAAATTTTGATTAATAATACGGAAGGGAATCTTCTACATTACCCGAGTGTCTACAGATAAATTGTAATATGCAGATATTAATTTGATTAGACTTCTGTTACTCCGAGGCAGCTGGCAGAGATCAAATGTTTTGCCTGATTTACACTTGCTCTTCCCCCTCTTTTTAAATACTTTACATATTCTGAATGGTAGAACTTTTTAGACTCTTTGCCATGAAGGAAATTAGTACATTTATATCAAAGCTCTTTCTACAACGCTATATATATCCTTGTGTTTTGATAGATCTGACAGCTGATCCATATGTAATGGAGGAACAAGAACCAGCAAAATGCCAGGCTTTGGAGAGCTCTCTGTGGGAGCTGGAGGTAAGATCTGGAATTTTGGTTTCTTTCTCTTAAACTTACAAGTTCCATCAAGATTGAGAAGAGTTAAAAATAAACTAATTGAGGTATATCTAGTAAGTAAAGCGAAGATAAGACTGTGACTTTAAAGTTGTATCTAGATAAAAGCAAATCATAAACAAATAGCCATAGTGTGACTAAAAGAAGGATGAATACTGTTGTCACTTTGTTGAAAAATAATTTTGTTTTGAATGCATCAGGGCCTTGTTTCGCAATCAGTGGAAAGAGCACCTAAGGAAGGGCCCCTTTAGCGCCCCTTTAGGAGGCACGCTGGCTGTGTGCTAATGCAGAGAAGCACATGCTTACCCAGGTGTCTACTGAGCCCAAATACTTTGTGGGGTGCAGAGGCCAGGAGATAGCTGGTGATCTTCATTAACATCTAGCACTGCTCCCTGCGGTGATGCCTGAAGCTGGGTTATGACATCACTCCAACACCACTAAACAGGGAGCAGTGCTGGAGGAGCATTTAGATTCTACAATCCCCACACTGGACCCAAGGGAACGGATCCACTCCAACTCTCCCGAAGGTAGGGATACTGGGTGGACTTAAATAAAATCAATTTGCGCGTGTGTGTTTGTGTGTGAGAGAATGTGTATATGTCTGTCAAAACTGTGTGAGTGTGTCCGTGTGTCAGATATACTTCATGATAGGATATTTTTATTGGACGTGTAATACAGCATCATGTGGAATTTGCAACTCTATAAACTGATCAAGTGAAAACAGGAACCATACAAATAAAGCATATTCTATGTATGAGGCTGGTGAGATATCCATGTGGGTTAAAACTCGTGCTGTAGAAACTTTTCAAGTGCTTGTTATGTGATGTTGTTATGTGATGTTGATGCTATGAGTAACAAAGCGGGTAGTGGTAGTAATATTATCTCTTTGATTATCACACAAGAAACACAACAAGCTTTGTATGCAGTGGATTGTTGCAGGCTATAATATATACATTTGACAGAAATATGTACTTATCAGAATGCATAGATTATAGGGAAATTGAATCTAAAATAAATCACCATCTGCTTTTTTTATTTTGACAGATGCACGTTAAACATTTTCTTTCAAATGTTTAGTACAAACATGACACTTGCCTCTAATGCACTCTAGTAGAGCTCTGAAAATTTTATGCAGGTCAGGGATAGTTTTGAAAGTAATTTTGAAGATTTATTGCTCTTCAGATTGTAGGTATAAAAATTTACTTTGCTTCACACAAAAAACCCACATAAGTTCCAGAGAGTAGTTTTAACATGACCTCCTTTAGTTTCCTTTCCCAATTCTGTTTTTTTTTTTTTTTTTTAACCCACAGACTCTTCAGAAACACTACCATCCAGATGTAGTGAGAGCAGCCAATGTGATTATCCGGGCATTGTCAACTCAAGAGACTGATATCTCTGAGCTCCTGGAGGTGTCCTCATATGAGGTAGAGTAACCCACTGTTTCTGTGTAACCTAATTTAACAGGTCATATATATTTTAGTG
>OW240916.1:207113845-207124507 GCA_933207985.1 Pelobates cultripes | reverse complement strand
AAGGGGCCGTGTCCCCAACAAGTCTGGGGACACGGCCTTAAAGGGGCAGTGTCCCAATCTTCCTGATGTCCCAAAAAAGGTGTTTAAAGGGCCAGCACCAGTCACATAAAGAGTCCATAAGCCCCAATATGCCCACCGACGGTCTTAAAGGGCCATACACACCAAATAAAAGTGCATACATTTTCACAATCTCCCAGGGGCCATAGTCATGCGGGAGGAGGCTGGCAAGTAGGCTTCTCCACAACCCAGGGAAGCAGGGCAATTTGCCATTTAAGGGCCCGTTACAAATAGCAGTTTGTAACAAGGTGTCAATCCATATCTGCCAAGTGACCCGATGTAGGGGGACCAGTCCCTATTCTGCTCTGTGTCAGGGTGTGTACAGGAACCTTGGGACGGGTGTCAATCCATATCTGCCAAGTGACCCCGATGTAGGGGGAACAGTCCCTATTCTGCTCTGTGTCAGTGTGTATCAGGGATCCTTAGGACGGGTGTCAATCCATATTTGCCAAGTGACCTATGTAGGGGGACCAGTCCTATTCTGCTCTGTGTCCGTGTGCATCAGGGGCTCTGAGGACAGGTGTCAATCCATATGTCAAGGTGTCAATATGTCATATGTCAGGTGTCAATCCATATTCATTGTGATTTAGGAATGTTAGGTGATTTCTGCCCTTTATGGATTAAAACCAGACTCTGTATCAACTGTGTAATTTTCCATGGGAGTTTTGCCATGGATCCCCCTCCGGCATGCCACAGTCCAGGTGTTAGTCCCCTTGAAACAACTTTTCCATCCCTATTGTGGCCAGAAAGAGTCCCTGTGTGTTTTAAAATTCGCCTCCCATTGAAGTCAATGGCGTTTCGGGCGGTTCGCCGGTTCGCGAACATTTGCGGAAGTTCGCGTTCGCCGTTCGCGAACCGAAAATTTCGGGTTCGCGACATCACTACCCATGAATTGTGAATGCAAGTATGGGAGAAGAATTGTGAAATATAGGAAAGTTTTCAGAGTTCTTGTAGCGGGACCTGGGTAACCCGGCTGGTTACCCCATTTTAGAGATAGTAGGTCAGACCCATTTCCCCAGTAACTGGACGGGACACAGTTCCAGGGTACAACTTTGACAATGATTATTTGGGCACACAGCTTTTTATGCACAGACCCCCACAGGGGGTCTCCTTCCAGCACAACACAATCTCATGTAGGAGGGGGCTGGGGAACAAATAACCATTTCCCGCTCTGGGAGATACTAACAGGACACAGGGACACACATGAGTACACATTACATACGGGGGTGAACTTTGGGGCTCGGCACTCGGGGACAGGAACGGGGTACAGGGTTACACTTTATACAAATAAATAGCACTGAATCCCCCCTAAGATCCCTGCAAAAAGCAGGGCGATCGGATGTACAGAGCTGGAGATATCAGCGTTGAAAGTCTGGGGCTCAAGGCTCTGTACATCCCCAAAATTAATTCCATGGTGTTGCTTGGTTTAGTCCAGCAAATTCAAACTTTGTACCTAAACCAAGCAACAACCAGTTAGCCGAAAGGGTGCAAACCAAATCACACCAATCAGCATCACGGGGAGGAAGGAGTTTTGCCGCCCAATCCAAAGAAAGGGCGCAAAACTCTGCTGCATCAATTGGTGCTCAGGGAGGAGAGGGGTTTTGCAGCCCAATCAGAAGATAGGACATGAAACCCGATGTCACCAATCAACTGAAAGTCATGCCAATCAGCGCCCAGGGACGAGAGGGGTATCGCCGCCCAATCAGACGGAAGGGCACGAAACCCCGTTTGAACAAGTGCTCCTTCTCAGATTGGTCGCCCGCTCCCTGCGGCAACCAATCAGCACTTTACTCGCGCCGACCAACCAGGAGAATGGCGCGAACCCAGTTTGTATGGGCTCTCCTTCTCCCATTGGTCGGCACAGACTTCCATGCAGCCAGCTTGTGGTCGTGAGACCGATTCACAGCCCCAGGAATTCCCTGCTGGCATGCGTCCCTTTGTTCGGTGGATACCCACACTCAGGTATCCGCCAGAGAGAGTGTTTGCATGAGTAGCCACAACCTAGCCTCGTAGCTCCCAGGTTTGAGAGTAGTTAGAGATTATAGCTCCGTCAGGAGCAGGTAGGATGATTCCTGACATAGGGATCGAAGACAGTGCACGCAGGCGGTTTGGGAGCCGAATGCTCCCCTGTGGGCGTTCGCTGATACGAACCGGTGGCCACCCAGGCGAAGCACGTGCCGCTCGTTCCCTTGCGGTCTGCGGTTTTCACACCTCGCTAGTGAGGTGTAAACGTTCTGACTAAACATGCTAAATTTAGTATTGGGGTGGTCCGGTGCACAGCTCTCTGCCCCACCTACACAGCCCATGCCACTAGACCACCAGGGAGTGAGAGCCCCCCTCCCTGCCATGTATCAAGCAGGGAGGGGGGACGAAAAAATATAAAAAAAAATAAAAAAATATATAAATAAAAATTTAAATACAAAATAAAATAAAAATAATATAAAAAATATTAAAATAATAATAAAAATGCCCACCCCCCACCAAGGCTCTGCATCACATACATACACACACTGCACTCATTTTTTGGGGATCTAATTTTATTTAGAAATTTACCAGTAGCTGCTGCATTTCCCACCCTAGTCTTATACTGGAGTCAATAAGTTTTCCCAGTTTTTTGTGGTAAAATTAGGGGTCTCGACTTATATTTGGGTCGACTAGAGTATATACGGTATATCTGTGTCTAATATATATATATATATATATACATATGTGTTTGTTGCTGTTTTTCTACCCCCCTAGCTGCAGACATAAGGTCTTATCGCTGCTCAATGTTTACGCTAGTCTAGTCGCATTCCTTTGCTAATGAATATTGTTACAGAAATACAAATGTGTCTGTCTTTGGAACTGTTACAAAATGGATGGTCACATCTGCGAAATGGTGATTTGCAGTATACATTTTTAATTTCTATCTTACAACAATTCTATCTTACAACAATACATTGTTGTGTCTGCATGTGTTAACAAAATACCTGAAATTTTGGAAGAACAGTTATAAACAACATCAAAAGACTCACAGTTGTCTAAAAAGTATACATTTGTTTACACATTTTGAGTTTGTTAACTCCTTAAGGACTGGACTGTTTTTGTGATGTTGTACATTTGCGACCAGTAAAAAACAAGGGGAAGAGTCTGCGCTAAGTAACAGAGATGTAAGCAGCAACCCTAAAAAGGGAATCCCTCAAGACCCTTGATAAGATAAAAAAAGAGGAGGTAAGGGCTGCGCTAAGATACAGAGATTGGTACCATAGAAATCAGACCAAATGGCCTGAATGGATAGACAGCAATAAGTAAGCCTGGGTAATATAGTTTCTATTGAAACAACAGAAAAAAGTAAATAAAACAAAGTCCATCCAAGTAGTAAAATGTTCAATAAAAATCAATAAAACGTCTCACTTATATTTACATGCAGGTTAAATAAATTAAAAATAGATAAAATGAGATGAAAAATAGAAGTAAATGATCTAAATTATGCCCCAATCTTAGTATATATGAATAAAAAACCATTATGCAATAGAATGAAAATGCAACTGAGAAAGGTATAAAAATAAAATATATATCTTAAGAACATATGGAGTGTCACTTAAAAGATTAAAATATAAAACATATATTTAAGAGAGAAGGAAAAATGAAGAGTACCTTAACAGAATTGTAACAAATAATGTACATATTCATAGAAAATTATACAGATCAAAGTCTGCATTTAGACCTTGAGGTGCAAGGGTCTGTAACCTATAGACCCATTCCATTTCTGTTTTTCCTAGGATATTTTTTATATCACCTCCCCTCCAGGGTAAGGTGCATTTTTTTATCCCCAAACATTTTAACATTTTAGGATCTTTGTTGTGATTTAACCCCTTAAGGACTGAGCCAAATGTACACGTTGTGAACGAAACAAAATGTAAACAAAACCTGGCATTTGCGCTACATGTCTGTCCAACCGTAATTAACCTCTTTCATAGTAAATGCACCCACCCTTATTATATATCATTTTATTCAGGGGAAACAGGGCTTTCATTTAATATCAAATATTTAGCTATGAAACATAATTTAATATGAAAAAAATTGGGAGAAAATCCGAATTTTTTTAATTCTACATGACATTTTAACTGTCAATGTCTTAATACTGTTTCCTTTTACTGCAATAAAAATACACATATTTGTATTCAGCAAAGTCTCACGTGTAAAACAGTACCCTCTATGTACAGGTTTTATGGCGTTTTGGGAAGTTACAGGGTCAAATATAGCATGTTACATTTGAAATTGAAATTCGCCAGAGTGGTTACGTTGCCTTTGGGACTTTATAGTAGCCCAGGAATTAAATTTACACCCACAGTGGCATACCATTTGCAATAGTAGACAACCCAAGGTATTGCAAATGGGATATGTCCAGTCTTTTTTAGTAGCCATTTGGTCACAAACACTGGCCAAAGCTAGCGTTAGTATTTGTTTGTGTGAAAAATGCAAAAAATGCCAATTTTGGCCAGTGTTTGTGACTAAGTGGCTACTAAAAAAGACTGGACATACCCCGTTTGCAATACCTTGGGTTGTCTACTATTGCAAATGGTATACCATCATAGGGGTAATTTTCATTCTTGGGCTACCATAGGGTCTCAAAGGCACCATAACCAATCTGGCGAATTTTAATGTGAAAAAAATGAAATGCAAGCCTTATATTTGACGCTGTAACTTTAAACCTGTACATGAGGGGTACTGTTGTACTCGGGAGACTTCGCTGAACACAAATATTTGTGTTTTAAAACAGCAAAAAGTATCACAGCAATAATATCGTCCGTGTAAGTGCTGTTTGTGCATGAAAAATGCAAAAAACAGCACTTTTACTGGCGATATCATCATTGTAATACATTTTACTGTTTTGAAACACTAATATTTGTGTTCAGCGAAGTCTCCCAAGTAGAACAGTACCCCCCATGTACAGGTTTTCTGGTGTCTTGAAAAGTTATAGGGTTAAATATAGTGCTAGCTAGTGATGTCGCGAACATGAAATCCCGAACAGTTCGCTGGCGAATAGTTCCTGGCGAACATCACATGTTCGTGTTCGCCACGGCGGGCGAACATATGCGATGTTCGGTCCGCCCCCTATTCCATATCATTGAGTAAACTTTGACAACCCACCCACCAGCCGTTCGGGGGTGGGGGTTGTCAAAGTTTACTCAATGATATGGGTAGGACCTACTGTCCTCCCCCCGGCCCCCACCCCTGAGCGGTGGGTGGGGGCCCTAAAAAAAACAATAGGGGGGAACTTCTGTGTCCCCCCTGGCCCCCACCCCTGAGTGGTGGGTGGGGGCCCTAAACACTAAGAAGGGGGGGACCTCCCCCCTGGCCCCCCACCCCTGAGCGGCGGGTGGGGGCCCTAAATACTAAAAAGGGGGGGACCTAAGGTCCTCCCCCCTGGCCCCCACCCCTGAGCGGCGGGTGGGGGCCCTAAATACTAAAAAGGGGGGGGACCTAATGTCCTCCCACCCGGCACCCACCCCTGAGCGGTGGGTGGGGGCAAATAAATCACAATGGGGGGGACCTAAGGTCCTCCCCCCTGGCCCCCACCCCTGAGCGGCGGGTGGGGACCCTAAATACTAAAAAAGGGGGGACCTAAGGTCCTCCCCCCTGGCCCCCACCCCTGAGTGGCAGGTGGGGGCCCTAAATACTAAAAAGGGGGGTGACCTAATGTCCTCTCCCCCGGCCCCCACCCCTGAGCGGTGGGTAGGGGCAAATAAATCACAATGGGGGGGTCTTAAGGTCCTCCCCCCTGGCCCCCACCCCTGAGCAGTGGGTGGGGGCCCTAAATACTAAAAAGGGGGGGGACCTAAGGTCCTCCCCCCTGGCCCCAACCCCTGAGCGGCGGGTGGGGGCCCTAAATACTAAAAAGGGGGGGACCCAACATGCCGGTCACGTGTTGCTGGGAGTGGTCTACTACCCTTACGAGCGAGCCATCCGCCGCTCGCCGTTAACTGCCCCGTACTACATTTCCCATGTAGCTTTGCCCTAACTATCCCCGATCACGTGATACTTAAATTTTATACATTTTTCAATATTCAAGCCTCATGTTTTTTATATATAAATATATTATATAGTATACAAAAGTCTTGCCTATATAACTTCAAAGATTCAACTTGTTTTAATTATGTTTTAATAATGTGTTTTAATACTTGTCTGTAATTGGTGGAACCGCTTTTTGGCGCCAATTTTAACCACTGTGTATTCTTATAAATACTGTTTCATGCCAGGTATATTGTTCTATTACCATTTTGATAAAGCCTTAAAGGTGAAACGCGTTAATGGTTTTAAATTGTGTATTTTAAAACAATAAAAGTTCTTTTTGGTTACCTTTTTTATAGGACCAATCTTCTACTTATTTTATTTTATTTTATATACACTTTTATTAACATTTTTCCTGGAATTTTAATTGTATCCTGATTCAAGAAATCCGTAGGTGGGGATAATTCCACCAGTGCTGTGTCAATAGAGCAGTATTTCCTGCTCTACACTTGTGAGTATATTTTATTTTATCTATTTTATTTATTTTCCAACTGAGCACTATTGCTGTTTTCCATACATATATTGTGGAGTACGACGGCACCAAAGCCGGACAGACGGACTCACTTCTCCAGTATATCCTTTAACGGGGATCATACCGCTAGGCGCCCTCCATCCTAGAGCTGGCCTAAGCTCCGCCAAATGTGAGTGTATTATCCTCCTTTTTATCTATTTTACCTTTGGATCTACAATATTTCACCATTGGCAGTTTTTTTTTTTTATCTTCACATATACGGATTATCTACAACCCGGACGGATCCACTCCTGAGGATTGTACACATAACCTATTCAAATATAAGTGAGACTTTTATTGATTTTTATTGAACATTTTACTACTTGGATGGACTTTGTTTTATTTACTTTTTTCTGTTGTTTCAATAGAGACTATATTACCCAGGCTTACTTGTTGCTGTCTATCCATTCAGGCCATTTGGTCTGATTTCTACGGTACCAATCTCTGTATTTTAGCGCAGCCCTTACCTCCTATTTTTTTACATTTGCGACCAGGCCTCTTTTTACACTTTTGTGGTGTTTGTGTTTAGCTGTAATTTTCCGCTCTCATTTACATATTGGTTTTTTTCAGGACAAAAACAGGCTTTCTTTACATACCATTATTTATATAATCTCATGTAATTTAATATTAAAAAATATTAAGAAGAATTATTGAAAAATACACGTTTTTTGACTTTTACTCATCTACAAAAGCGAATGAAAAAAACTGCTAAATAGATTCAAAATTTTGTCCTGAGTTTTAAAATATCCAGTGTTTACATGCTTTTTTGCAAGTTATAGGGCTATAGGTACAAGTAGGATATTGCGGTTTCAAAACATACATTTTTAAAATGTATCAATAGTGACATTGTAACACTATTATCTGTCATAAATCTCTGACTAACACCCCACATGTACTTTTTTTTTTTTAAATTAGACAACCCAGGGTATTCAATATGGGGTATGTCCAGTCTTTTTTAGTAGCCACTTAGTCGCAAACACTGGCCAAAGTTAGCATTCGTTTTGGTTTGTGTGTGAAAAAGTAAAAAACTAAATTGAACGCTAATTTTGGCCAGTGTTTGTGACTAAGTGGCTACTAAAAAAAACTGGACATACCCCATTTGCAATACCTTGGGTTGTCTTCTTTTGCAAATGGTATGCCATCATGGGGGTAATTCTCATTCCTGGGCTACCTTACGCTCTCAAAGGCAACTTAACCAACCTGGCCATTTATAATGTCAAAATATTTGACCCATATATTTGACCCTGTAACTTTCAAAAACGCTATACAATCTGTACATGGGGGGTACTGTTATACTCTGGAGACTTTGCTGAACACAAATATTAGTGTTTCAAAACAGGAAAACGTATCACAATTATATCATCAGTAAAACTGCTGTTTGTGTGTGAAAAATGCGAAAAAAGTAACTTTCACTGACAATATCATCGCTGTGATATGTTTTACTGTTTTGAATCACTAATATTTGTGTTCAGCGAAGTCTCCCGAGTAAAAAAACATTTCCCCCATGTACAGATTTTAGGGTGTCATAGAAAGTTACAGGGTAAAATACAGTGCTAGCAAATTAAATTCTCTGGACTTTCGGCCTGGGTTGGCAGGCAGGTCCCTCAAAATGCAATAAATAAAATTACTTAATTATGTAAAAATATTACATAAATACGCAAGTAGAATTTAAATATGTATGCATATTTATATATTTGAAGTCTCCGTGTATATTTATATAATTTTGTATATGGACATATGTATATTTCATATTTTTATATGAAATATTTGTATATACACACACACACACGTGTATAATTTAATTATAAGTGTATTTTTATATTAATATGTGTACATATTAATATAAAAATACACATATATGATATATATAGCATATATATATATATATATATACATACATACACATATATACACACACACACACACACACATATATATAATTCTATTCTTTTATTAACATAATATTTTTATTTTTTTTAATGATTTTACACTAGCAGGAAGACTGCCTGTCAGCACAGACAGTCCCCCTGCAGGCAGACACATGGACACCTATTGTGGCCATGTGATCGCTCTGTTGAGCGATCACATGGCCACAGGGGGCCTAATCCGCCATGGGGAGACTGTCTGGGCTGCAGGCAGTCTCCCCACACCGGGAGCACTGCCGATCACTGCTGGGGGAATGATGGCGATCGGGTAAGTACATCTTACCGTTGTGACGGTTCAGGACCATCAGCAGTCGGCAAAGCAAAAATGACGATGATGGTCCTGAACCGTCCTCGGTCCTGAAGGGGTTAATCACTATTAAAATATAATCCACAAAATATCCAAATGTTAACATTAAAAGCTTTAAAACAAGAATGTAATATTTTTCGTATGTTGTCATAACCAGAACAAATGTTTAGCATCAAATCACATGTTTAGCTGCGTTAGTGGTCTATAATTATAATAGACACTTGACTTGTGCAAAAATATGTTTCAGCTGGCTGATCCGAATCAAAGTCATTTCAGTCAACACCTGAACAAGTCAATTTTTCCAGGATCTACCTGTGGAGTCTGTGCAGGTGAATCCCAGATGGATAAGTTAATTCAGGAATGGATAAAGGGAATTTGATTCAGACTAACCAGTGGAATCACATTTTTGCACAGGTCTAACAGGCAAAACTGAAAAATATGGAGGGTTATATATTTATGTAGGGTATGAAACATATCCTTTAAAAATTATGTATATTTATGTAATGCATGTTTGTATAGTAAATGAGTTTAGTGTAGTAAAGGGGTTATAGGGAAAATACTGATGCATGAAAATATAGCAAATATGCAAACATTCCTTTTGTACTCAAGGTATGTAGTTAAAAAAACCTTGTCATGAAGGGGATAAATTAATATTAACCAAGTTATGACAATATTTGATCACACTGCCATACACAGTAAAAATCTGATAGTGTGATAAACAACTTACCTTAAGGGCTAACATAATATATGGTTGCACTACCATCGTTCAGCAACAATTTAGTAATGTGATAAATCTCTTTAGGATAACAATTGAGAATTCACTAGATCTAAGACAAAAAAACAGACATACAAAAAATAAAATGAAACTCAGACAACACTAAACAATTACAAAATAAACAAAACAGAATTTAAAACAAAACAGAAAATATTATTTATATTTTTTTTCAGTGGTTTGTTAACGTGCCAATTTCAATAGAAATTGTCACTTTTATAACTGAGATTTGAAACATCTCCCTTGTTGTCACGGAGACAGCTCCACAGAGCCTGCCAGAGTTTTCGCTAGTCCGAAATTGGTCCACCATTAGATTACCGTTTACCGTTGCAAAACGATTTTGCAAAGTGAATCAGACAGATAAAAAGTGTTCACATATTAAGTGAAAAAGTAACCAATAGAGGGAAAAAGAAGAGGAGCATCTATATTTATATATTTGTTAAATAAATAATTTATAAGTATAAAGACATTTGTTTTTTGCTAATCCTCTTTTTCTGCTTTGTTGGTCACTTCTGACATATGTGAACAAAAACATCACTTTTTTTGGTATCATGGGCAGAACTACAAATCACAAATAAAAACGAACATGCTTGTCCATTGCGCAGGTTTTTTGATTTGTAATTAGTCTATATGGTGGTTCAGAAATAGGACATTTGGATGGTCACCCAATCAGCCCAAATGCTGAGGGACTCAATTTATTTTATTAGTGGACTGATGGAGTCTGTGCCAAGGATAAAGTGCAGGGCTTGCAAAGACTGTAGCTCTTTTTTTTTCCATTCTGCAGCTTTTGCAAGAGGTTATTTTCATATACCCCTAAAGAAAACATACAGAAAAAAAAGGATGCCTGTTTTATATGGGGTATGTCTACAAAATTGTGAAAACAATTTCAAATAAAGTGGTGTGTGCCTTTAAGATGAATTCTTAAATTGGCAACATTGGCATCCACTAGTGGCTGGTGACATTTTTACATAGTGGGGCACTAGGCTCCATCTTTGGAATTTGATCCCAGACTTCTCCACACATTTTGCTCCTAACC
>OW240916.1:207042022-207098781 GCA_933207985.1 Pelobates cultripes | reverse complement strand
CAGCACTCTCACTCACATCACACACAGCACTCTCACACACAGCACTCTCACTCACATCACACAGAGCACTCTCACACCCATCACACACAGCACTCTCACACACATCACACACAGCACTCTCATACACATCACTCTCACACACATCACACACAGCACTCACTCACAGCACTCTCACTCACAGCACTCACACACAGCACTCTCACACACAGCACTAACTCACACAGCACTCTCACACACACATCACTCTCTCACAGCACTCTCACAGCACTCTCACACACACAGCACTCTCACACCCATCACACACAGCACTCTCTCACCCATCATTCTCACACCCATCACTCTCACACCCATCACACGCGGCACTCTCGCACACGCGGCACTGTCGCACACACCGCACTCTCACACACACATACTGCACCCCTCACATACACACAGATCCCCCCAAAACACTGCACCACACACATACACAATACTCCCAAAAATAAATAAATAAATATATACACACACACTACACTCTTAACATACACACTCTGGATCCTCTATACACACACTAGATTCCCTGTAAGCAAACACATACTACACCCCTAAACACACACACTATAGCCTGTATGCACACACTTGCTATATCCCCAATACACACATTCTCTACAGCCCATAGCCACATATGCATCACATTACACCACTTTACACCACAAACACAACATGACTAAAACCAACCTTATTACACAATACCACACCACAAGCAGCTCACTCTACACACACGCAATACCACAAGCAGGATCCAAACACATGCACAATACTCTTTCCTGACCCTTTTGTCTCCTGGTATCCATTTATAAAGACACCAGAGACAAGTTGCAAGGAAACACAGTGCAAGCATGTTATTAAATTTGCTTGCACTGTGCAGAACAAATACAGAGCTTTTTTCTCATGCTAGAGCTCTTCAGCAGAGCTCTGCGCATGGTCTGCCCTGGGAGAGCATTGAACCAACATGCTCACTTTGAGAGGGGGCATGTTTGTCATTGGTGATGACAAAACACACCTCCTCTGCCCCGCCCCCTTCTTAGTGGGCCGCTGTGTTAAAAAAATGCCCGGGCCAAATTTTTCTCCCAGTCCGGCCCTGCACACAACCCTGTCTTTACACGACCTTTACTAATGACCTCACCTATTAAATGCTACCTACATAACTTTAGGAACAATGAATGTTTGCATGCTTATATCATGCTCTTTGCACAAGTATTCTCATACTATTCGTTAATAGTTGTTGATATTTGCTTGTTAATTAATGAAACTCCCGCTAGAGTTCCCCTTATTGCATGTTGCTTTATAGATTTTTTTTCTGTTTAATAAACCTTGGACATTCTTTCGAAATTGACTCCCTTGTATGGTCTAAGTCACAGTTTATCCCTGAGTACTCATCAAAATACTGAACACTAATTGGAACACAAAGGGCAGCTCCCTTCGAGTATATGGGTGGTGGGTCCACCCTGGCTTTCAAGTGTTTTAGGAAAGCACATTAAGTGTCCGGGAATGGAATCTGCCTGCCCCAAGAGCAGAGACACAAGGATCGCAGAAAGACAGGCTGCCGCTAGAATGGAGAAACGCGGCGCAGAGACGTTAAGAAGTTCGAGAAACTAAGAGACTTGGTTATCTAATCGCATGTATACCTTGCACCATATATGTTAGTTAGACATTGTGATAATGCTTATATAACCGGATAGTTAGGCCACATTCAGAGATATAGGACCCCCAGCCCAATTGCCATAGGCCAATTAGCGCAATAGTTCTGAGGTACGCAAAACATCACTTCAATGACACATAACTTAACCGCTCAGGCCAGGCCCCACAGAGAACATACTCGAAGTACCCCCGAATCTAGGGCTATAAGGGTCCCTATCGCATGGTAACTGGCAACAGGTGTTGCGTGGGAGCACACCTGCCCACCCCTACCACACACCATCAGTCACCACACGTGGCAGTTAAAGAGAACACCGGAAGGGGGGGGATCAAACAGCTAGGAGTACACCAAGGGCCTAAGGGAAACCAGCCAAGCTGATTGAGCAAGTCTACACCCCAACCCGGGTGACGATACGATCCCTCAAAGCTGGGTGGGCATCCAAGGGTGCATCCAAGGATGCCCCATTGTGAGTAATATCACTACATGAGGGTCAGTTACATGCATGGGCAAGGTTAAATGTGAAATGTTAGTTGTGATTAATGTTATACGTCCGGTATTGTCTGATGTTAGCATGATATAACTCAAAAACACAATGTTACAAATAGGTTCTGGTTCTTTTCCCAAACAATGCCTCATAGAGCTCGTTAGCCACAAATATGGAGGTCGATAGCCTCCATCCCCCACGCACCCATACGGAGTGCCTTCACTTTACCGTGGCAGGTAACCCTGCGCACGGCGTTTGTACATACTTTCTTTTCCTTTTCTCATACTTAGGCCTTGATCTGGCCAACAAGAGAGACGCACCCTACACCTGAAACAAAACATAGCATCTATTGGGTACACTGCACTGATGAAATAACACAGAGAGGTGGGCTGCATTGCTTGTTGCAACTGGGACAGCGCCCTCTAATAGAACTCATTTGCTAAACCTAGCTCTGATATTCACGACGGGGTTTAGACCCCCATGAAGATATATACACACAACGTAAGGGGACTAAACACCCCGGTAAAAAGACACCACCTGAGCAGAGAACTTGGTTCACAGAGAGCGGATGTTGTATGCTTACAGGAGACCCATTTCAAGAAGAATACCCACCTAACTCCAGAGTAGGGAATGCCCCCACCAATTTCATGCTACCTCCCCAACGAACGCAAAAGGAATGTCTATACTGATTAGCAGACATGTGGCGTTCACATCCCACCTACATAACGGAATACTGTACACTATCGTCAACATTTATGCACTCAACTCTGAGCAAAGAAACTTCCTTCACAAAATCCTCACTACCATAGTAGAAAACAACAGGGCATTATGGTAATATGCGGAGACTTCAATCATGTCTTAGACCCATCTATGGATACTACTCTCCCTGCACACAGTCCCAGACTTAGACCCTTAAAAAGGTAATACAAGGCAATACATAAATTGCTCCATGCATACCATCTAAATGACACGTGGAGACTACTACACACTAGCGAAAAAGCCTTTAAGTTCCACTCCTCAGTGTATAATTCATACTCGCGTACAGATGGCTTCCTTCTAAAGGGTCAGGCGTTAAACCAAATGACTCAATGTGAAATTGGGGGGATATCCTGGTCCGATCACGCCCTGGTGACTCTAACACTTAAGGATGCCTGTGATCCTACCCACCGCAGCACATGGAGATTAAATGAGTTTCTCCTGAAAGACACCTCATTCACAAAAGACATAGACACACAGATGAGACTGTTCTTCTTGGAGAATAGTCCTGACGAGACCACCAAGGCGAACATCTGGCAAACACACAAAGCAGTCATCCGAGGCTTACTGATAAGGAGGGCTTCATACCTTCGTAAAAGATCACAAACACAATTAGTGGACTGGCAAAAAGACCTCCAGGACTTAACCATGCAGAACCAAGCGACCCCATCCACCACCCTGCAGGCCAAAATTCAACATATAACTAGGCAAGTTAACCAACAGGCCCTAGAGAAGACGGGATATAAATTACATAAATTTAAAGCATCACACTACGCCCAGGGCAACAAAGCGGGCAAGATGTTAGCAAATAGACTACGAAACCAGCAAGCCAGCCAAAAAATCGCCCACCTAATATCCAAGGAGGGGGAAAAAATTATAGCTCTGAAAGACATCAGCAATGAATTTGCCAGGCACTATGCCTCGCTATACAATCTAAAACATGACGCATCCCTCCACCAGCCGACACTCCCAGACATAAAGCGAAGTTAACAAAGCAATACTTGCACTGCCCAACAATAAAGCCCCAGGCCCAGACAGATTCACTAATTGCTACTACAAATGCTTCAGGAACACCCTAACCCCACATTTGACAGCAACCTTTAACAAAGTCATTGACCTAGGTACACTTCCAGGAGAATGCCAGCTAGCACATATAGTGACACTCCCCAAACCTGGCAAGCCACCTACCCAGCCCCCAAAATTTTTGCCCTATATCCCTGCTTAACACAGACATCAAGCTGTTTGCTAAAGTGCTAGTGGCTAGGCTGAGCATAGTCTTACCAACCATAACTGACTCGGACTAAGTGGGATTTGTCAAGGGACGCCAACGCAGCGACAACACTAGAAAGGTCTTCATTAATAATTTGTGGACTGCAAGGCATACAGAAGGAATATCCCCAGATGCAGAAAAAGCCTTTGACCGCTTGCACGGGGCTTCATGGAAGGGGTCCTGAACAAATTTAACATCCCGGGGAGATTCAGGTTGGCAGTCAGGGCCCTGTACTCTGCACCCTCAGCGAAGGTGTTAAATGCTGGCTTCTTATCAGACCCTTTCCCCATTACGAACGGATCTAGACAGGGGTGCCCACTATCGCCGTTGCTCTATGTCATGGTGCTAGAGCTGCTGGCGCTGCAAATTAGACAACATGACCGAATACACGGAGTGACGATAGTGCACAAACAATACAAGGCCAACCTATTCGTGGATGACATACTCCTTACCCTGATGGACCCACACACGTCACTACCGCACTTGCTAACACTAATCACCACATATGGGAGACATTCATATTACAAGTTGAACGTAACCAAGACCCAAGCCATGTACCTGGGGCGGGACGCGACACAGTTAGAGAGGATGCAGGAAACATACCCCTTTGACTGGAGGGAAGACTACCTAACCTTCCTAGGCATAAAATTAACTAAAAAGCTGACCTTGCTGTATAAATACAACTATGAACCACTTATACAGAGTTTTACCTCCACTATGCAGAAATGGGAGGGCTGCTTCTTATCATGGGGGGGAAGGATAGCAGCAGTGAAAATGATATTGATCCCTTAGTTCCATTACCTTTTGCAAACACTACCCATACCCGTCCCGAACACGTACCTTACTAAGCTACAGAGAACTCTGGTCCGAATTGTTTGGAACAAGAGCAAACCCAGAGTGGCCAATACGATACTAATCAAACCCAAGCAAAAGGGAGGATTGGGTCTCCCGGACGTAAAGTCCTATTACAAAGCGGCGATAATAGGAGCAATAGTACCAATGCAAGCCCAGACACACAGACCACAATGGACAGACATAGAAGCACACTGGGCAGGACAGAGGAGTCTTGAATATTCTGTCTGGGTCCCAAGGGCACAGAGACGCTGGGCTGCCACAACCCTCTCCACGACACATCTCATCTTTCAGGTATGGGACGCGGCGAAGGGCTCGCTGTGCATGGTCGGACCAACATCCCTAGCCACACCGCTACAAAGCGTGGGCATCCAAGTACCAACCTTAGACTATAGATCATGGGTCGAGCGGGGATGCACACGCTTATATCAGCTGCTCCATGGAAACAAAATTATCCCCTTTCCGGACCTGCAGACCAGGTTCAACTTGCCGAGTAAACTACTGTTCACACACTTTCATCTAAAGTCGTACATATTAGATAACTGTAAAGCTGACACGGGATCCACACAGCTGACACAATTCGAAAAGCTATGCATAGCCCTTACCCCTCCGAGGAAAGTACTCTCTACCACTTACACAGCGTTGCTAGATGCGCACCCAATAGAGACCAGGTCATACAGGGAAGCGTGGCACAAGGAGCTGGGATACACAATCCCGGATGACCAATGGGATAAAGCACATATGGCACATAGAGGTAACACAACATGCGCAACGCACTTTGAGCTGATGAGAAAACCTTTGTACAGATGGTACTACGTACCCGATAGACTTGCCTGCATATATCCAAATGTATCCAATAAATGTTGGAGATGCGGGGAGGGAGTGGGTACAATGTTACATGTCTGGTGGTCTTGTCCAAGCCTCCAGAACTTCTGGAAAATGGTCACAAAGGAGGTATCAGATGTTACCCAAACAGAGCAGTGTTGTACCCCCGACCACTGTATCTTGTTCATATTACCGAGAGATATACCTAAACCACTGACCAAACTTACTTTCCAGATCTTAATAGCGGCCAACACGTTGCTTGCGAGAGCCTGGAAAACAAGTAAAGTCCCGTGCCCAAAAGCCTTAAGGGAACAAGTAACCCTTAACTGGGACTACAAGCAAATGGCGCACTCCTACATAGCCCCTAACCCCAACACCATCAAAGCCAAATCCATATGGGATAATTATACACGTAAAGCTACTAACGAGGGAAGACCAAGCTATCCCCTCCCCTAAGATAACATAAGATACTAAGAAGGGTACCAACAGAAACACACATGAGCCTAGTAGGGTTCCGCGACGGCCTCGGCCCCCCGTCCAGGCCCGATAAGTTGCAGTGGGGACCCAAGGCGAGCCGGCTCCAGGAATATCGGGGAGTGTATATGTACGGGAAAAACTCGGGACGGGTGGGTGCAGGTTTAGCAGGAAAGGTGGTTTAGAAGAGGTAGGTCAGGGTTAGTGCCCTTGGATTAGGGCGTCACCAATGGGGTGAAGTGTAGTCTCCCAGTCGTGTTTCGTCCTCTGGTAGAGGGGACCCGTGCAACGGTGGGGTACTCAGGAGGTCCGTCCCAGTATCCAGGCTGAGACGCGATCTCCTTGTGAGTTCCACCGTCCTATACAGTGTGCGGGTATGGGTTGAGGTCCGTAGCCTAGGCACCTATCAAGGGTGTGTGTCGTCTAGGTCTCTATGTAGGTTGTGTCCAGTCTCCACCTTGCCCAATAGTGCGTGAGATCCGCGTATGTATTAGCATTCCGTAATCGGTTTAAAATAAAATAGTTGAACATTGAACAGCTCGGCATAACAGGCCGCAACAGTACAGTAACAATATGAGTTTTCCCAGCATCGCCAACCCCCCCCAGTCCCCGCCCCTCCTCCCCCTCCCCCTCCACACCTCGTTTGTATGGCTAACCTTATCCAACTATGGGGCCCAGTGTGTTAGTCTTTGGCTGGGATCTATCTGAACCCTGTATAGTGCATGGCGGGGGTTCCGCTGGCCCAGGACCTCGGATGAAGGGTACATCCGGAGACCAGCCGAAGGTGTCAGCCACCAGGCATATCAGCTGAAGATGGGCTGGGTGGTTGTGTGAGTGTGAATATGAGTAGGGGTGCCACCCCGCCTGGGGTCGCAGGTGTGTGTGTAGTAGTGTGTGTGTGTGTGTGAGGGCATACGTATATGTGTGTGCGTGTGTCCTAGTCCTGAGTATTGTGTGTGGTTGGAGTGGAAACCTCTTGTTGGACCCATCCTCTCTACTGTCCCCCCCACAGTCCGTGGTGTAGCCCAAGTTCCCCAGTCCTTGGAAGCTGGATGCCTGTGGTCGTGGGTGCGATTGAGTGTAGGCCGTCCCATTAATCCTTGGCTGTGGTGAGGGTCGGCCGGGATAATGTTCCGCCCGGTCTAGTTTGGGTGCTAGTGCTCTGGTTCCAGATCCACCATTGCCAATGTGTCCTGAGAGTCCCCAGGTCCCTCCAAACTCCCCCCCAACCCAGGGGTACGCCAGGTGGGTCGCTCCCTTTCCTCACACAAGGCTGAGGCCATGGTGCCCCGTATGGAGTCCAGGAGGGGAGGGTCCCCGGCCGGGTGTGGGGCCGGCCAACATAATATAAAGCTTCCACCCGTCTCCCCCTCCCCAAAGCATTTCGTGTTGTCCCACCCGTCCTGTAGCTATGGGAGGAGATGAGGCTCTCTGGGTGAATTAGGATCATGGTTGCTGTTGGGGTGTTGGGTTGGCAGGGGCACCCCCGAGGTAGCCGGGGTCCGCGTGCTGGCAGGTGTACTTACTCCGGTGGGTGTCCCCGATCTGGACGGCGTCTCGGTGGGGGTCCAGGTGGGGATCCCCCCCTGCTTCTCCGGGGTACACGTTGTGGTCGAGGTGTGTGTCCCAACGGGTCTAATATCCAGTTGGAGACCGGTGTGGGTGGTAGGCCCATATCTTCCAGTAAGCGTGGTACTTCTTATGGGCTTTTAGCCGATAACCACCCGTCCTGGTGGCGCGCCTGGAGGGCAAATGGGAACCCCTATTTGTAGGAGATGTTGCGCTCTCGGAGTAGGGTCGTGACTGGACGGAGTGCCCTTCGCGCGTTCAGCGTCATGGGAGATAAATCATTAAACAGGGCAACTTGAGTGCCCAAGTATGGCCATGTTGGTTTCTCTCTGGCCTTGTGCATTATTGCTTCTTTTATAGGGAACGAGTGAAGGCAACATATTATATCTCTTGGGCCGTCCTCTATTGCGTGGGGCCGCAAGGCCCTATGAGCCCTATCAAATTTAAAGTGTGGCGGGGCCTCACGTTGCAGTATACTGTTAAACAATGCGGAAAGCAGCCCTTCAACGTTTTCCCCGTTGTCCGATTCAGGGACTGCGCGGACTCTAATGTTGCAGCGTCTTCCCCTATTGTCGAGATCCTCCATCGTAAGTCTCATAGCAAGTATGAGCTCTCCTTGTCGGGTAATGGCCGCTTCTGTCACCGTGATCCTATCCGCTTGTGTTGTGTGGGAGGTCTCTAGGGACTGGATGCGGCCCGCCTGAGCTCCGACCTCCGTGCGGATTCCTGCTATCTCTGCCCTCAATGCATCTTGAATCGCGGTGGTATGAGATAGCAGGTCGGTTTTAGTAGCCATGGATGTGGCCATAAGGTGTAGTTCTTCCCCTATGCGGTGTAGGGCCTACGGTTCGGTTTCGGCTGTTGAGGCCGGTGATAGCGGTGTGGGGCTCGTCGGCTCGGCCTCACTGTCCGGTCCCCTCTGAGGGTGTACGTAGCCATCCATCGGGCCTTGCTGGGATCTCGATTGTGTACCCCTCGGGGTCTGGGGGTGATCTGAGCGGCGGTTGCGGCCCATTTGTCGGCTGGAGCTTATGTTAGAATGCTTAGTAAGGGCTTGGTGGAGCGGAGCACCGTGTTTAACCGTCCATCTTGTTCAGTGTCCAGGCCACGCCCCCGGCATCTAATGCCTTATGTTTGTGCTATTGCTGTCATAACCATTTTACCTACCACGTTATTAAACATAGAATAGGCCCACCAGAGAACTCTGCCTATCATCGTGAGAAATGAACAAAACATTCAGAAGTGCTGCAAGAATGTACATTCATTAAATACTTAATTGCTTAAGTTTGTTCCCACATCCCTTCCACTCCCTCCACCACCTATTTTTCGATGGCACCCAAAAGTGAGACCATTACCAATTCTTTGAATTGACTCCTATGTATGGTCTAAGTCACATTTTAACCCTGAGTATTTGGGTTATGGTAAGACCTAGATAGAACTATAAGTCTGTGGCAGGATAATTCTGGTGATCACCAAGGACAGGCGTTCCTACAATAAACATAGTAAGGGTAGCGATTCCAGTAAAGGCAAACAGATCAGTTTTGCATAGTAGTTTGTCCTTAAAAGGGTGAAAAGTTTGGGCCCTAGCATTGTCCTTCATTTTGAGTAATAGTTGTTTTAATTCTAACTGAATAATCTCCATATTTTCCTATGTTCTTATGTTGTTTACAGTCGACATTGATGCCAAAGTCCATCTCCAAGTGTTTCTTGTCATACATAACAAAATAGTACTGTTTAAATCAGCTAGTGCATTGTGCAAGCTGAAAATACTAACTAATATGTAGATTGACAGTTATATATGCTGACACGTATTTACTAAATCCATACCTCCCAAGTGTCCCTATTTAGGAGTGACAGTTCCTATTTTGGGTCCAAATCACCCTGTCTTTCTTTTCAGGGAGCTGCATGATATTGGTATGTCTGAGTGTATAACAGAGCTCTGCAGTAATAATATTCACAGTAATGTGTCTTTAAACTACAATAAATATGTTTAGAAATCAGTCTGTGCAAAAAAGATACATTGTTATTGTTCTATATTAGCCACCAGTCACTTTAGCCTCACCCATAGTCTCCTCCAAAGATTAAAGGGTCACTCTTTTTCAATATGAAATATTGGGCGATATATGAAACTGACCCC
Source organism: Pelobates cultripes (assembly GCA_933207985.1). NCBI lineage: Eukaryota > Metazoa > Chordata > Amphibia > Anura > Pelobatidae > Pelobates > Pelobates cultripes. The sequence goes on along the minus strand of OW240916.1, from coordinate 207,088,736 downwards.
AGCTAGGTGAGCCTCCATTTTCCTTGTAAATGGTTGCAGAATTCTTTACTGTTTCTCAGGCAAAAGATGTTGGGTATGGGGCAGCTAGTATGGATATTCTATGTGGTTTGACCCATAACCCGGACAAATTAAATTTTTGAAATACCTACTAATCTAAATAATCACTTGCAAACATGACACTCGTGTCCTTTTAGCTGCCTGAGATGTCACAAATATTTTTGTAAAGCAATGGGTTAAGACAATATCTCACAGTGCATTAATTTAAAATTACTTTGTGGCACACTCTTAATTAACCCCTGTGTGTGACCCTTACCCGGGCTTGGCATTTTGAAAGACGCTTGCTTGCTGCATCTGTGAAAGCGTTTGATGAGCAGAAAGACTGTCCTTATCAAAGATAGCAGCCTATTTCTCCTTGTGTCTCACGCCTCCGCAGATAATTGATGCTTTAATAACAGTGAATATTAACGAGGAGGCTGTGATGGAAATGCTAGTTTTAACAGCAGCATAAATCACTCTCCATTTTATTTAATTTTATCAGATTTTTCACACTGAATGCAAAGTGAGAGGAGGTGCTGCCTCAGTGCTAAGCAAATAATTAGGTATAAAGATGTATTGTTCATTCCTGCTTAACATTGGAAATTTAGCTTATAAAAAGGTACAGGAGTGAATGGAGCTGGTTTACTCTACTTGATGTACCCTTCAATGTAAAATGATGGATTCTATTTGTAACATTAACAGCTAAAAATAAACAACTTCAGCTAAACTTTAACTGGAAATTGGATGCAATGCTAACACAAATGTATTTAGATATGCCCAGTACATTTTTACACCACTCATTCACCTCTCTCCCTACAAAATAAATTACATTAAACCCCATTCGCCATATCCTGTCTATGCTCTTCTTTCTAGAAGATGTTGTCTCCAGGTCCGATACTTGTAGTATATATTTTTTATTTGTACACTAACATCTTGTGTGCCACTCTATCAAGTGCTTTATCTAAATCTACCTTGATTGCATCCACTTAGTTACCCTAATCTATATTTCTACTCATGTTTTTTTTTTTTTTGTGAATATGATTTTTATTCATTCATGCATGTATTAAGGTTCGATGAGACTCACAGGTCTCCATTGCATGGTATGACAAAAGGTAACAAGTCGGGCTCGCGGGCCCCATCGTAGAAGGACTCGCAGGTCCCAATTTTCTAGTATTACGCTTGTTCGGGAATTAAATTAAGTTATGTTTTCATAAACTGGGTGAACAATATGCCAGGTAACTGTCCTTGAACCGGGTTAATCAGTCCTTGATTAGGTGTCGGTGTTTGTGGAGTGAGCTTCGTTCTCTGTGTCGTTTGTACACGTAGGTACTATAGTGTATGCATTGTGTCCCTTCTGTTGTGTTCGAGTTCCGTCTATGTGTCGGCGTTCTTCTGCTATCTTGTCTGGTCACACAGTGTGTCAGGGGCTCATTCTGCGTGGGAGCCTGGGAACGTAAGCTTCCCCTATGGTCTCTGTCGTCGGGCGTCTCATAGGGCCCTGTGTCTCTAGCCGTGTGGTATTGTCCGTGTTGGGCTTGCGTTTTCCCCCGCTGTTACTATCAGTATTTCCTGTGTTTAACCAGGGGTATGGTGATATTGCGGGTAGGGGGTACCCTTTTATTGGGCGTGTGGTTACGGCATTAGCCGTGTCATTGCCGGGCCTGTCCAGGATTATCACAGGTGTTCGCGTGTTTTGGCTTTGGGGTGCCATCCCGGACTGGTCTGGACGTGTGTACCAGTTCGTGTTTGTTGTCGTTCCTAATTATGGTATCCCTTATTGCTGTGGGTGCGGTGGGGATGATTCAGTCAATGATAATGCTCGGGTGGTTCAAGGGGAGGGGGGAGGAGAGGGAAATGCATCGGGGTGGGAAGAAAGGGGGTTGGTTCCATTCAGTTCATCTGTCGGCCGTCTAGCGTCGTCTGAGGTGTGTGTTCTAAGTTCTATCTGTCTGTGTCGTGGTGTCCGTTAGTGTTAGGTCTGAGTTCTAATTGGAATTCTTCTTTTGCCGTCTCTGGAATCCAGTGTGTCCAAATGCTCATGTAGGTAGTGGGTGTAGTATTGGCCGTCATGGTCAGTTCCTCTTTCGTCCTGAGTTCCTCCATTTGGCTAAACCAGGTCGAAAGTGGGGGTGTCACTGTTTGTTTCCAGAATTGGGGGAGCACTCGTTTGGCCACGTGAAGTATTCTAATAGTCATGGATTTTTTGTATCTGGAGCGGGAAACTGTTGTGTGGTGTAGGAGCATCGCTGCCGGTTCCGGGGGGGGGGGGGCGCATCTACTCATGTTTTTATTTCTATATAGAAAACAAGTAAATCAGGTTGACATAACCCAACCTTTAATAAAACCATGTTGACTTCTTTTGATGTTTTTGAGGACATACTACAGAATATATATTAACACAGCATATGGTCATTGAATATGAAACAGTGCTACATTCCTTCTACACTTGTTACTTTCTGTCTTTTCTCTATTGACTTTGTATATGCTTGCCACGAGCTATTGCCTTTATATCAATTCATGACATTTCTTTATAGTCATAGTCTTTGTCTAGTGATTTGATGATCAGAACCAACTGATTTACAACTTACTGCTTACTGCTCTACACAAACAGTAAATAGTGGTAGAGTAAACAATGTGTTCTAGTATTATATACAATAAAATAATAGAATTCTAATATGAAAAGTCTTAAATATTGGAGTTTTAAGTTCTTATTAATACATCAATCAAATTAAAAATAATGTTAGTGTAATTTGATCCCCACTGAATAAAATATACACCTGTTCAGAGACTGCATTTACAATAAGGTGGAGGATATACAGATTGAAATGTTAATATATTGAGTCCGTATTGTGTGTAACATGATGTACACTCACGTTCTTCCGAGTATGCTAGTGAGATGAGTTCATTAGGCAGAATCTTAAACTGCACTCATGCACCAAAAAGCATTATTGACTTCAACACTTGACAATTTAATTGCCAATATAACAGAACTTTTGTTGTGAAAAGCACTTGGCATTATTTTGTGGCCTTCAACAAAGGTTCCATAGCAATGTAATTGTTGCAACCCAAAAGAAAAAAATACAGCAGGTTCAGAACATCGTCATGTGTCAAGATACATACACCATTGAAATCTCTTTGTAGATGCAGTTGTCCTCATTGATGTTAGGTTTCTGAAACCTGATACATCATTGAGAAGACATTTTTGTGACTTTCCAAAATGAAACCTCAAAATGTGTATTCTAATAGTTCAGCATATGGAAGATGTAAAATGGAATTGGGCTTAAAATCAAGAGACGGTGGATTTAAAAAAAAAAAAAAGTCTTTATAGAGATAAAGGTTTATTGTCATATGCACATGAATGCACAGGAGGCCACATTTTTTCTAACCTTCAAGTGTAGACTGCAAACAACATTATGGTTTTTTTGGATGATGTAACATATTTGCCAACCACTAGCAAATACAGTGAGGTCCTTATATAAATCTTTTATATCAGTAAAATACAGTCAAATTGGAAAGTTATTTTTTTTGTTCAGTCAAATAGCTAAAAGTAGTTTGGTGGCAGATTTGATGACAATGATGAAAAAATGTTCCTGTCTGGAATTTTTCAGCATACTGTCAGTGCAAATTTTTCTCAAAGCTAGTTTCATAGAGACCATTGCATACAGCTGAATTAACGCTCAGTTCAAGCCATTTTCTGCCCCAGGCTTGTCCATACTCTTTACCTCTCTTTTGGCCACACTATGAAGTTTTTTTTAAAAAATTTGTTAAATTGTTTAAGGTACTAGGGCACCCATAATATGATCTGTTCTAAGCTATAGAGTAACCGAAAGTTTGACTCTGTAGAATATGCCATGAATAGATTGCATCTGTGGGGTGTCTCAGAAAACAAGTTGAAGATTGTTATATAACAAAATCTAAAAAGAACTTGCCTGCTGCTTGGATCAGACGTCTTCCGCCTGAGCTCCCGCATCTGTGTCCAAATTCCAGGGATATCTGTGGGCCACAAGCTGACACTGACCCAAATCTGTGACTTACCTCTTAACCCCTTAAGGACCAAATTTCTGGAATACAAGGGAATCATGACATGTCACACATGTCATGTGTACTTAAGGGGTTAAGCTGCCGAAGGTGCATCCTGAGATACCTTTCATGACCCCCATAGGGCATCGCAGTGAACCGATCGGGGCCTGAGATTTACCGGAGCTTGAGCTGGGGTGAGAAGGCCGCTCTTCAAACGACACTTTGCCATCCTCCCCGGACTGGTGGGGGTTATCCCGGTCCCCTCAGGCGACCACCTCTGCCTACAGCTGCATCCCAATATCCGCACTACCACAAGTCAAAAATCGGCGGTTAGCCTCAAGATAGCGGACACTCTACAGCCACGTACACAGCTTCCTGCTGAGACAACACAGAGCACCAGTGAGCCCAGATCACAGTGCTTGGCTATGGCGTTTGACTGCTTCTGGGCCAAGTTATCTGCCCACCTCGTGGCACCACAGGATCCAGCTGAAAAAAGTAAGCGGAGGGAAGAGAGGCGGGAGACGAGCGCCCCCCCGGGAGCTCCTTCCACAGCAGTATGGCAGCCTTCCACGATGGGCCCACCCAGGCTGAAGACCAATAGAGAGGTACTCCCAATGCATCAGCCACAGACGTGGAGGATCCGACGCCGCAAGCTGCAAAGTCAACCGCGATCCAACGCCGTCCCCTGCAAGTGAAGAACTCAGCCTCACATCGGAGCAACCAAGTTCGTGGCCCAAAGATGCAGGTCTTGACGACGGCCTAGGGCTATTGGGAGGAATTACTCAGATTCTGCCTCTTGATGTTACACTACCTCCTAAGCCTGCCACCGGGAATAGGTTGATCCGGGACTTCACACCCAAAGCACAGAGATAACTGGTGATATAGCCCATATGCTTGTTTACTCTATCGACTACAGCATGCCAACTGGCATAGACATTCTTCCTCAAGGCTTACTTCACAGTGAGCACCGTTATTTTTGATTTGTCTATTTTACATGTCCAATGGCTATAGCTCACTTCTTATGTTGTATGCTTATGATTGATACGAACAGCTGGCCTACATACAAGCTCGAAGTCAGCCGCTATGACACGGCCTACACCAAGCAAACACCTAAGGCAGACAACTGACACTAACACGTAGCAGATATGACAAACATGTTCAAACACGAAGCACCTACCATTGCACCCATCTTGGGGAGACAGTGCCCGACTCATACACAATGCAACCATCAGCTGTTAGGTGGTACCAGAGGTTTTATAAGCCTGTAAATTTTATGTTTAAGCAAACACAATACTCTAAAACGCGTCTAATTTCAAGTGGCATTTAGCTAGTTTCCTACAGCTGTAATTATTGCCGTATTAACACTTCGTATGTTAACACGTCATATGTTTAAAATAGTTATTATTTTTAAAATGTGCATGTTTTCTCAATACCCCAATGTTATGCATGATACTTAGCATGAGGACTGCTGTTGGGGCACCTCAAGCATGTTTGTGATAGACATGTGCAATTCGTTTCGGTCCGAAAATGAATTCAGACGAATTTCAGGCAATTCGGACATTCAGGTACTTCCGAATGTCCGAATTGCTGAAGTGCCGAATTGCAGAGGTCCTGAAGTTCCGAAATTACCGAATTTCTGAAGTGCCGAAGTTCCGGAGTTGCCGAAGTGTCAAAGTGCCGAAGTTCCGAAGCACAGTATTGCCTAAGTACTAATATACTTAGCCAGTGAAAAAAGAAGAATGTTACATTGTATACAATTTTAAATAAAAAGTATACAAACATAGCCAGGATTCAGCTGTAAGCATTTGCAACATTTACAACAATCAAGTAACATACATTCTTATCAAATGTAAGTTACTTAGCCAGTCAATGTAATGGCAGGAATGAATAAGTAGATAACTCCCTAATTCCCATGATATTAGGGAGCTATCTACTAAAAGGCTGTAAGACCTAAATTGGTCTTTCAGACAAATTTACTAATACTAAGTAAAGATTACTTTGTATTAGTAAATTATGGCCCTACTCGCTATACCGCGAGTAGGGGCATGTCTATTAAACAGTGAGCAGGCTCCCCCTCCTGAACCCCCCCGCAACGCGCGAGTGGGGGCTTTTAAACTAAAGGGGGGACCTATTGCCCCCCCCGGCCCCCACTCCTGAGCGGGTTAGGAGTAGACTTAGGGGTAGGGTTAGATTCCTGTCATCATTCCCTTAATTTTCCCTCCCTCTCCTGTTTTGCCACTTTTCAGAAATCTGAAGCACTTCGGCACGTCTGAAATTCGGTTCGGCACTTCTGAAATTTGGTTCGGCACTTCCGAAATTCGGCACTTCGGCAATTCAGCACTTCGGCAATTTGGTTCGGTTCGACACTTCAGAAATTCAGCACTTTGGAAATTTGGACATTCGGAATTGCACATGTCTACTTAAAATTAAACACATTTGGGAATTTGGTTATACCATATGGCCATATTGTGGTGCCAGTGCACTTCTGGCATCATAACCACTCGATTCACCACATCAGGCACCAATAATCATTCTGTGGTCAGAGTTATCTAGATCTAATATTCCCATTCCGATGGTTCCCCTTCCAAGGGTCTCCCAACTGCTTGCCAGCCAGCTAGACATTACTAATTGTTAATCGGAAAGGCAGTCTGTGCTCTTAAGGAGAGGAGAGACTGTAGTTATTAAAGAGATACAACACGGTAAGTGCAATGAGTTCTTTCCTCAAGGGAAAGCATCACTTCTCAGGATTTTTAATATTATGTTTGCTTATCTCTATAGTTTGCAAATGTATGTATTTGTAGGGTCCAAAAAAATAATCTTAAATATAGAAATCCTATAAATTTTTAATTATAGGCCAATTAATGAGCACATTAATTATAAAGTCATTAAAGAGGATCTGTCAATTTCTAGGGTATTTGCATATTTCACAAACACCACTGAAACAGATAGAACTGCCAGGTGGCCGCTGGTCGCAGGGGAGATGAGTTCCTCACAGTTGCCGCCATCTTCACAATAGAGCTCCTCTTTGGCTCCTGACACTTCAGTTGCCAGGAGCCACATCAGTGCTGTACCCTCACAGATGTACGATAGTACAACACAGAGGTCTATGGAGGATGCTAAAAAGTTACAGATCCATGACAAATAGCACTTTTTAAAGTAGTGTCAGGACTAGCTAAATATTGAAAACTGGGGAAAGACAAGTTAAGGGGAGCAAGAAGTAAAAAGACCAACTGATGTGACTAATGTTGCTACTCCAACAGTGAGATTTGGAGAGTTTGAAAAATGTTGTAAGAAACTTGCGTGATTGATGTCATGAATGAGGCTATTCCAGAGATGTTTGAGCATTGTATATCTGTTGTTGCTGTTTTAGCACCAACATATTTTGCAGTGCTTTACAATTATAGAAAGAAGATATTTAGAGGTGAGAAAGCCATGCTCTAATGAGCTTACAATCTATGATCATACTATAATACTTGAATTCGTTCAGAACATTAGGCTGTTCCATGCCTTCCACTACTGAGTGGGACTTTAAGTTGTTAGTATGGTATGGAACATTCTAATGTTTTGGTGTGAGCAGGGTTAAATCTCTCCTCACACCAGGAGAGCTAGGTATCGATTGATATCTTCTGTCAGATGGGGCCCCAGAATGATGAATGATCTGTATGAAGCAGTTAATGTGAGAGCTGTATGCAGCGCATTATATGTGTATTCAAATCCACATTGGCTGCAATTCCATGTGAGCAGGGTTAAATCCATGTTCCCACCAGGAGACCCAGGTGTCAATTGATACCTGGAGAGCCTCAGTCAGCTGGGGCAATTTTTAGTGATTGTTGCATACAGCCCTTTAAATTCATTGAGAACACCATGGCTGGGTGAACGTAATTCTGGGCTTGTCAAGAGAGACCTCTATGGTCTGAACATAGCCTAACTGGGTATCCCAACATGGCCACATGCCAACTAGGATTGGTTTTGGGCTCTGCCAACTGCTTAGCACTGACCACAGTGTAATTGGCATGCCTGACAGGGTTATTCACTACAGTATGAATTCAAAGTGAATAAAATATAGGCTCAAAATAGCAGGAATTAGAAAAAATAGGAGTCTCCCTGAAATGCTGAAAACAGTGATTAGATTGTGGTCACAGATCGCTCTCTACTGTTTTAACTAGGAAACCCATCTGCTATATGTACGGATATTAGCAGAGGGTTTCCTTAGCATTAGGGTTAGTTGTAAGTTTTGGGTCATGGTTTGTGTATAGTTAGTGTTAGGATAAGGTAAGTGTTAATGCTGTGTTAGAGTTAGTGCTGTTTTAGGGTTAAGGATAGCATAGAGTTAAGGTTAGGGCTGGTATACGGTTAGGGTAAGTGTAAGCACAGGGATAGATAGACCTGGTACAGCATTGGGGAGTCTGTATGGAGTAAGCAAAAATGTAAGTTAGATCCTATGCATATGAGGCATTTAACAATGTGGACTAATATTTTGTGTTTTTATTATTTAATTGTCATGAATGTGTAAAACTTATAAGCAAAAATGTGATAATTTATTTTTCCCCAATTTTATTTTTACATTTTATTCACACTCCATGTTGTGTTACGTATACGTATATGATATTGAAAGAAATCCCTTTCGGAATTTTAAAAACAAATATACAATATGTATGGGTGCACATGACAATTGGTAAGGTAGATTACTAAAAGAAGAGGAGAAAAGAAACTGTGGATGATTGACTTCAATTTTTTAGTTTCGAAATGGTCTGATGGGAAATATTCTCAAACTGAGGAGATGATTGTTACAGACTCAGAAATGTGTCAGTATAGAACACAAATTTATATTCATACGCAAGCTACATCACAGCTCTCTGTGGATTCAAGCTGGCACAAGAGGAAAGGGAGCATTTGAAGTATATGTTATTCGTAGAATGCCCTTAGGACAAATACCCTTCTATTTGTCTGTGTCTCTATCCCTCTCTATGAGTTGATGTAATGATTATTACATGATGACCATTGTCATCAGCAAGCCATATCATCATAAATGAAAATTAATACATCCTTTCTGTGTCACAATCCTGTTTTTCTGCTCACATTCTGAACAGCTGTTTGTGCAAGCCTTGTTTCCCTCCGGCTTTTAAAGCTCTATTTCTAGTATATTAGTTGACACATGTCTATTTTTTCTGCCTCTGATGGTTACAATCACATTATTATAGCACATCTTAAAGCATGTTCACTGTATTGAAATATTCATATAACAGAGCATCCTACTCATCTGTCATTTTAACATTTTAAACACTTTAAATAGACAAATACGACAAGTTAACTTTATCTATTTCACTCAAATATTATGAATTATTTTTTCCTGACAAAAAAACAAACAAAAAAAAAGGAGAATGAGGATAGGGGAGAAGGGGAAGGCAAACAAAAAGTATACAGTGTTAATCTTGTTGCATTATGTAAAAAATAAATAATCGATCAAGAATAATTTTATATATATATATATATGTGTGTGTATATCTCTTGCTAGTTCTTTCAGTTTATAAATTGAAGGACCTCACTTATAGCATGTCAAAATGATGTTGGTACCTAGGTAAAATATTCAATACCTAGACTGGTATACATACAAATTGTAACACAATGCCAGATATGCAAATACACAAAACAAGGTAGGCATAGAAACACCCATACATGTAAATACATACATACAGACAGACATTCTGCATTAGTATAAATCTTAATAATGTATGCAAATACAGTCTGCCTGTTATAATTAAAAGATGTGATTGCGCCTATTATTGTAGACACTGAAATTTAAACAGTGAACTTTAGGAACATTAATATCTGATGAACATGTCACAGGTGAATGATTTATTTGATCAGCCTGCGCAACAGTTCTTCAATATATTGAAAAGGATCATCATTTGTGACATATTCTATAGTATAGTTATCTAAAAAAAAAAAAAAAAACCTAGGACAAATCGAATTTGAGCTCTTTATGTACTAACATAAAAACTATATTTATAGTCATGCAGAGTGTGTATGATTTTGTGCCAGTATCACAAGAGTTAACCTGAGTTGCCTGTGGTTTTTTAGTTTGACATCCATGGTTAGCCTGAATTCTCTCTCTTATCTGTGTTAAAGCATTGTGTTTAGCATTATAATATGTTCTGGCTCAAAATAACTTAGAGCATTGCTAGGGGCTTTGCAATTTAACACCTTTACAGAGAATCACTGCTGTGCCTGCAGTCAGAACGCAGTAATCAAACTTCTGGGGCCCTAACAGATAAGAATAAACTGCTTTGGATCAAAGAATTGTGTCCACATCAATAACTGAATAAACTGGGTGTTATAAAATGGTCATATGGTCAGAGGGGGCTGGCTTTGCTGAAAACAGAGAGAAATCAGATGTTGCAGGAATCTATGATCTGTAAACTTTTTTTGTCTTAGGGATGAGCATAGCCACCTAGCAAAGCTAGTGGGTATGTGGCAGCCTCCCGGAGTCAAATGCCACAGCTGACAAAAAACGTGCTGTGCTCCTGCAAAGCAACAGCGTTTCAGTCAATCAGGTAATCAGGAGAGCCGTGCTGAGTGCAGGAATCCTGATTACCTCAGATTTTTTAAATTGGGAAACTGCGGATGGTTAGCTCATCCCACAAAGCATTGAAAATATATATTACCCAAAGGGTAGAGAAACTTAATTAATCATCTAAAAAACAAATAAAAATAAAATTCAAGAACCTAATAGTAAAAGGGAACAAGAAAATATTTAATAAGTGGTAGACTTATAAGATGGACTTGAAAACTTTTGTATAATGCACACAAGTAAACAGATAACAAGGCAACAATGTTTAAGCTTAAGAAAGTATCAAACAGACACTGAAACTTTAACATCGTAAATTGCAACAAAATAAGTTCTGTAAAAATAAATAAAATGTTGTAACAAGTCTCTGAAAGCAGATTCTGCAGGGAGCCCATGATAATTTAATATTGCAGATACTACTAGCATCCACTATTCCTACTTAGGTGGTTACTTGGTTGTTGGTCTTGTCTTGGAGTACGGTTATAGTTTATAAAAAAAACAAAACAGAAAGCAGTTAGAAATAGGCTGAATAACCACAAGATAACCTTATGTAAAGAAAAACAAACTACCACCAGCAGGCAAAACCCTTACCCTAGGGGAGGGTGGGACAGGCACTGTTGCTAGGTGGTTATGCTCATCCCGAAGACAGAGAAAGTTTGCACATCACAGATTCTTGCAAACACTGATTTGTCCTCCAGGAGGCATAACCACCTAGCAAAAAGGCGTTCAACTTTTGATGGCCTCCAGTAAAATCTAACAAAGGATTTACTGGACAACTACTTTGCAGCTTTCAAGATAATTGTCAGGATACCAGAAATCAGGGAAGTCAAAACAAAGCCAAAGTCAAATACCAGAAAAAACAAGATCAGGAACACACTCTCGGATAACCAGCTAGTGTAAACCATGACAGGGCACTGACAAAAAGGTAATTTGGGTTTAAATAACCCCCTTTAGGCTGTAATTGGCTGTCTCTGACCTCTGACCCCAAACGTGCGAGCTCGTCTATGACATGACGTCGCACGCACATTGGTGCCATCTTTAAAATGGGCGAATGTAAGTTTAAAATCCTGAACCGCAGAGGCCAGCATTCCTAAGAATGTCGCACCCACTGGGGACAGGAACGGAGGGAGACTGGGCAGCTGCCTGCCACGACCAATGTAAGTTAGAAACCTTTCTGTCGACATGGCTGCCTAGTTTATGTGCAGCCACGCCGCCAGAAGAGCCAAGAGCCGTGACAATAATAGGGAGAGGAAGGCCCTTTGCTGCTGCTTTGGTAGCCGAGGCGCCCCTAATTGAGTGTCCTTTGAACACAGAAACATCAATACCAGCTGAAGACATGGCGGAAAGTAGCCAACCTCCAATTGTATTTACCTTGGCTGGATGAAAGTGATTCCTTGATGTAATAAATAATTGACTGATACCAATTCAAAATGCAGCAGAAAGGTCAAGGTATGATTGTAAAATACTGACTAAACATAAGCCTGGTTCAGAAAGATCTTGAACCAAATCCAATTCCACCTGACCTGGAGAAATATAGGATGTTTTTTTTGTCTCCCTTTTAGTATAATATGCAACCACGGTTCTGAAATATGGATTTGAGTTAACCCAACTCCTCTAGCTGCCAAGGCCAAAGACATCAGAGAAGCCAACTTAATAGCAGACCATCTTAAATCAATTTCAGCATTATCCAAAGAATTAAGGAAATTTAATAAGCTGTCTACATCCCAAGTATATGTGTAACATGGAGTATTTGGGCAGCAAACTGATAACCTTTTTAGTAATCTCAAATACAGGGCATCCTGAGTAAGATTAGGGATAAGGAAATATAAAGCAGATCCATAAGTCTTGATGGTACTGACCGCTAAACCAGAATGGAACTTAAGGGAAAGAAATTCTAAAGCCAATGGAATGGTATCAGATCCTTGAGAAGTAGGTAGAAAAGAAACCTCCCATTCTTTGAATTCCTCAATCATCTTTCTATATCTTACCCTAGTTCTGCGTCTTAAAGATGAATTAATGATGTCAAGGACCTGGTCCGATAAAAGGGAATGCGTTAACAGCCTATCAGGGCTGCGATCCACAACAGCTGCGGAAACTTGAGCAAAAGATTGCTGGTTCCCTGAAAGCAGTCCACAGTTATGCCCAATGGGATCAGGAGGTCGCAGGAGGTACCTGGAGGTCTGGAGGTCCACACTGGGTAAACAAGAACTAAACTCTGTACCCTGTCCCTGCAGATCTTCTCCAGCACTTTCATCAGTAAAGATGGAGGGTGAAAGGCATAAGGGACTGGAATATCTGTCCAATGGCAAGACTGTGCATCCATTTTCCAAGCCCCCTAGACAAAGCTAGGAGTTTATGCGGACATTTGGGATGCAAACAGATTTGCTTGTCTCTGGCCAAAATTGGTTTCTATCCATTGGAATAGAGCAATCTTTAATTGAATTGTTGCCAGAGACAAACTCTGGTGAGAGAGAGAATCTGCAAGCTTGTTCACCTCTCCCGTAACGTATTCTGTGTAAACCCGAACTTTGTTTGCTAAAGCCCAAGACCAAAGATATAGAAACATAGACCCCTTGATCTTGTGCCCCCTCTGTTGTCCGATTGGAATTTTACTGACGTCGGTAACTGGTTTAGAGGAACTAGGCCCATGAGAGCAAATTCTTTTGCTCTTAACTCCAATATGTTTATATGAAAGAGTCTCTCTTGGTCTGACCAAATTCCTCTTATCACGTTTTGGGATGTAAAAGCACCCCAACCGTTATTTGAGGCATCTGACGTCAGAGTAACTGCAAATGGCTGCTCTCACAGAAGATGTGGAAGTGGGGTTTCTAATCCCAGAATAGACTTCAACTCTTCTCTGAGCTTCTTGGGGAGAAAAAATTTGATTCCCAATGACCACCCTGTCTTAATTGATTCCCTAAAAACAGCTGACTTCTGCAAGGTAAAGTGGAATTGTCGTAGGCTAGCGTTAAAGCTATTAAATCCCTGATAATCTAAATCTCTCAAGGACCAACTCTGGTGCCTGAGAGATAAGGTAAGATGTACCAATAATTTGTCCCATTTGTCCTGAGGGATTCCTAGTGACATAGTCCTGGTGTTCAGTGCAAAACCCAGTAAAAGAATGCTTTGAGTGGTAATTAGGACTGATTTCTTTAAATTCACTACAAATCCTATGTCTTGTAAAAGGGAAGCAAGATAATACCTCTGAGAAGCATGGACTTCCCCATCTGAGTGCATTAGCAGGATGTCATCTAGATAGTACAGACACATGTAACCTTTTAAAAACAGGGGGGTAGGTGTAGCGCTTCAGTAATTCTTGACAAGGTATATGTGGAGAGAACCAGCGAAGAAATAATAGATAGTATAGTATTTTAAAACTGTAGTTGTGATAGGTAAGACAAAAGATGTGCACTCACACTTTTGTGGAGCTTCAATACAGCTCCAGTGTATGCGCCTGCGTGGAGTAATCCCCGCCTAGTGCAGAGGTAATTCTTCATTATAAGTGTAGTAGGTGGTATCCTCATAAAAAATAAACAAATAAAAATCATATATGGTGAAGTACGTAGAGCTATAGAGCAAGGGTAGGTAAAAACTATACAATGTACACTCACGTTTAATGGAGCCGTAAAACCTGGCTCCTCTGATAGCACCTGAAGTGGTATGATCCGCCCTCAAGGATACAGGTGTAAATATAAATTCTTCCGTCCGTGTATATGTAGAGATAAACAAACACCGTAAAAAGGAGTGTAAAAAAGAAATAAATTAGTTAAACCTACTCTTTCTAAAGAGCAAATTGTGGTTTGCTCAATCCAAAGCGCTTGGGAGGTAAGATCCCCACCAGGGATATAGCTCCAAACAATCCAACAGCAGCAAAGTTAGATCCAATTAAAAAAGTAAGTGAACAAATAAAAACACACGGTGAAAAAATAAATGAATAAACACTGGTGCTACAATCACCTTAGTGGGCCACAATAACCACTACAATGGACATAAGTGAAAATATAGAAAATGGTGAGAGCACTCAAAGATAACACAGTAAAATTACACCCATTTGTTAATAAATTTACAGAGCCAATTAGAAGCTGGCTCAAGCTGATCGCCTTGAACAGAAATCTTCCTAAGGACTGGAACACAATTTGTAGTGGGTATCTTCCCAAAGTTGCTCAAAATCAGCACCTCTGATGAAGGCTTTGTGCCGAAACGCGTAAGGTGGATCCTGAGGACATTTTTGGGACTTACTTTATATTTATGGGACTTTCCTTTATTTTAATTATTTTTTTGTAGTTGCACAGTGTATATTAAAGTTATTATTCAACCTTTTATTGTTTTTTCCTGATTTTGAGCAACTTTGGGAAGATACCCACTACAAATTGTGTTCCAGTCCTTAGGAAGATTTCTGTTCAAGGCGATCAGCTTGAGCCAGCTTCTAATTGGCTCTGTAAATTTATTAACAAATGGGTGTAATTTTACTGTGTTATCTTTGAGTGCTCTCACCATTTTCTATATTTTCAATTAAAAAAGTACTTTAATTAAAAAAATAACAAAGTAATACAGTATATAATAAGATAAAATAGTGATAAAAAGTTATAAACAATACACTTAATGCGTTTCTCCTTGGATAGGCTTTATCAAAAGTATTTTACAGAGTGAATGGGACCTGAGCTGTTTAAATCGGGTTGGGATTTTGAAAATACCGTTTTGTGACATCATAGTCACATGACCAACTAATTTTTTTGTTTGTTTTTTTTGCTCCAACAAAATGGCGTCTGGCTCGATAAACTAGGGATCCAAAAAAATGGTGTACAGGTAATTTGTATAAGAAAGGTTATATAGTTACATAGCTGAAAAGAGACCTGCGTCCATCAAGTTCAGCCTTCCTCACATATGTTTTTGCTGTTGATCCAAAAGAAGGCAAAAAAACCCAGTCTGAAGCGCTTCCAATTTTGCAACAAACTAGTAAAAAATTCCTTCTTGACCCCAAAATAGCAGTCAGATGTCTCCTTGGATCAAGCAGCTATTACCCCACTAATTAGAATTTATTCCTATATGTTATGTTATTCCAAGTATTTATCCAATTGCAGTTTAAACACCTGTATGTACTCTAATAAAGATAAACTATTCAGACACCACATGGAGAGGCAGATAACCATTTAGAAGATATCAACAATACAACACTAACTACCAAAAACCACAGCAACAGCAATTTTAAACTGTATATTACGAAAAGTCTGGTCTGTGGGATCTGTAGATACACTGCTCCCTGTGATAGATAACAGAGAAGGATCTACCTCAGGAGCCATTAAAGCCTGGATGTCTGGGATACCAAAGTGGTTCCTGAGGAGAAGGTCATTCTCCTTAACCAAAGGGGCCAGTTTAGCAAAATCTCTAACCTCAGAATCATGCTCCATAGCCCATCTGGAGTGAAATAATTTTGATAGGAGAGTCTTCCCTAGGAGACTCACTCTAGCCATCTAAACGTTGCTAAGTTTCCCTCGCTCAGTGGAAGCTGCTGAATGGACCACTTCCTCAAATTCCCAGTCTGTTTCTGGAGAACTGTGTCTAGAACTGGAACGGTTTTGGGAGGAAGAATGAGCAAACGCTCTAGAAGAGGAAGGAGAAGTACTATCTAACCTCCAAAGAGAATTGTCCTTTTTCTCTGGAAGGTGTTTCTGGTGCTCAAATAAGGGAAACACACTATTCCTCTTTTGGGATTCTATCCCTTTAATTTTTCACTTACTTAAACGAGTATGAGGGGAAGGAGGAGCAGAAAAATTTTCATTAAACAAGGAACTGGCAGAAGAGACCAGCCACCTTACATTATTCTTTTTATGTAAAACTGGGACCATATCCTCCTCAGAAGATGAAGAGGATATATTCCTGGCAAGGAAAGCTCTCTTATGGAGCTTTCTAACATTGATGAGGCTGCCTCTAAGAGAGGCATCCACTATATATGTGGCAGACACAGATATGAAGTCCTCCATCAATGATGCCATTTTAAAAATCTGAGGTAATTAGGATTCCCACACTTAGCTCTCCTGATTACCTGATTGACTGAAACGCTTTTGCTGTGCAGGAGCACAATGCAAGCATTTTTTCAGCTCTGGCATTTGACTAGCTTTGCTAGGTGGTTATGCCTCCCAGTGGACAAAGACACAGGTATTTAACTTAATGTTAGCCGAGTAAAAAAATAAATTCGTCTTGGACTTATATGATCAACATCGGACTGGACTTAACTAGGAGCTCCTTCTGTAAGATTCTTAGAAATATTTGCACTAGTCTTATTTTTTTTTTTAAAGAACTATTTTTTGCATTTTTTTTATTTTGTTATGTTTGTTTTTTGTGTCTTAATTTTTGGCAATGTGTAACTTTTTTGTCCTTTTGCTATTAAATTATTAATAATCTAATTCTGTCTTTGGTCTTTAATATCTGGATTAACAAAACTGAAGAGACGCTTTTAACTGAAAGAAGCGTCTCAGTACAAGGTCATATGCGTATGCAAACGCTAAATCACAGTGTTGCGGTGTTGAAATTACAGAAAGGAAAAGCGTGGTGTTAAGGCATTTGACATTACATACATTTATAAATGGTCTATCCGCACTGCGTCAGGGTTTTCTGGTTAGAAACAATAATACAATACAATTAAAAGAGTAAACGATTGAACAGTGATGTGTTAGTGGTGTGTCTTGCTTGGACAACATTAGCTAGGCGAACATTAGCAGGATGGTGGCAATTTGGCCAAAGCTACCTTCGACCTTCAGTAGGTGTGGTCGCTATCAGGTATCCCCTGTCAACATTTGTTATGTTATGTCATAATGGTGCTACATCATATCTTCCTGAGGGGAGAGATCTGCGGCTGCCATGGGGCAGTGGGGTCAGTTTAGTTAGGGGTGTTGTATTGCCAGTATACAGCTAGGGCAAAGGGCGCTAAGGAGCCGTTGGCAAGTTACTGTATGTGTTGTCTCTCGTCTCGTATGTCAGGCGTCTACCTAGATTTTTCTCTATTGGCCAGATCTGGTACGAGGTCTATTGTCTGCTAATGCTGTCATGTTCGAATAGAAGTATGGGGGGTAATCGGGTATGGGAGACACCTAGGCTGGTGGCTAGTTGCTCAATTGGCTATAGCTACTCTGGTTACCTAGTGTACTGGTGTCTTTATTCTGTGTCAGAGTTGTGAGGCTCCTTCCGCCTCTAATGCGGCATCTGTGTCTCCAGAGATAGGCCCAGGAAGGATGGGCTAGGGGTGAAAAAGTAGAGCAGGTAAGTGGGTAGCGGGCATAAAGAACGGGGGGCCAGCCGGGGGGGCCAGAGCAGCAGGGCAGGTCACCCCCCCCCCGCGGGGCGAAAGCAGCCCCCGGCTGAGGGAAGCACCGGAGTGGCCCAGGCATCTGTAAATCAGGGGCACCAATGGGGTCCCTCTCTGTGGTGCCAATGTAAGAGACCCTTTTTAATAGTAATTTTGACAATACAGATCCTCTGATAAATTGTGTCGTGTTTTTTTTAAACTTGATTTTGGCACCCATTTATATATTGCCTTGCTGGTGGCAGTTTTTGATAGCAGAGTTAAGTGTGGGTCATCTTAAGTACGATTTTATCATTATTATTTTTTTAATTATTATTTCAAACTAGTGCAGACAAATAGTGATTGTTAACCCTTTACCTCGAGGACCAAGTCATGTGTACGCTTTTGAGTAGTGTGCTCCTTGATATGAGGTATTTACATATTACATACTTTTGATAAAATATCCAACAATGGCTTTACATGATTCTATATACCCAATAATGGGGGCAGATATTACATTTCATAACCTTTAGAATATAAATTAAATTAAAATCCAGTGGTTCAAGATATATATTGGAAATACACAAATCAATCTAAAAACCTTACTGAATAGCTGAATTTATGATTTCTCAAAGGGACACTATAATCACCCAGACCACTTCAGCTCAATGAAGTGGTCTGGGTGACAGGTCCCTCAGGTTTTAACCCTTCAGAGGCAAACATAGCAGTTTCATAGCTTTGTTTACATTTGGGTTAAGCCAGCCTCTAGTGGCTGTTTTCTGGACATCCACTAGAGGCGCATCTGCAACGCAGGAGGTATATTATGCCTCCATCACACAGAGTGTCCATAGGAAAGCATTGAGAAATGCTTTCCTATGGACACTTTGAATGCGCGCGTGGCACTTGCCGCACATGTACATTTGGCTCTGCTGATATCGACAGAGGGAGCTGACGTCGGTGGGGGAGGAGAGGTCACCAGCGCCAAGGGAGCCCGGCGCTGGAATAAGGTAAGCTGCTGAAGGGGTTTTAACCCCTTCAGCGCCACTGGAGGGGGACCCTGAGGGTGGGGGCACCCTCAGGGCACTATAGTGTCAGGAAAACCGCTTTGTTTTCCTGACACTATAGTTTAAGGAATGGAACTAGGTGTGGCTGACTCTCTCATGGAAATCTATGAGGGAGCTTGCCAAAGGTAGTGGATGCTGGTATGGTGTACACAGTCTGATGTATGAGTGCGGGTTTTTCATGTTTCTATAGTTACAAGACCTGATTTTAGAGATACAGTTGTACAGACCTGTTACTTGACCATTCTGTATATGTCCTATACATTAAGCCCGGCTACCTTTAAGGACCAGTAATAGGTGCCTTTATCCTTTGCTGTTATATTTTATTTTATTATTAGATTTTCATATCATTACTCATTTCTGACATTCTTGCCCATTGGCTGAAATTTATCAGCTATGTTCCCGACTGATTCTACTTATAGACACATCATTCAAAATGTAAATTAGAAACTAATTACTGATATATCTGGATGCATCCTAATAACAAACTGTAGCTTTAGTTATGGAGCAATATGTTGATTGTTTTGACAGATCTTTAGTCAGTGACCAACTGTAATACAGACAGAACCCAGAATACTTTAGAAACAATCTGGAAACTGCATTCATAATCAATGTGGTATCATCTTTATCCTTTAGATCTTCTGCTCCCTGACAGAGGGATCAGTAGAAATGGTTACAGAGGGATTGTCACAAGAAGCAGGACTTTGGGATGTTACTGGAACTCTTAGTCCCTTGGATGGTCAGATCAATATTCATGCGCCTCGAGGCGTACAGAGATACTGTGTTTCCACTGTGGAATCTGCATAAATCTAATCTACTCAGATCATCCATATCCTGCAGGTTTCATAGACACCTTGGAGTGTTATTAATAATTCAGTAATCCTACCGCTCACCTGAAGGGAGATTTGATTTGAACTCCTGTTTATATTATTTCTCTTTGAGATTAGAACGTAAATAAGATGGTATTTAATGCCTTTTTCTTACCCTGCTGGGCTGAACCTTATTATCAGGAGACTAATAGGCAGGTTTTATGAGTGAAATGTAATGTACTTTGTTGCCATCCAAGGTGGTTGTTATGTTTCCTCTGTTTCATTCTTGTTTAATAAACTTATTATTCCTCCTCTCTCCTTTTTTAGATTACTCCCTTTATGACTGTTTTTCGCAGCCAAGCTAGAGATGATTGCATTTATTGTAACCTTTTATTTTCCTGCTTTAAACTATACTTCAGGACAAGGGTTTGAGCAGGCAGGGTAAAATTGGCTGAGAAGTCTTTGCACTCTCAATTACTGGATTATCTCCTGTTTCTGAATTTGGAGTACTTGTTACCTTGTGTTAAACACTTTATATTCGTTGTATGTCTCCAGAATGTACCTATTTACATATATCCTAATAGCCATAGATATTCAAATACAGTCCTTAACTTTGGATAACACTCATTAAATGGTATACTCCAGTGAATTAATACCTGAATTAATTAATAACTATTGTATTTTTTAATCATTCCTGTATTTTCATCCTTGTATTTATTTTACTTAATTTTCCTAAATTTGTTGAACTGTGTATAGCTGACACCACAGGGCTCCCCCAGGTATGGTAGGCATGGACTTTTAGAGGTAGTCTGTAGATGGGAGAGGCTGGAATAGTACAGGCTGGAATATGTTTTCCCAAGGGATGACACAATGAGTTAGCTGAGATTTGGACAGAGTGGGGATTTAAAGGGAAACCATAGTTCTATGAATACAAAGTTGTATAGAGCTACAACATGGGAAATCCTGTAATTATTTGAATGATGGCAAAAAAGGTCATCGTAGTTGTGAAGGTAGGAATTGAGGGGTTAATTTGGTGTTGCTTTATGCTCTGTTATGTGAATGGGATAAGATAGCCACAGGCCTATTAACCTCTTCCTTCTCACACCCTCCCTCCTCTCATGGGTTAAGAATTAATCCTGCCTGTGAAAATCCAGTGACACCACTGGTATAGAATCTTGAGCAGCACAACAAAGCAAAACAAAAAAACATCAATGGTAGACTGTAAAATACTCCATTGTGAAATGTTATTTTAGCTCTATAGAGAAAATAATAGCCTACCCAGGTGTGAAAATTGTTTGCTCGGCTGCTGTGCAGAAAAACACAACAATGAAGGATTTTTGCTTGAAAGTAGCACTCTGGGCACCATTACAGCTCAATCAGAATGAAGCGGTATGGTGTGAGGAAGTCTCATGCGCTGGCTTACCTGAAGGGGTTAAACCATTTTAACCCCCAAATCTTCAATCCAGTGCTGATCTCTCTGCCCCTTCAGTTCAGTTCAGGTGAAGACTTCAATCAAGAAGCTTCAGCCCATGTGCCACTGATAGTCAGAGCGTAAGATGATACTTTCAGCCTATCTGTAGCACCCTATTCACAAAGCAAAGTAAAAAAACATCCAAACCTCTTCACTGACTGATGTGTCGCTGACGCCCAGCCTCTAGGCCTGCCCCACTTACACAAGGCCATGTAGAGGGCATTTCTGGGAGCACTTTTCATGCACAGCTCCACAACATGTAGTACTCATGCGCATCTTTCAAGTGATATTGCAGTGCTATGTTATACATTTGAGATTATTGTGATATGTCCAGTATTCAGTGAAATATGTTTTTTCTTTTTTTGGAGGGGCAGGGAGGTGCAGAGTCTAAAATTCAAGTACCTTTTGCAAACGTGAGAACATTGTAAGTCGTTGCTTGGTACAGCCAATTCTTTACGTACTATGCACCTATGGAGCTGAACGACTATATGATTCTGGAAGTATATTGTTAAGAGAACAATGCCCCAATTGAAGGCAGATGGGATTGTCAAGGCAAATAATTTTATTGTTCATCGCATGGCTGCGTGAGCGGACACCGCAGTGGCTTAGTGCACCCGTAGGCTGATTAAGGAAACACTTCTTGCCTGCATTTTCTACGCTAGTGGATGTGTCATTACTTCTTCGAACTCAGACAATAAATGAGAGTATTTGAATAGTTTCTTTAGGAGCCCTTGTGGGAAAATATTCTGCACACCCCGTGAACTCACTAAATCTTAATGCTTTAGATCTGTTCGCCAGCATATAACAACCTTTCTAGCTTATTTTAACCTCTTAAGCCTTCCGTTTCAGACACACATGCACATATATGGCATCAAAAAAACAAATGACAATGTCCCTTATGTGTGAGACTCATGTTAAAGGACCACTATAGGGTTATTACGTCCCCCCCACCCTCAGGGCCCCCCTCCCGCTGGGCTAAAGGGGTTAAACCCCCTTCAGCCACTTACCTTTCTCCAGCACCAGGCTCCCTTGGCGCTGGTGACCTCTCCTCGTCCTGCCGACGTCAGCACCGAATGCGCATGCGCGGCAAGAGCCGTGCGCGCATTCAAACCGCCCATAGGAAAGCATTACTCAATGCTTTCCTATGGACGTCCAGCGTCTTCTCACTGTGATTTTCACAGGGAGAATCGAGGAAGCGCCTCTAGCGGCTGTCAGTGAGACAGACACTAGAGGCTGGATTAACCCTCAGTGTAAACATAGCAGTTTCTCTGAAACTGCTATATTTTCAGCTGCAGGGTTAAAACTAGAGGGACCTGGCACCCAGACCACGTCATTGAGCTGAAGTGGTCTGGGTGCCTATAGTGGTCTTTAATGTATCCATATGTGATGTGTGTCTATGATTGATGGGATTCACCTCCTGGGTTGCAGCCACATGGTGCTTACTCCCACCAGCACCGACCGAGCATAGTTCTCAACTTCAGTGAGATGAAGCAGTCATGGTGCCTATAGTGTCCCTTTAACCCTTGTTTGTCTCTTTTAACTTTATACAAAAAGAGAAAAAAATCTCACAAAGTGAGAAAAACAGCCTCCTGGAAAGGGGAAATCTCTGAGTAACAGGACCTATCCCTTAGATTGTATTCAAAGTAAATAGAAGAACGTAAAAAGGGGGCATCTTTCCTAAACTATTACAATTATTAAATAGTTTGAGCACAGTAAGAATTAAACTGATGTTTTTTTTTTAAAGTTGATGATAACTTATTAAGTACTTAGTCTTGTTACATAGAAGTGAAGAATACATGGTCATTCTAAAAGGTGGGATTTGTAGATCACAAGTTAGAGTTAGCTGTGAGACCATAGCAGCTAGCCTATATATATATATATATAATGTCCAAATGCTTGCACTCCAGTAAAGTCAATATATATATATGCCCGGTGCTTATTGGCAAAAGTATAAGTCTAATTACAAAAGACAGCACACAAGGGACTTAAAAAATATATAAAAAGTAAAACTTAGCTTTTATTCAGTGATTGCCAGTACAAATCGACGTTTCAGTTCACCACTGGAACTTTCATCAGGAACTATATATGTATATATGTGTGTATTCCCAGTTTCCTTTTTAATAGTTTAGGAGAGATGCCCCCTTTTTATTACTTTCTAACCTTTTCCCATGCAAATAGTATATAAGAATTGGAGGGATTTCTCATCCTACCATTTTTTATTAAAATGACAATATTTGCCTCCTAAATCATTGGGATATTTTTTATTTTAATTGTTTGACTTAGTTAAACATGTAAATGAAAATCCTAACAACACTTAAAACTATTCATATTTTCATTTTACTTAAATTGGTTCTTCACTTGGATCCCCTTTAGAGGGGACCCTACTTCTTTCTCTTGTCTCCTTTCCCCTACAAAAAATACCATAGTGTAATGTGTCCACACAAGACTGCGGGAGATGATCTGCCCCTATTTCCCTCTTTCTAACCTACTAATAGACTGTACAAAATGTTAAAATATAGAACTGACGATTAGTAATCTATCAGACAAGGAGAAGGAATAGCATTAAGAAAAGTAAATAAAAAGAAATTTGAAATTCATGAACAGTAAGATTCCAGGGAAAAAGGCAAAAGGCAAAGAAAAAAAATTGGCAACAGTGGAAACAATGGACAGAAGGTGTTAACATGGGTTAAACATTGCCTGGGCTGCATACATGATAAATCCTTATGGTAGAGAGAAATTAACAACCCATTCCATGCCGATAGCCTAACTGCTGTAAAAAAGGAATTATTTATTTACCTTCATCACACATAGTGGATAGCAAATGTTTCTAAACCAATATATCCCCCTTCTCTGCAAGCGTACAAAATGTTATTTTTTTTATATCACTCAGGTAAAGTCTGACATTCTTTGACTCCGTGGCCCACAATGCCATATTTACCACCTTGTTAATTTTCTGGCTCAACAGTTAATGTTATGAAACATTAACTAGGAATTTAATTAGCTGTAAATGTCATTTGGGAGTCCTCGAGACAGCAATCTATACATGCAGAGGTGTGTCCTGCAGACAATCTTCTGTTTATAATGTATCTTGAATATTCTAGATGGGCATGCAATAATACAGCTGTTTTCCTGTTTCAAGTGTATCAAAGACAGAAATGTATAAGATCAAATAATAATTTGATGTAAATCATGCCAAGCACGTTAATAAGGAGGCATTTGTTCTTACAATTTACCAACCAACCCTCTTTTATTCTGTGGTTTAAATGTTTGTGGTTGACTTGTCTGTCTTTCAAAGTTTATTATTATTTTTTTTTTATTTACCACCATGTGTTTATGAACTCAACACCTTTTACTTCTATGACAAAAAAATGGGATACACTGTTTTTTTCATCCATTTCATGGCCTTTGGTTTAACAAAATGTAGAAAATAAGTTATGGCTGAATTCATAAGACAGCTCTACAGAAATAAAACCACTAGTTATCTTGGAAATATGTCCATTCAAGTCAATACACTTCAACAGAATCACATTTACAAAATGTCTAAACTGGTTCATAACTCACCAGAAAACCAGAAACAACACAATGCACAAGTTAATAGAAAGGGCCCACTTCTGAAAGCATATTTAATGAAGAATTCATGAAACAGGCTGTCCCTTTTTCAATATATGCATTTATGATATAAAATAATAAGAGAGCGCAAAAAATTACAATAAGTAGTAGGAATATGTGGCGAAACCAACCTTGCCACTGGGCATTGGAGAAGCCTGGTTGCTCGTCTGCTCCCTTTGGACTATGGCCCCGTATTGAAACGCTTGATTTTCCCCTGCAGAAAGGCTCGTTCGTGAATTTCTGCCCGGGCATTTGGTAGATTGAATCTACCGAACAAACAGACGAACGATGGAACCACCGGGGTATGGAGTGTGCAGTCAATTGACCTCCCAGAAGCTGCGGTTAACCCCAGCTTAATTGACGAACGCTGGGTGGCCGTTGTTCGTATAGCCGAACACGTGGCAGCGTCCATTTTAAACTGCCGAACGGCCAGCGGTGTTCAGCTACAAAACTATGGAACTCAAAACGGACAGTTAAACTCACGAACACCGCTGAGCCACCGACCTTCCTTCTCCTGCCTTTAGTCATTTAGCCGAATGCTGGTCCATTCGGTATTTTAATGTGTGAACAGTGTTACCCCAAAAAGCTATGCCATTTGTATACCGGTGTACTCGCCGGTAGAAGATCGTGTACTGCTCCGTATGTCCTGTGCACTTAGACCGATTTCGTTGCAGAAATGTCAGCTCTTCTGTCACAGAAGAGCTGACATCTCTGCAACGAAATCGGTCTGTCACAGAAGAGCTGACATCTCTGAATCGGTCTAAGTGCACAGGACATACGGAGCAGCACACGATCTTCTACCGGTGAGTACACCGCATTGTACCACTGCTTATTTTGTGAAACTTAGAAATAAGTGTTCACTATATTTTCTTGTAAGAGTTTTTATGTAGGGGTTTTCTTATGCTTGGGAAATAAATGTGTTACTGTTTTACGCTATGTTAAGTATCCTTTTTTAAAGGTTGATACAAAGTAGCCGAGCAGATACAAAGATACAGAGTGAAAGAGGATCTGTTTCCCTTTATCAGCATAAACCCTTACACAGCATGGGCATTTATACATTGAAAAAAGGATAGGATTCCCCAAAACTCAGTTTAATGAACTCTTCACTAAATGTGGGTTTCACAACTGGGCCCTTTCTACTAAATTGTGCATTGTGTTGATTCGAGTTTTCTGCTCTTATGTCATTCTGCTAATTGAACTTTACCAGTGTTTACACACATTCTGCACTAGGTTATTTTGGTTTTGGCTCTGCAGTGACTACACTCATCACATTGTGTCTGTGGAATTAAAAATCCACATCCACAGCCTAATGGAACAAACAGGGTGACACATTTAGAAATGTGATTAATAGATCATCACTTTATAAATTTCAATAACAGTTCTAAGATGGTAATTAACCTATCAAATCCAGGTAGGGTAGGGGTTATCCCGGTCCCCACTGAAGGGATCTGACACCATCAAGAACAGATCCCACTGCGCCCACCACACTCTTGGATTCCCAAACTTCACAGACAAAATGGCTGCCTCGTGGTCTGTATTGGGCATGTCAATACACAACAGGCAGATATACCACTGCTGGGTGCTGGCTGAAGTACACATCCCTGGACTATCTTAGCACACCAGCAACCAGTGGAGTTAATGGCTGCCCAAGCTTTGGTACTGTCATGGAGTAACACTTCCGGGTTCGGCACTCAGCTGTGAGGAGCCGGACCCCGCCCCCCTCTGACACAGCTCTGACGGTATTTAGGGAGACTGGGCCAGAGAGACGGTGCTTGGTGATTGTATGTGAGCTGCCTCCACAGGCTCAGCTACTGGGAGCTACTTCCACCAGACATACATCTCCATAAGCTCAGAGAAGCCGTTCCAGCCTTTGAGCCAATGCAAGGATTGCTGCATGCCATAAAGGATTACTGGAGCTGGAACGGATACTTTGCTACTTTACAAGTGGACCATATCTCTGAACTATTGGAGGACTACACATATTAACCTTAAGTATATCTTTCAACTATTGTCTGCAATATCATTTATTAATGAACTAATGCTTGCTTACTCAAATCTTCATTGCTTCAAACTACTAATTACATGGAGGACAACTCCCATCATGTTTATTCACTATGAACTGTTTCTTGCTTTGCAAAGACACTCACTGCTTCAAGCTACTAATTATATGGAGGACAACTCCCATCATGCTTATTTACTATGAACTGTTCTTGCTCTGCAAATATTCTCAGCTACTTGCTTATTGTTTCTATTGAAGATTATTCTCATGAACTTAAAGAATGTTACTTAATGCATCTCTGAGGAAATAATTAATAATGAACTTTGTGTTGTTAATTACTTGCACCACTTCTTATTGGATTATTGCCTAAATGCAATTCATTTAAGTTTAACACTTATTAAAACTTCTGTTGAAGTGATTCTCTCTTTTCTTAAAGCTACAGTATTGATACTTTAAAGATTCTCTGTTTCTTCACTATTGTAATTAGGGAGTTTACAAGCTGCAGTTGAGTTCCAATCCAAATCACCCCAAGTAGCGTAACAGGTACCTGGCGATCGGGTCCAGTCCCCATGGCCGCCTTCTTTGGCATAGAGCCCTGTGAAGATGTTCCTCACACCAGAGCCCAACGCCTGGACCGATCGCCCCACCCAGGATTTCCGTTGCAGGCCGCTAACGGAGGCAGAACCGTGGTCACAGGAAGAGGGCTCAAACAGGACCTAGGGCTGGCAGAATGGCACTCACTGGATTATCCAACTTGCTGGAATCCTGCTGTTGCTTCCCGTAAATAAGTCAGCAGCGAGAGTGAGCTGAAGCTTGCATACTGGAGGGGCTTGTAAGCGTGCACTTGACAGCAATTTCAAAGCGCTGTACCCAGAGGACTGCGGGGCTTAGCTGCTGAGACTCCAGTGGTTCTATTAATTGTATTCGTTTATTTTTACATGCTTATTATATGCTCAGTTTAATTTTATGCACCTACATAGGCACTAGTCCTGTTTGATTCATAAAGCCATATTCTATTGATCTGGATACATAGATAGCAACTACTGCCCAATGGAGCTGAAGTGGAACTACTCTCTAGTCACCTATGCCTAGCATACTGTTATAAGCAAAATGGCAGTTTACTCCGCCTGACCTTTCTTGTGTTCGTTTTAAACTACATACTGGATTTATTTGTCTGCTTCATTATATAGCATTACCACTTCACTCTTCGTTACCAATCTCATGTCTATATGTTTCCAGTTGAAATACATCTTTTTTCCAGTAAAGTATTTAGACATATTACTTAGCCCAGTGGTTCCCAAACTTTTTTAGGTTCAAGGCGCCCTTAATATTTCAATATTTTTCCAAGGCGCCCCAAGTAAAAAATAAAAAAATTGTTTGTATATATGTACAGCACTGCTGCATATACTGTGCCCCTGTTCGGCAGAAATGCTTGCAGTTCAGGGGCAGATCCAGAACCTAATCTTGTGAGGGACACTGGTAGATTATTGAAAGAAACAATCAAGGCATAATAACCACTACAGCACTCTCGTGGTTATGGTGCCAGGAGTGCCGTGGTGCCCTCCCAGGGTAAGTAGTCAAACTGTTTAAAAACAGTTTGACAACTTACCTGGGATATGCCAGAATAGGGGCTGTAGTAGGTGATAGGGGCAGCAGTGTGTGTGTGTGTGTGTGTGGTGCAGTTTGTGCATGAGTGGTACAATGTGTGTGTGTGTGTGTGTGTGTGTGTGTGTGTATGGGGGGCAGTGTGTGTGTATGGGAGGCGGTGTGTGTGTGTGTGTGTGCATGCAGGGAGTTATTGTGGGGGTAGGAGGGGAGATTAATAAATATTTTTTTTTTTTTATTTATTTTTTTTTTTTTAAAAACAAACAATTTAAAATATCAGGCAAAGGCAAAAAGGGAGGGGGGACAGTACTAATTTCTGGTGGTCCTGTGGAGAAGCCCTTGTGGTCCATGTGGTGGGAGTGAGCTCTAGCAGCTCCTGAAGCTAGAGTTCATTCTTGCAATATTTGGAGCATTGCAGTGGTAACCACGGCAACACTCCGAGGTCGCGAGAGGAGAATCTGGTGAGCTCCAGGTTCGAGATCTCCCAGGTCCTCTCTCTTTCCCCTGCTGGCAGCCTGCATTAAACTGCTAGCAGGCCGGAGAGGGAGATCTCCAGTCTCCCCTCCGGTCCTACAGAGCTGGCAGGGGAGAGTAAGGC
Organism: Pelobates cultripes; assembly: GCA_933207985.1. NCBI lineage: Eukaryota > Metazoa > Chordata > Amphibia > Anura > Pelobatidae > Pelobates > Pelobates cultripes. Next base: position 207,059,681 of record OW240916.1, on the reverse strand, counting down.
TCAGTTCACGATGCTATGATTATAGCACTGGGAAACCCCATGGCACACAGTTTGGGAACTGCTGACAGCCTGTTTAGTCTAAAAAAAAAAAAAAAAATAAAAAAAAAATGTGCAACTTGTTTGTACACCATGGCAATGTATCTACTTGATAATGCTGTTGTGGTGTTACAAGTCTGTATGTTCTATTTTGCACAGTTAAAATAAAGAATAATAATAAAAAAAAATTACTATAAAAATAGTATAATTCTCATCAGAAGCTAGAATGCACTTCAGAAATTATAAGGTAAATACCCAAGTACTTCTCTTGGGGCATAAGCTGTTGTCCACCAATTCTCCTTTGTATGTATATATCTTAAAAGCACACTTCACTTTCTGAAGTGATTTATGCATGAAGGCTACCTCCCCTTTTTTCATTTTGCAAAAAGTGCACATTTCAATAGAAATTGGCACTTTTATAAATTGACCTTTTTACACCACACACGCTGTCAATCACAAAGCATGTTCTGTTACTTCCTGATTGTTTAGCTCAGGGACGTTAAACTCAAGAGGCAGCAATTGCCCAGAGTATCTGCCTTGCAAAGACTTCTCATTGAGCTGCATTGAGAAGCCTGTGATTGGACAGCCACAAAACGTCTGTACTTGAAAAGGGCTTCCAAAGGCTGCAGACAACAAACCTGATTCACTTAACAAATTATAATTGCTTGACCCATGGACAGATAGAACAAAAGGTCTTTTGAAAATCATATTTACTCATTATGTTATTTGAGATTAATGACATTTATATTATAAGTATTTACCAGGAATATGTTGAAATTAGAAACCCAAAGCTGTAGATACCAGGAATAGAAGTTACAATTTAAGTTGATAATTATTAATATTATAAAATATATATTTTTTTTTTGACAATTTTTATTTTGTCATAAAAAATGCAGTTTGGGGTACAGAAAGGAAAAGGGAGTGAGTTAAGACAATGGAACATACATTCTTAATCAATTTTTCTTTTTTTTGTTATCCGGTAGCTCTTAGTCATAATGGGAACACATTGTTATTTACACAGAATTTACGATATAAGTAGCAACTTTCTATGTTTTGTGTGGCTCATGGTGGGATGGAGTTTCCCTTAGTCTGGCCTTGCAAGGCTAGGATATGTAGTTGGGGGGTGCAGTTTGGGAAAGGAGGGGGGGGGTGGGGGGAGGTTCATCACCTGCCAGTTCTTCGCAGGGGAGTCAAAGGGTTCTTACTATGAGCGTTATTCCCTCGGCTTGCGATATGGTGAGTGCTTTTCCTTCAGTGGGTGGTCCCTATAGAGGTTGGCTGGTGTTTATGCCTTCTTTTATAATTGGTGATATGAGTGTTAATGGCTGCGGTGTGTATGTCACTCTCAAGTCGGGTGTTTCAGCTCCCAACTTTCCCATACTTCATGTCTCCAACCTTTGTTGGGTGGTATACGGGATACACTTGATTCATATTTCCCAATTTGGGATAGGTGTCTGATCAGTTGTTGCATTGGTGGGTGATAGCCAATTTTTTGCGATAAAGTTTTGGGCCGCTACCAGTACGTGGAGTATTAGGTATTTAATCGGTTTGGGGTAGTCGGCTTCCAGCATGAGTAGGAGCAGAGAAGTCGGGGAGTTCGGTATCATGATTTGAGGTGTGTTGGTGTATTAATAAGATAACCTCTTTCCAGTATGGCTGAGTTTCATACATTTCCACCAAGTGCGTAAGAATGTGCCTGTCTCTTTTTTGCAGCGCCAGCAAATGCTGGACATTTTCGGGTCCATGGTGGCTAGGTGTGTTGGGACCATGTACCAGCGGTAGAAAAGTTTACGGGTGATCTCTAAGTGTGAAGCGCAAAACGTCAGGCCTCTTGTTGCATTTACTGCGGTCAGCCAGGTCTGCTCTGACAGTGTTTGATCTAGGTCTTTTTCCCAGGAGCGTACACAAGTAAGGGATTTAATTCCTTGTTGGGGCAGTAATAGCCTGTATATGGTGGAGATGGGTTTTTTCGCTGGTGTATCTGCCATTATACTTTTTTCAAAGGGCGTTAGAACAGTAGTAGTGGGCGATATAGGATGTGGTACATGGGTTTTCCACCATGAATTCAGCTGGAGGTAAGAGTGGTATGTCGTGTTTGGCAATATGTAATTAATTTTCAGTTGGTCAAATGTGGCTAGTTTGCCTTTTTCTAATAGGGAGTGTATATAGAACACCCCGCATCTGTTCCATGCTCTGTAGTTAAAATCAGGTATCATTTGCGCCAGGGTCTTAATGGGGTTGAGAAGGGGATCGGGTAGCAGCTGCACAGGAGTTTGCGGGTGGCATCCCAGATTTTTAGTGTTGTTAAGGTGGTGGGAAGTGCATTTGTGGTGTTTCCCCTTTGATGGGGTAGCATCCATACTGTTGTTTTGATGTCTTGGGTTTGCAACCAGTGTTGTTCTATAGAGACCCACTGGGGGGGAGACGTATGTTGGTTAATAGGAAAGAGACTGGCCAAGACTGCTGCTTTGTAGTATAGTTGCACGTTATGGAGGCTCATGCCGCCCATCTGCACTGGTTGGTGCAGTGTGGATAAAGCGACTCAGTCATTTTCCATGCCATATGAATAAATTAATTTTTTTCTGGAGAGATAGAACGTAGGCAGGCGGCACTGTCAAGGTGAGTGTCCTAAATAGATATTGTAATTTAGGTAGAATCACCATCTTTAATGCTGCTATTCGACCAGACCAAGATATAAATTTGTTCCTCCAGTGCAGGAGGTTGTTGGTAATGTCTTTGCTAAGTTTAACATAGTTTAAGTGGTACAAGTCAGACATAGTGTGTGGGAGTTTTATCCCCAAGAACGTGAGGTAGTCCGTTCTCCAGTCAAAAGAGAACTGGCTTCGCAGGTTGGATAGATAGTCATCCTCCATCCCCACCCCTATGGCCTGTGTTTTAGATAGATTTAGCTTATAGTACGAGCAATTGCTGTATTGCTGTAGTATGTTGTGGAATGCTGGTAAGGATTTGTGTGGGTCAGTTATGGTTAGGAGGACATCATTAGCGAAAAGGTTTAATTAATATTCCACCCCCCCAGCTTTGATTCCCGTGATCTCTGTTGATGAGCGAATGGCCTCAGCTAAGGGTTCTAAAGCCATAATGTACAAGAGGGGTGAGAGGGAGCACCCCTGTCGAGTGCCATTAGTAATAGGGAAGGACCTTGATTGGAATCCGGATGTGAAGACCCGGGCCTCGGGGTTACTGTATAGTGATTTGATCATGGAGATAAAATGTGAAGGGAAGCCAAATTTAACTAGGACCGCCTGCAGGAATGACCAATGCAGGCGGTCGAAAGCTTTTTCAGCATCTAAGGATAGTAAGAGGCTGTTGGGGAGGTGTATAGTAATGCAAGGGCTTTTTCGTGTACCGTCCGCTCCCTGCCTGCCACCCACAAAGCTGACTTGGTCAGAGTGCACAATAGTCGGCAGGATTGTAGTCAGTCTGTTGGCGTAGACTTTAGCCAGGATCTTCACGTCTGAATTTAGTAGGGAGATCGGTCTAAAATTTGGGTAGAGTGGCCACGTTGGCCGTGAGCATGTCCTGCGGTATGTTTATATATTTTTTTTTTTTGTGCCGTGGTGAAAGTGAAAAGTGATGCTAGTCGGGGGGTGAGGATAGAGGAGAACCTCTTGTAGTATAGGTTTGGTAGTCCATCTGCGCCTGGGGTTTTGTTTAGTGGCAGGTTTTGTATAACCGTGAGTACTTCCGTTTGTGAAATGGGCCCTGCCAGAGACTCCTGTTGCGAAACCGAGAGTGCAGGTAGATGAACTTTGTCCAGGAAATTGGTTATTTCCTCTTCAGTGGGCTGGTGTGCCATAGGGTCGTCTTTTAAATTATAGAGTTTGCTGTAAAAGTCAGAGAAAAGTTCACTGATCTGTTGGGGTTTAATTATCTTTTTCCCGTCTTGTGAGTTAAGGTGTGCTATTTTGGTTTGTGCCTGCGTGTCCCTGAGTTGGTTGGCCAGGATTGAGCTGGCTTTGTTACCCATACAGTACTCCCTGGCTTTCAGTTTTTGGAGTGTGCGGGTCGTGTTGGCTATGTTTATAACGTTGAGTTCTGATTGGGTTTGGGTAATAATAATTGCAGCGTCGTTTGGGTTGAGTAGATGGGAGGCTGTTGCGTCTCTCAGTTCCCTCAGTAAGTTCAGGTATTTCGTCTGGGAGGTCTTTTTTAGGAAGGAGGACCATTGTATAAACAACCAGCGCATTACGGCCTTATGGGCTCTCCATATCGATGTCGGGGACGTCCCTGACGTTTTGTTGTCGGAGAAATAGTGCTTGAGTTCTGTTTCTATTTCTGAGCTAAATTTGTCGTCCTGTAAAATGGAGCTATTAAGTCTCCATGGGTTACAACCTCAAAGGGGAATTTGTCTCTGAACGTAGCAAGCACTGGGGGCGTGGTCTGACCAGATGATGTCGCCCATGTGGCATGTTTGAAGCAGATTAAGAGAAGGTCCTGTTATGAGTATTACATCTATCCTGGAGTACGTCTTGTGGGGTTTAGAATAATATGAATAGTCTCTGTCTAAGGGGTGGAGTGTTCTCCAGCAGTCATAGAGGTTGAATTTCATCAACAGTTGTGTTAAGGCTTTGCAAGTTGGTTTGAGGGATTTCTGTCGGTTGGTGGTGGGGGGCATGGAGGTATCTAGGGTTGGGTCAAGGACGTGATTTATATCCCCGCAAATTATCATATTGCCTCGCTGTGCAGCTGCCACCTTTGTGAGGACACTGGTCAGAGTTCTTCTGGTTCTCATTGGGCGCGTATAGATTTACAATAGTATATTGTACGTTATTCATCAGACCGATAACAATCAGGTACCTGCCTTGGTCATCCGAGATGGTGCGTAGTGGTTCAAAGGCTACTGAGCTATGTATGTAAATGGAAACTCCTCTGGATTTAGATATATGTGCTGAGTGGAACTGATGAGGGAAGTGTCTTATTCCGAATTGAGGGATTTTGGCTTTGGGGAAATGGGTTTCTTGAAGGCACAATATGTCTACCCTTGATTTAAGAGCCTCTTGAAGTAACATGTGTCTCTTATGTGGCATGTTTAGCCCCCGGCCATTATGTGAGTAGACTATCAGTGTATGTTATAGGGCGGACTGCTTTCATTAAAAGTGAGATCCTGAGATGCAACGTTCGGTTTATACCATTGATTATGAAGAGAGGGCATGTGTGTGCCTTTTTTGAGATGTTCTTTGTCTGGGTTTTTGGATGGAATGAGGGGGGTGGGATTGTAACAGGGGGAAGGAAACAGGGATGAAAAGAAACTTGGATAACAAAAGTATATACATAGAAGCCCGATCTCGGTGCAAGGCGCTGTGGCGTAGCACCGTGGGGAGCGTGGGATCGGAGATGGTGGACAGGTGGTTGCCTGAGCAGGCTAAAGGTATGTGGTGCAACATGCACTGTTAAATAACAACAATAAACATAGTAAGGTCTTGTGTGATTCGCAGTGCAAATGAAGAGCACCATTGTTTAAATGTAGTGAGATGACCATATGGGATTTCAGTTGGGGAAAGGGGTGAGAGTTGGTAACTTGTATAGGTTTTGCATTGGGGTCTCCCAACACTACTTGCGTGTCCACAAACTGGTTCTGTAATGGAAGTTTCTGCCATATTATGCTCGATAACTCTGGCTTGTGCCATGGGGCCTCAACCCCATTTTCCACTTGGGTTCTGCAGTAGTGGGAGCAAAGGTTTAGGTGGTGTGTAATTCCCGCTATAAGACAACATAAATCCAGAAAGTGTAAGTGGCCAAAGCTTGGATTAGCAGTACCTCTACAATTGTCTTACTTGTGGACTAGCCAGGTGTACCAGTTTAGGTGGAACTTGAGATGTGGCTTTGTGAATATGCCTGACAGGTGGCTTGGGTGGGCCGCGGTCACCTATGTAAGTCGATCAGTGTGGGTAGTGTATGGTGCCGCTTATGCGTCAGTGGTCGTGGGCACAAGTTAGTCAATTTGTGGTGTCAGTCTAATAAAGTGTGGCAAGGTACTGCGTATGCCTCTAGTAAACAGTATGGGTCAACAACAGTTAAACAATTAGGCAGATTATGTCACATTACTGCTAGTACACCTTGCAAACATTATGGACAAATATAAATGCAATGTGATAGTTAATAATTATTTGCGTACTGCAAACTGTGGTAATGCTAAGTCCGCAGGCATCTTTCAGGCTAATGCAATTTGGCCTTAAAGATAGTAGTGGCCGGGAGTCAATAATTAAGTGTTAGGGCAGTAGGGGTATTTTGCCCCCGGAGCGGGAATACTTGCGGTGGATCATCAGTCGGCAACGTGCCAGTCCTTGACCACTTTTCTCGGTGGTTTCAGGGCTTGTGTTTCGCCCACGATGGTCAGGTTCCACTGGTGTAGGAGGTTCAGACCATCTTCCACCGTGTGTATGACGTTGGTGGTTCCATTTCTGGAAACAATCAGGCGGACAGGGAAGCCCCAGTGGTATAGGATGCGGTTGGCGCGGAAAGTCTCTGTCACTTGCTGGAAGGTTTTCCGTTGTCTCAGGGTGGCTGCTGAGAGATCTGAGTAAATTTTGATGCCGGTGTATTCAGCTGGAAGGTCTTTCGCGGTTCTGCTTCTTCTCATCAGGAGATTTTTTACATGGAAGTAGTGTGCTTTCAATAACACATCTCTGGGTAAGGATGCAGCTATGTGTTGGGGTTTCGGGATCCTGTGCAGTCGGTCTAGCAGCAGCATGTCCGTGGGGATCTCGGGTGTCAGGAGTTTGAAAAAGCTGTGTACGTGGTTGGGGAGGTCCGCCGGGAGAACTGTCTCTGGTATGCCCCTCAGCCTGATGTTGCTCCTTCTGGATCGATCTTCAAGGTCCATGAGCTTTGCCTCACATTTTTGAAGTTGATCGGTGAGGGATTTTAGTTGCTCTGCGGACGCATTGTGTGCATCGACCAGGTCTTCCATCTTGGCCTCCACATGTGTTGTGCGAGATCCGACATCTTGTAGGTCACGTTTCAGTTCTGCGACACTGAATTGCCAGATAGATAACAGTCGTTGGGATTGTTCGTCCAGGGCTCGTTTTAAAAGGGCTGTGGTGAGCGGTTCACCATTGTGCGGTGAGTCTGTCTCTGACCTTGGGCTGCTTCCCCCTGAGTGTTCGGAGCCATCTTCAGGGTCCACTGTGGCGGTCTGTCTCGCCAGGGCCGCAACTTTTTTTTTTTTTTTTTTGGGTGAAGAAGTTCATTTTGTCGGGCTTGTCTTGGTGCCGACGGGTTTTGGGTTGCGACATCTCGGGAATATATTCTTATTTCCCGCAGGAATCTCACAATTGAATGATATTGCCTAGCTCGTGGTGCAGAGCTAAGGACTCATGCGGCCATCTTTCTCCGTGTCTAGCCACACCCCTCAAAAATTAAATATCTTTTTTAAGGACTACCCTAAGTGCCAAAACCCTCTTAAAGTGATTAGAGAGCAAGCTTAAGATTGTCTAGGGCCCTGGGCAGGATGCCAGACCCCCTTCTATAGAGCCCTGTGTTCTGTGCAGGGACGTATTAACCGCGAGGCAAACAAGGCATTTTCCTTGGGCGGCATTTTTCAGGGGGCGGCAAAAAACGCCGCCCCCAAATGCCCAGGCAAATGCCTAGTTAGCCTTGCGGCTAACTGACATCCCGAGTGGGCGGGCGGCTGGCGAGGGAGCACCTCCTCTGAGCTGACTGCTCAGCTCCCTCGCGTGCCGCAGAGTGAGGCTGGGAGCCGGGATATGACGTCATCTTCCGGCTCCCAGCCTCACTCTGCAGCCGGCGTGCGAGGGATCTGAGCAGTCAGCTCAGAGGAGGTGCTGCCTCGCCAGCTGCCCGCACAGCAGCCAGAGCCGCCCAGCCCGACCGGCAGCCACTGGACCACCAGGGAGAGAGAGACCTCCCCCTCCCCCTCCCCCTCCCCCCAGCACTCCCAAAGGTAAGGAGGTTGGGGGGGATTTAAATTTAAAAAAAAGTTAATGTGTGTTTGTTTCTGACTGTGTGTGTGTATGTGTCTGACTGTGTGTGTGTGTGTGTGTGTATTTAGAAGGTGGGGCGGGGGGAAGGGGTTGGGAGGGGGTGGTGCTTGGGGGTGCCTGAGTTTTGTCCTGCCTAGGGCAGCACAAAACCAGGATACACCACTGGTTCTGTGAATAGGTGTGGCTGAGTGTTGTGTGTGTGTGTGTGTGTGAGACTAAAAGTTGTATGTGGGGCACAGGCTGAGTGTCTGTGTGTGTGGTAGCTAAAATATTTTTTTTAAAGGGGAGTCTGACTGAGTGTTGTATGTATACTAACTGAGTGTGTGTGTGTAATGGGAATGTGGAGATAGTGTGTATGTTTGCTGTAAGCTCCCCCTTTGTCATGAATGTCTACTTCAACCATAGGAAAAATACATAAGACAAAGTATACAACTAGATTGCAAATTAAGAAAAGAAGAACAGATTCAAGAAGAGAAGATGAAATAATATAAGAAAGGCAAGTCTGTGGTGACAGAGCCAATTTAGGCACTCAAAGCCAAAACCTGAAAAAATCCTTTACCTTAATAGGAGGTTTAAATCCTCTTACTCCCATATACCCCAATACTAAACTTAATCCAACTCTAAACCTAAACTGAATAATCTAAAACGCTCCTTATACCAGTGATGGCGAACCTTTTTGAGCCTGAGTGCCCAAACCGCAATACATGCCAACTTTTTTTTCCCCTCAAAGTGCCAACACGGCAATTAAACCTGAATACTGAGGTTTACGTTTAGAAAAAACAACTCGTACAGTTATCCGAACTAATTAGCAACTTTTATTTAAAAAAAAAAAGAACACAACAGAGAGTTCAATGATATAAATAGATAAAATTAAGCTTATATTGTATTTATTAGTATCGCCAACAAATGCAATACATACACACATACACACAGTCTGCTGAATACACATACAGACAGACTGAGCACACACACACACACACACACACACACACACAGACTGCTGAATACATACACAGTTTGCTGCATACACACACTCCGCTGAATATACACACAGCCGAATAAATACACACACGCACACACAGTTTGCTGAATACACATGCATACGACTGCTGCATACACACACACACACACACAGACTGCTTAATACACACACACACACACAGAGACTGCTGAATACCCAGACAGATCGCTGAATACACACACACGCAGTCTGCTGAATACATACACGCAGTCTGCTGAATACACACATTGCTGAGTACACTTAGACTGCTGAATACATATACACACACTGCTGAGTATATACACACACACACACACAGACTGCTGAATACACACACACACAGACTGCTGAATACATACACACACACACCCACACACAGACTGTGTACACACACTGCTGAGTACACACGGACTGCTAAATGCGCACACACACACACACAGACTGCTGAATACACACATTGAGGGGTGCTGTGTGTGTGGGGGGGGTAGGGGTACTGTGTGTGGTGGTAGGGGTGCTGTGTGGAGGTGCTGTGTGTGTGTGTGTGTGGGGGGTAGGGGTGGTAAAGATACCTTTTTTTTTATTTTTTATTATTAAATGTATCTCAAAGTTGTATCCCTCCACCCCCCCCCTTCTTCCCTCTTACCTTTGGTAAAGGAGGGGGGGGACACAGCCACCCCTGGTGGTCCGGTGGTGGTAAGTACTGTATGGAGTAGCTCTCCTGTCCTCGGGCACAATGCCGTGTGGAGCGTTGCCATGGTAACGCGCAGCAACGCTCCACACAGATTGCTCGCGGAGGACAGGGGAACTGCTTCACAGATCCCTCCCCCTGCCTCCTGACATGGAAGCAGAGTAGGCGCCTGCCATTTCGGGCAGGCAGGTGCCTACTCTGCATTGATGCAGGCAGCCAGCGGCTCCCTCCCCTGGCGACCTGTGGCGCGCATGCCATAGGTTCGCCATCACTGCCTTATACCATATATCTATAACTCCTCTTAAAGGAATACAAACATGTATTCCTAACACTATAGTGCTGGAGTAGCAGTTTAGGTCCCCTTCACACCTCAGACTGCAGTAAAAATGTATTTAAGCTTACTTTTTCTCCCTCACCGGTCTCTCCACAGCCATACCTGCCACGGCTGTTCCCGCCTCCTCGGCTGAGACCATAAAGGATTGGGAGGCCAATGCTCATGCTCTGCAAAATGCAGCACTGCATCAGTCACAGGGCCGGCGCAAGGATTTTTGCCGCTCTAGGCAAACAACAATTTGCCGCTCTCTCTATGTTCTGCCCACCATGTGACATCACAGTGCCCCACCTATATGATCTGCCATATGGTCCAATGCCAGTTCTGCACACAGTGTCTTTTATCTGAAAAGGCAGTGTGTTTACATTAAAAAGCCTGCAGGGACAGGCTATAGACACCAGAACCACTACATTAAGCTGTAATGGTTCTGGTGACTATAGTGACCCTTTAATGTGAGGTAAATTAGAGATTAGTGCCACTAATAATATACTGGATTAACACAAAAAGAATTCAGCGCTAGTAATCACAAAATTAGTCAAGGTAGGCAGCAACCCAAATGAAGGAAAACCCCTCGGGTCCTTCGGTGGATAGATACAAAAAGATATGGAAGGGCTGCGCCAAATAAGGGTAGATAGTCCAGTAAAGTATTGCTAGGGTGCCAATAGATGGTCTAGGATACTTGATAGAGTTCCTCTGTGGATGTGTCTAGTGTAGACCGTTCCATATATGTAAATACAAGAGAGGTAGAGGCGACTAATGGTATAGTATGAAAGTTCAGGGTGTGATAGGTAACAAAAAGTAAAGAACTCACATTCAAGAGAGCTATGGCCAGCCATCATCATCCTCTTGTCCTCATCTCTTGTTAAGTAAGCAATCCAGTATATTCAAGAGAGCTATGGCCAGCTCTGGTGTGGATTGCGTACAGCGGTATAATCCCCGCTTATGGGATATGTAGGGAGGGGGTCTCCGTCAACACCGTCTGGTAGTCCAGAACTCGGAAAAGAAAGACAGAAAGCAACAATAGTGCTCTCAATTTTGATGTGGTTCAATGTGCAGATAAGAAGAGATAAAAAAACTCTCATTTGAGGGAGCTATGGCCAGCTCTGATGTGGATAGCGTACAGCGGTATAATCCCCGCTTATAGGATATGTAGCGGCGATATGTCCGTCAGCACAGTCTGGTGATCCAAGGCTCCAATATAGGAGAATAAAAAGCAGCAATAGTGGTCTCAATTGTGATAGGTTAAGAGAGTAGTAGAGAAAATAAAATAATACTCACAAAGATAGAGCAGAGGTACTGCTCTATGGATAGGCGCCGGTGGTATGATCCCCACCTAGGATTTCTTGGAGTACTGGAACTTTAAAATTGCCAGTGGAAGTAAAAGTAACCAGGAAAGGTTAAAATGCCAGGAATAGGTAAAGAAAGTTGCATAAAGAGTGCAATAAAAAGAGGATTGGTACAATAAAGTAGCCAAAAAACTTTTATTGATCTAAAATACACAGTAAAATACAGAATTAATAACCATAAACGCCTTTCACTATAAGTGGCTTCTTCAGAATGGGATAAAAGTAGTAACCTGGCAGGGGTTGTTTAAATAGGGCTATGTTAATTTGAAAATTGCGCCAAAAGTGTAATTGGCCAATCAGAGAAAATTTTTAAAATCACTTTTCAAAATTAGGATTCAAGAGTATGGGAGTGATGTTATAAAGGTGATGAGTCCATTTAAATTATTTAAATGTGAAAACGAGGGTGAGAAAGTTGTTTTCTAAAGAGAAAGGGAAAAAAAAAAGTTGTTTGATTAAAGTTCAAAAAAACAACACATAAGTAGATGGTTTAAAGATACAGAGATATATGTAAATGGAGTATGCATGAAAAGGGGGTAATATAATCCCAAACATAATGATTTAAATAGGGGTTATATTATACCTCAAAGTAATAATATATTACAGATGTTAAATGAAAATAGATAAAATAAAATTAAAGATAACACAGGACACAAGATACATAAATGGAAAGGCATAGATGAAAAATTTAAAGATTATTATTATTATTATTATGAGGGTTGGTTAGGTCCAGACATAAAGAATAAAAGCATGTAGATAAGGGTTGTATATAGGAATTTAAATAAAATTAAACAGGTCAAAATCAACATTTAAACCAAATGGGGTAAGAGTTTTGAGATTAAAAACCCATTCCATCTCAGCTTTACCTAAGATGTTCTTAATGTTACCACCTCTCCATGGTATTATACATTTTTTTTTTTTTTTTTATGCCGATGCATTTAAGGTGTCTTATGTCGTTGTTATGTGTACAAACGTGTTTGGAGACTGAGTGATTCAGGTAGCCTTTTTTGATATTTCTACAGTGTTCACTCAGTCTCACTTTAAGACTTCTTGTGGTCATCCCTACATACTGGAGACCACAAGGGCACTCCAACAAGTAGATGACATTTTTGGTATCGCAACTGATAAAATCTTTAATTTTATAGGTTTTGTTGGTGATATTAGATTTAAAACTGGTGGTTTTGGAAGGGTCGGATACAATGCATCTTTTACATTTATAAAAGCCACTGGCATTGGGCATAAAAGAATTAAAAGTAGGTTTGGTTTCTTTTGTAAAATTGGTGGTTAAAATGGATTTGAAGTTTGGGGCACCTCTAAAGACAACATTAGGCTTGGCCGGTATAATATTTTTAAGTATTTCGTCTTCTTTTAAGAGGTGCCAATGTTTTTTGATAATTTTTTTGACATGGCCACTTTTTTTATTAAAATTGAAAATAACAGGAAGGGGCATGGTGTTGGTGGTGGGTTGGGTATTGTAAGTTAGGAGGTCTGCTCTATCTTTTTTGGTGATGGTATTTATAGTGGTGTTAAGGCTGGTTGGTGAGTATTTTTTTCTCAATAAATTTTTCTTTTAGATAATTTGATTGTTTGTTAAAATCTTCTATTTGGGAGCAATTCCTTCTGAGACGAAGGAATTGGCTTTGAGGGGCACTTTCCAACCAAGGTTTGTAATGGCAGCTAGATCTTTCAATAGCTGTGTTGACGCAGACTTTTTAAAAAAAAATGTTTTGGTGTGGATGGTATTGTCTGTAATGAAGATGTTTAGGTCTAAAAAATTAATAGATTCCTTACTTGTTTCATGGGTTAGGGTAATGCCTCTATTGTTGATGTTGAGGTGGTGGATAAGAGTTAAAACGAGCTTCTGTGCCATCCCAGATAAAAAACAAATTGTCTATACAGAGAGTGCAGAATTATTAGGCAAGTTGTATTTTTGAGGATTAATTTTATTATTGAACAACAACCATGTTCTCAATGAACCCAAAAAACTCATTAATATCAAAGCTGAATATTTTTGGAAGTAGTTTTTAGTTTGTTTTTAGTTATAGCTATGTTAGGGGGATATCTGTGTGTGCAGGTGACTATTACTGTGCATAATTATTAGGCAACTTAACAAAAAACAAATATATACCCATTTCAATTATTTATTATTACCAGTGAAACCAATATAACATCTCAACATTCACAAATATACATTTCTGACATTCAAAAACAAAACAAAAACAAATCAGTGACCAATATAGCCACCTTTCTTTGCAAGGACACTCAAAAGCCTGCCATCCATGGATTCTGTCAGTGTTTTGATCTGTTCACCATCAACATTGCGTGCAGCAGCAACCACAGCCTCCCAGACACTGTTCAGAGAGGTGTACTGTTTTCCCTCCTTGTAAATCTCACATTTGATGATGGACCACAGGTTCTCAATGGGGTTCAGATCAGGTGAACAAGGAGGCCATGTCATTAGATTTCCTTCTTTTATACCCTTTCTTGCCAGCCACGCTGTGGAGTACTTGGACGCGTGTGATGGAGCATTGTCCTGCATGAAAATCATGTTTTTCTTGAAGGATGCAGACTTCTTCCTGTACCACTGCTTGAAGAAGGTGTCTTCCAGGAACTGGCAGTAGGACTGGGAGTTGAGCTTGACTCCATCCTCAACCCGAAAAGGCCCCACAAGCTCATCTTTGATGATACCAGCCCAAACCAGTACTCCACCTCCACCTTGCTGGCGTCTGAGTCGGACTGGAGCTCTCTGCCCTTTACCAATCCAGCCACGGGCCCATCCATCTGGCCCATCAAGACTCACTCTCATTTCATCAGTCCATAAAACCTTAGAAAAATCAGTCTTGAGATATTTCTTGGCCCAGTCTTGACGTTTCAGCTTGTGTGTCTTGTTCAGTGGTGGTCGTCTTTCAGCCTTTCTTACCTTGGCCATGTCTCTGAGTATTGCACACCTTGTGCTTTTGGGCACTCCAGTGATGTTGCAGCTCTGAAATATGGCCAAACTGGTGGCAAGTGGCATCGTGGCAGCTGCACGCTTGACTTTTCTCAGTTCATGGGCAGTTATTTTGCGCCTTGGTTTTTCCACACGCTTCTTGCGACCCTGTTGACTATTTTGAATGAAACGCTTGATTGTTCGATGATCACGCTTCAGAAGCTTTGCAATTTTAAGAGTGCTGCATCCCTCTGCAAGATATCTCACTATTTTTGACTTTTCTGAGCCTGTCAAGTCCTTCTTTTGACCCATTTTGCCAAAGGAAAGGAAGTTGCCTAATAATTATGCACACCTGATATAGGGTGTTGATGTCATTAGACCACATCCCTTCTCATTACAGAGATGCACATCACCTAATATGCTTAATTGGTAGTAGGCTTTCGAGCCTATACAGCTTGGAGTAAGACAACATGCATAAAGAGGATGATGTGGTCAAAATACTCATTTGCCTAATAATTCTGCACTCCCTGTATATCTAAAATATGTTACAAGGTTCGTACACCATGCGTGCCTTCCCCATATGGCCGTGGATTCCCAGTCGGCCATAAAGAGGTTGGCATAACTTGGCGTGAACCTTGTACCCATCGCAGTGCCTTGTTTTTGTAGGTAAAAGGAGTCAAAAAACCAAAAATAGTTGTTGGTTAAAATTACGCAATCCACACCAGAGCTGGCCATAGCTCTCTTGAATATACTGGATTGCTTACTTAACAAGAGATGAGAACAAGAGGATGATGATGATATTAATACCTTCTAAAATAAAATCTATTTGGGCAGGGGGGATCCTGTTTTCTTTAGTTAAAATTTCTCTGATTGCCTGGCATCCTATATGGTGGGGTATAATGGTGTTGACGGAGACCCCCTCCCTACATATCCCATAAGCGGGGATTATACCGCTGTACGCAATCCACACCAGAGCTGGCCATAGCTCACTTGAATATACTGGATTGCTTACTTAACAAGAGATGAGAACAAGAGGATGATGATGGGCTCAGGCTGCAGTCTGGCTCCACTGATCTGGTGTAGAAGAGGCTCTCTGGAGACTGTTTATAACAGTGTTTACAAAAATCAATAAACAGGAAGCAGCTTAATTTTTTTGGGCCCCTTACACAGTTCAAGGTCTGGGCCCCCACGGCCTGATTGTGAGTATGCCTACAAGGCCTTCCCATAAATCCACCTACATGGCCCACCCATGAGTTCGCTCACCGGGAGTTAAGTGTATGTGTGTAGGGTATGTGTTATGTTTTATTGTGGAGGATGTAATGTGTGTGTGTGTGTGTGTTCCAATTTGTGTAAGGAACGCATTGTGTGTTTCTGGGTGTGTAAGGGATGAATTGTGTGAATCTGTGTTTGTATGTGTAAGGAATGCAAGGTGAGCGTCCGTGCATGTAATGTAATGCAGTGTGTGTATAAGAGATGCATTTTGTTTCTGTGTGCGTGTAAGAAAAGTCGTGTGTGTGTGTGTGTGTGTGTGTGTGTGTGTGTGTGTGTGTGAAAGGTATGCATTGTGTGTTTCGGTGTGTATGTTTATTGTGTGTTTCTGTGTATGTGTAAGGATGCACTGTGTATGAAAAAGAGGATTTGCGGGTAGGATAGGGGCTGAGAGGGTAGCAGCTCTTTATTTTTTTCATTTTTTTTTAACAGTGCTCTTCCCTCCTGTCAATTAGTGATCTCCCCTCCTGTCCCCTCCTGTCCCTTAGTGCTCTCCCTTTCCCCCTTTCCATAGTAATATCCCTTCCTCTCCAGTCCATTAGTGCTCCCCCCTCCTGTTCCTTAGGCTCTCCCCTTCCCTCCTGTACCTTAGTGCTCTCCCTTGCACCCTGTCCCTTAGTAATATGCCTCCAGTCCTTT
Organism: Pelobates cultripes; assembly: GCA_933207985.1. Classification (NCBI taxonomy): domain Eukaryota; kingdom Metazoa; phylum Chordata; class Amphibia; order Anura; family Pelobatidae; genus Pelobates; species Pelobates cultripes. The sequence continues at coordinate 207,043,482 of OW240916.1, read as the reverse complement.
AGAACTCTCCCCACCTGTCCCTCAGATCTCCCCCCTCCTGTCCCTTAGTGCTCTCCCCTCCCCTCCTGTCCCTCAGTAATTTCCCCTGTTCCTTAGAGCTCTCCCCTGCCCCCTGTCCCTTAGTGATTTCTCCCCTCTCTTGTCTGTCCCTCAGTGTTCCACTGCCCTCCCTGTCCCTTAGTTGTCTCCCCCCTCTTAGTGGTCCTCTCCACTCCTCCCTCTCCCCCCTCCTCCCTCTCCCCCCTTAGTGGTTCTCTCTTCCCCACTCCACCTTAGTGGTCCTCCCTCTACCCCACCCCTTTAGTGGTCCTCCCTCCCCCCTCTTAGTTGTCCTCCCTCTCCTCCCCTCCCCTCCCCCTTATTGGTCCTCCCCCTTCTCTTAGTGGTCCTCCCTCTCCATCCCCACCTTTGGCGGTCCTCCCCATCCCTGTTGTGCCTCCTACCTAGCTTTGTAGCGTGGCCGGGGGGCGCGGACTGCGGTACAGGAGCTTCTGTACTGAGTGAGCACTTCCTGTCAGTCCGGCCGGTGGCAGGGTACAGGAAACAGAAGCTCCTGTACCCTGGTCTGCGTCGCCCGACCACACTACCTTGAGTAACTGGCAGGAGGGAGCGCTATGCACTTCCCTCCTTCCGGGTCACCCAAATCTGGCACCACCCAGGCAGGTGCGCTCTAGGCGAACACTTAAGTCACCTATAGGACGCGTCAGCCCTGATCAGTCAGCATCTCCTCATATAAATGCATTGAATCATGCAGGGCATGGAGACACTGAATGTAGGTACTGCACACAGTGAGATAGGAAGCACCTCTAGTAGTCATCTGATTGATGGCCACTAGAGTTGTTACTAGACAGCAATGTAAACACTACCTTTTCTCGGAATAGGCAGCATTTACATTGAAAAGGCTATAGACACAGTAAGCTGTAGTGGTTCTGGTAACTATAGTGTCCCTTTAAGTTGTAATCTTTTTAAAACGAAACACCATAGGTAAACTAACTGTGACATTAACCTCTCTCAGACCTTAAAGAATCACTATAGGGTCAGGAACACAAACATGTATTCCTGACCCTATAGTGTTAAAACCACCATCTGGGCCCCTCATACCTCCATAAATATAGCAAACTCTTACTGTATTCAAGCCTGAATCTGTAGATCTGCATGCTGTTTGCCTCAGAAAAACAAGCAGTCTGCTGACATCATCAAAAGTGGTAGCCTGATCCCAGGGGCGGGCTGGGCCGGGGGGCAGGGAGGCAATTGCCCCCCAGGCCGCCCTAAATTCCTGTAAGGCCGGCCGCGGCGGGCCGGCCCTTTAAATACTGCAGCCGCCTGAGCGCTCTGTTAAGAGCCTCAGGCGGCTGCAGCTTCTTCCCTCCCCTCCCCTGTAGCGTGGCCGAGCTGCACTCCGGTCCGCGCGGAGTTTCTGTTTCCTGTTACCGACCGGACTGACAGGAAGTGCACACTGA